>LR990091.1:7807002-8407002 GCA_905147235.1 Erynnis tages
ACAAGCATACCTAAATAAAAATTATTACGTTAATGGTTATTCACACTCATTATTCGTAATGACTCACGCAGCATACAATTTTTGCGAACTTATTGAACTTGTGTGAGACCGATAGCTATAGGCACATATTTCTGTGATAAGTGGCCAAATTGAAAAAATTGAATTTTTATTCTCTTTATTGACCAACTGACCTTTTACCTGCATGCCGGTTTGCTACGCAATTACTATAAAAAAACATTAATACACAAACTTTCAACTCACCTTGGCGCGCGGTTCTATGTGTGAGTGTGCTTGCAGAAAGCTATAAGAACACGTGTTGCGCAGCGACGTCACTGCTACACACATAGAAAACTACATGCCTGCAAGAACACTCACACTTAGCAGAAGATGAGTTAGAATCGTGCCCATAAATGTTTTTGTATTTGACTTTGAATCTCTGTACTGCGGTTTGTACAAACAAACATCGTACGTGGTCTTTACAAACAAACATCGTAGTGTTGTAAAGGTCCTTTACATAATACAGGAAATTATGTAATGCAGTGTGAATTAAATCACGTATTTATTGAATCGTTTGGTGTACGTGCAATGTCACGTTTCTTTTGTAGTTAATGAGCTGTTATTTTTGTTGTTTAGAGACCTCTGTCACCTTGGCCATGAAATGACATTGAATACGAAATTGTGTATGATCATGAAAAGTATATTACTTTTCTTTGTATGGCAGTTTTTATATTTCAGAAGCGACTAACAAGCCAGCAGGGACGATGTCAAAGAATTAGAATAGTGTGAAAAAAAACTTTTAACATATTTGTTTGCCTTGTGTTTAAATATGCGTGGTGCTGTCCTGTGGTGCTATCCAAATTGAAATACGCACTGACATGCGGACTGACATCACATTTGCACGAAATTACGTTGTCGCGCGTCCGACGCCGATTAATCCTAGAATCATGATTATAATTTATGATTAATTCATGATTAATTTCAAAGTAAGAGTCTCGAGTGAGCTACAGAATTCTTAGATTGGGCTAAAATTGATAATTATGCTTCTTAGTAGAACATCAAAGGGCCGAGAGTTGGCTGACAGATGGGTACAAATACTCGTAACTTTAAATCAATATACAAAACAGGCAGTTAACCATCGCAGTTGTATTATCTCCGTCACATAACAACTCGTATTACAGCCGATAAATAAAACAATTTATCAAACGTCATTGTATTCTCTTGAGATTATCGACCGCGCTACCTTGTGTTGGATACGTTGTAGCATATTAATATGATACCGATGTTTATACACATTTCACTCAGGATTGCACGCGCTCCTTGACTGGTATCATAGTACGTTGCCGTGCCTGAGTAATGACGTTTAACTGATATAGTAACCGTCATAAGTCGTGACCACAATCAGTGGTAGGGATATTGAATACTTTCGGCCAATGTACAGCAGCCAAAAAAACGCGCTGGACCAATAGACGACGCACACTGACGAACTGACAACTAACGAACCAATCGCGTGAACCGCAGCGTACTTAATGTCAAATCGACCAATAAAGATCGTGCTCACGACTCTCCCATGGTGTGCGGGGTGCGGGAGGGGAACGAAACTGATCAATCAGCTTGTGTCCTCACGGCCGCTAACACAATTTGAAATAAGAACTCGCGCATATCGTTTTGTTTCTTCTTCTTTTCAGACCTTCGGTACTTTTCAACTACATTGGCGCCCGCTACCCGACGCCACTTCACCCGGTCTTAGCCAATTTGAACGCATTTCATGGTCCACCGTCTAAGTCTTCAGAGTTAACAATAACAGCTGATATTATCTATAAAGTTTTGCCCGTGTTGCAGATGCTACTTACTCCATACTACTCATCGTCATCGACTTATATGCTTGTAAATAATAAAAATAAATATACTGAAACCACATTAAACAATTTTCTTGAGTTCAGGGCTGTCACGACATTCTATGCAAATTGCATTAAATTTTTACACGAGCTCTAGAAGAGTCCTAAAAAAGTAATAGTACAAATCCAATTTAAATGAAATTTCTCCTTATTTAACACAGTTCTTTAATTTAAGTTCAACGGCTCAACGATCTATGCTCGTTGTCGCAATATATCACCAAAACGAAAGAACAGACTTTTACAACTGTAATTGCGAATTGAAAAGCCGCTGGGAAAAGTGACGGAATGGCGAGTCTTTAATTACATTTTAACAGAAGAGAGATTAATCTCGTTTTAAATCAACCATTTTTACGCTTTGCTGGTTTTTTGTTACTGCCACATTAATTAGAAGATAGCAGTCCCAAGAAACTTTGCTACTACGAGTATTACGACATTCGCCTCAAATAAAGTATCTCCGGTTACAGATCATCCTATCCTATTTATGAAAGTGAAAGTTTGTGAGGTTGGATGGGTGGATGGATAGATGTTTGTTACTCTTTCCAACAAAAACGGCTGAACAGATTTGAATCAACTTTAGTATGCACGTAGTTTATAGGCTGGATTATCATATAGGCTACGTTTAATCAATCCTGGACCAAGTTCTAAAATCAATGCGGACGAAGTCGCGGGCACAGTCTAGTCGTTTCAAGCAGTAATATCTATTCTGTGAGTAAATGCACTTGGTTGCCTACGTATGAACCGCGCTTCGCATGTCTCCTATCAATTTGTATGCACTAACGGAAGCCTATTTATGTAACACTAACACCTATTACATATAAACGTTACTTATTATTTTGTGATTGCGCAAGTACTAACGTGCATAAGAGCTAGGTTATTGAGGCTTACAAAGTCTAAATGCTTAATAGAGAATCTTACAGGTGGGATACCTATAAGGCCTTGTCTGATTGGTTGACTTAACCGACGAACCAAAACGACAAAATCTAAAGTAACACTTCGTATCAGTAGATAACGGTGTGAAGTTGAGAACTTACCATCATTAAGGTACCTGCTTAGATCATTCGCCAGTTCTCTCATATAAAGGAACAATCAAACATATCCATTTGTGTGTCCGTGTCCTAATTGCCATACCGCAAGCAAAAGTTCGTACGACAGCTTCATTGCGTACATTTTGTCGCATTTCAATTAGGACAGCCCCATAGAGCCCTGAGTTTAAATGTTGTCGTGTTGTTTGGTCAGTCTGTTACGCCAATTAGGACAAGGCCGGTTAAGTATCTCCGGTACTGATACAGACAAAAACAACATTGGGAGCGATCGTTGGCATTACTTCGTTGCCAAATGCGTTTGGCAACCACGTGTGATGCGGTTACGTTTCTCTATGGACATCTTATGATCTCGTAACAATTTGCTCATGAAATTATAATGTAATTTCCCATTTGCTCATGGAATTATAATGTAATCTAAACTATTAAAATTGACATAACTATTTAGATTAAAATTGACATGACTTAGAATCTATTGACATTGTGTATAATTGTATTGTATGAATATTTTGTAATAATTATCAGTTGACATTGTAAAGATACCTCTGACTTGAATTTAGATTGAAATTAATTATGACATTTGTACGCCTAGTTAGGTATAATATATGTAGAACCTAATTACTTTAGCATGTACCATCTTGCAAATAAAATTGATTGATTGATTGATTGATTGACTATTTGTAACAAATAACTCATCATTATTAACTTCACCTGTATGTCTGTATGTTGTATGTAAGAGATCTTTGAATGTATTTCCCGAAGGTTCGATACCTTTACCTACAACCTTTTAGTAACCCGAAGTCTGATACTGAAGACGAAAGATAGATAATGGAATTCAGTAAATAAACGCGAATAGATGATTTCGGTTTTGATGAAATTATTCCAGATTTATAATTTTTAGGGGCAAAGCAACTGCAGAGATCTTTTGGACGTTACAAAAGTTACGTAAGACGACCTGAGTGGCGTAGTGGTTAAGACACCGGTGCGCTGCGCGAAAGGTCCTGGGTTCGATTCCTAGCAGAGCAGAGATTTGAATGATGAATTTGAATGTCTGTTTCTGGTCTGGGCGTGTTGTGTTCTTATCTTGTGTGTGTCCATGGCACCCACGGCACAGGGAATCCTAGTGTGGGGCTACGAGTGTGAAGCGTTATTTATTTATTTTTTTATTTAAAAATACAGGAGATGACAACACCATATGGTTGAATTAAACACAAAAGCACATCGACATGTTGCGCCAGTAGCGTAAATAATGACTACATTATTATGTTTTTGAGCCAATGAGTCTGCAAAATCTTAACATCCACAACGTTATAGGAGACAGATATTGATGTGGCTGCATGAACGACCCGAGTGGCGCAGTGGTTAAGACACCGGTGCGCTACGCGGAGGGTCCTGGGTTCGATTCCCAGAGCAGAGCATAGCAGAGGTTCGAATGATGAATTTGAATTTCTGTTTCTGGTCTGGATGTGTTGTGTTCTTGTCTTCTGTGTGTCCATGACACCCACGACACAAGGAATCCTAGTGTGGGGCTATGAGTGTGAAGCGTTATTTATTTATTTATGAAAGATGAATGGGGCGCCGCGATTGAAGGTTTTCATCCTTCTGTTACAGCGATACAACTAGCTATCCTCCAGACTCACGACAAACGGATAAACGATACAATTGTCTCGTATCATGATTACGTATATTATCTACATCTATAATCATAAAATCATCAATAAGGAATACAACCGTTTACTCAGACGACTATTTATTTACGTAGGCACATGAAGTAATGTAATAAAATTTACTCTGCCGGGATCCGGTTGATGCAAAAACCTTGAAAACACAATATACGAGTACATAGGTCCCAAGTCTGCCATGCGATGCAACCGTGCAACTCAGATACGATTTCCTCATTCGATTTTAAACCCTCATCAAAGGGCGTTAAAGTCTATTTTTGCCCATTAAAAGTCGATCGGTCATTGCTCTGGTACTGGCGCTGGTAACTAGTTCAAAAGACCTTTAGCTACAAAGTATTTTTGTTAACAAGATGAAAGAAAGACTTACAAAATTCACATGTTAATAATTACGTAGGTACCAATTATCGTGATATGTTATTGTTTCGTTAAATGCTTCAACTCGAAGTAATCTGTAAATTGTAATAGCCGTTGCTAAACGATAGTGTTTTGTTTTAATGAAATTGTTTACTGTTTTGAAAAAAATTTGAAAAACTACCATTGTTTGTTTAGGAACATGATAATATTTAGGTATTAGTATCAGGCATCAACCACACATGGGTAGTAGACATTTATTTAGCACACATTTAACGTTCAGATATACATATTTCGAGCGAAAGTAAATGGAATTGGATTTCAGAAGTTTAAAAAATAATCAGCTTCATTAAACTTACACTTCACTTCATCTTAGCGTCCGCGTCCAACCATCAACAATAATTGGCAGACATTAAATTTCTGTCAAAATGTTCGAGAACACACTTTTCTTTTCTTTTCTTTTTTAGTCATATCTCCACACTCGAATTCTGTATTGTTGTTGCCGTGGACATACACAAGACCAGTACCTAAGAAAAAGAAATAAAGAGTTGCTGTTCAAACCTCTCCAAACTAGAAACGGAAATTCACAATTCAATTCGCCATTCGCACCTCTGCTCCGTGAATCAAACCGTTATTTGAACCGAAATGTATTGACCGCGGTTTATTATGACGATACCATCCAATGCCATTTTTTCTCACAGCCCTGTTTTCAAATAATATAATTATAATTACCCATAGATAAATCAAAAGAAGTTACGGTGAAAAAAACATCGTGAGGAAACCTGCATGCCCGAGAGTTCACAAAAAAAAATGTTCTCAAAGGATATGTGAAGTCCACCAACCCGCAGTAGGCCAGCGTGGTGGACGGCGGCCTACATCCCTCTCATTACGAGAAGGAGACCCGACCCTGTAGTGGGTCATTAATGGATTACTGGCAAAGGTCTGTAACATTAGTGACCCACTGCAGGGTCGGGTCTCACAATGATGAGAATGTAGGCCTTAGTCCACCACGCTGACGTAATGCGGATTGATGCTCTTCACATAACTTCCCCACGAACCACGATATTTTCTTTCGCCGTTATAGCAAATTATGGTGAAGAAAAACACAGTGTGGAGAATTGCTTTTCCGTTTTTCTAGTGTTTGTAACTTGTAACGGCTTATGAAGTAGGAACCGCAAAAGGCCCGATAAGTGAACAAAGGCCCGACCGATACGTTGACCAGTTACCACAGTGTTTATTTGATTGCAAATTGGAGACAGATAATTTAAAGTTTATATTTTAAGAATTTCTGTCTCGATTCCAGCGTTTAGTCATTTTATTAAATAACGCATTATGAAATGCACAACAAAAAGTTCGTTGAGAGTTAATGGTTAAGCCCTAACACTTGCACTTAACAGCCGAAGTCGTTTATAAAACGACCATGATATTTAATTTCGAAACATCAACGAGGGAGTAAACTCTAAATATATCGCCACTTCGCCCAGATGTGACATAAAAAGTTATTTACACATTTGTAACGATTACAAACAGACCACACCACGCCATGTCGAACTCACCACATGCTGTGTTTTGAAATAGCTCCACAAACCATCGTGTTCACATCAAGTGGCTAAATCTCAAATTATATTAATCGTTCTTTAAATAAGCGCCTATTGAAGTAAGTATTTAGGTGCTAGGATAGAAAATTATAATGTATTTTAATAACCTACTCTACGACATATTTTTAATTCTTTATTTCCATCTGTTTAAAGTAACTTTTTAGTAACTAAGCCGTTAATTACTCAGTATAACTTAATATCTCCATTATTAGCTATTCTTTCATCTGCAAAGGTGGAATTAGTAACTAACAACAAAAATCCTTTAAAATACTTATAATAAATCGTCATAAAACAACGTAAAAATACTTATTTAGTTTCCGTTTAGGTACTTTTTTCCAGTTAATTATAAGACTGTATCTTCCTGTTATATATTCCTATTATATACCTTATTACCTACCTATTGTAGTAACAATAGCAACTACATCATGAAACGTGACTCATTGTCATTTGCAAGTTTAGTTTGATAAACGAAATAATTTACTACCGATAGTAGCTTTACTACTCTGTATTATTTTCTTCACTATTTGCGTGGTGCAAAGGTTGATTTTTCAAAAATCCAATAATGCAGTTCTGGTTTTCGTCAATATCGGTTCCCAGACTCTTTTCAACATTTTTCGCTATTCCTCATAGTCACGGATTTCCCCATCTGCGTGGATGAAACTTGAAAAAATTACCCTGTAAGTATTTAGGTTGGCATTCTAAATGTTAATTAAAATATTGGAATCTAGTAATTTTAGGCTTTCCTAAAATATGTTTGGTCTGCCGTTCACTGGCTCTCTAGCTATATGGGTATACAATGTAGCATTTGTCGGACAATAAAATGAACTTGTCCGGGCACTCATATCCAGGGCCGGATTTAGAAGTCTGGAAGCCTCGGGGCAACAAAGGAGTGGAGGCCCCTTGGTCCCAAATTATTTTCCAAATAAAATCAACAATTTTTTTCAGTCGAGTTTTCGAATAAATAATAATAATAAATTGCAAATGCTTATCAGGGCCATTTGATATTTTGATATTTTACTGATTGCCTAATTGATGAGAACAAAATTTTTATTCTAATTTCTGTTAATATTTAATGTAATCATGGTTGTACAAAGTACTGTAGGTAAAGGTAAAACACAAAAAAAATATGAAAGGAAAAGTTGTATACTAGTTTTAGTCTTAATTTAATTTTTTTTTCCGAAGTCTATTGTGGGGGCCCCTATTTTGTGGAGGCCCCGGGGCTGTAGCCCTGGTTGCCCTCCCCTAAATCCGGCCCTGCTCATATCATCTGCTATTGGCGGGCGGCAACCCCGCGGTCAGGCAATCTAGTTAATTAAGCAATTAATGTCTCCAGACTGTTTATTCTGGGATCCTAATCAAATCCAATTTTATCCTGCCTACTCCTGCGACTATTGTTTGTAGTGTACTCCCTGTAAGTTTGTTCAAGGTTTTAAAGATTAAAAAACATTTTCTCTTCATCACAACCTTAGAGGCACAGACGCTGGCTGTGTACTGCACGGAGAATCCTATATAGGTTCGATTCCCAGCGGAGTAGAGACTTGTTTGATGAGTTTTAATGACTGGTTCTGGTCTGGGTGTGTGTTCTTGTCTTGTGTGTGTCCATCGCAGCCACGACACAGAGAATCCTAGTGGCTTATAGCATGGTTGGACATCCGCATACAATTATAATGGTGTAGGCCTTATTCCACGGTTTCCACACTTGGTGCCCACGCCAATGCGGGTAAAACTTACAGTAGCCTAACACATCCACTTTGTATTATTTACATGAATAATTAAATAACATTAGTAAGTGATAGCATTGTACATAAAAGAAAGTTACTTCTGTGCTCGAACCATCTCTTATATCTTATCTTTTATCTCCGTCGCTGACACAATGTTATCACTCATTATGCAACTTCGACATCACAAGAACATTTGCTATCTTATTAATATATATAAACTTATTATTAATAATTAAACTTATATTGCTATAAAGTTATTATTATTAATATATAAATATGGAATAACATTCGGTATTGTATTCTTGCTGATGACGTCATTTTCCATTGCTTAATGTTGGTACACAAAAGCGTCAAATCAATCCTACCACTATTCTATCGTAAATGTGACAGTTTGTGAGGATGGACGGGTGGATGTTTGTTACTCGTTCACGTAAAAACGGCTGAACGGATTTGGGTGAAATTTGGTATGCACGTAGTTTAGAACCTGGACTAACATATAGGATACGTTTTGTCCCTCCTTGGACCCAGTACTAAAATCTACGCGGAATGAGCAGTCTTGTAATAAAGAGAACGGTTATTTCTTGTATGGATATTAACACTTGTAAGATAGATTGCCAAAAATGTTGAGGTTGATGACGATCAGGTAACACCCGTTAGTAGACCTCAATCAATACATTTGGGTGCAGCTCACGTACTAACATATACTTATAATATAAGTATTTTAATGACATTGGACTCATGAAATGAATCTCTTTTTCTGATTAGAAAACTAGCTAAGTAAGAGCTTAGGCTTCATTGTATTATCCTAAGTTATAAGAAGAAAGAATATTTTAAATTTTTAAAAAACTGACATTTGAACTGGGCACCAATTTAGATCTCATGTAGAATTTTAGATCAAAGATCAAAAGATCAATATGAGGTCATTTAGATCTTTTGACATTGAAATAAACAATAATAATGTTGAAAGTGGCGTTTCACGTTTATATTTTCGATTTCCTTTCCTCTAAAAGGTTCAAGGCATCATTAAACAATATTATACACATTTTACTTCAGTCATAACAATAACAACGTGTGAATATGCAGTGCATTTAAACAACAGAACGAAAACAACATAATTATAATATTATTGTGTGCCGAGATGCATTCAACATTAAAAATAAAATAAAAATTATTTTATTGCATTAACATATTTATGCTAAGAAGTCCCATGTGAATGCATTGATGCATTCATCCATCAAAACATATTATGTTTATGGTAGAGCGTTGTAGCTCAACGTGGTGTACCTACCGCCACCTTCTTATTCCGCCGTGAATGGCTAGTTTTCGGTTGGGGAGGTACTCGTATGGTTGCCGGCGATTTTTTTTGAGGCTTCTATCTAAGGGTAGCCACGCACTCACATACAACATGGATTCTTATCCTCCTTGAGGTTGGACGTCATGACATGACATGGGTATCATGACAGCGCATGGGCTGTAGTGGACTACTTACCAATATTAGGTTGGCTTACATGTCTCTTTAGCTGTTGACATATTGTACAATTGACATATTGTACAACCTATGGATATTAATTATAACAAACTTTATTACGTTATAATTTTTATCCATAATTGGGTATTCTAAAAAAAAATATGGTTTTTTAAATGTATTTTAAAACTGTATTATTAATAATATTGATAATTAATGAAAAAACTTAAAAAATCTAATTTTTCAATTAATTATAAACAATTAAAAATTGTTGAATTTAAATAAAGATCGCCTGACTATTATAAACGCGCCATGATTGGTCACCATAGTTGTGACGTCATAATGTTATAGCTATTTAATAACAGTACAGCGTTTACGGCTATTACACGTGACTAGACATTTGACATGAGACATAGTTTGTCATCTTGGGGAACATTTTTCTATCAACTGCAATGTACGAAAACTAACATTATGACGTCACATGCGCTTGGGAGTTGTCGGCGTGTCGTCGGTACTGGATTCAAAGATTAATTTTTATTTTGAAATGACTTTTGAATTATTGCGAAAATAAAATAAAAATAGTTTTGTTATAAAACTTATTTAAGATCTATTCATTTATCACAAAAAAAAATTGTGTAATACCCAATTATAACAAACTTTTACCATACAAACATTTTAAGATGCTATGGTCCGACCGGATTTTTTTTGTATGTATACCTTTGCCATGTAGTGGAAAAAGTATGAACCAATTTCTTGTACTGGCAAATACGTCATGTTTTTGAGCCAATGAGCGTGCTTAAAAATCAACAATGTCATAAATGAAGACAGATAGTGGTGTAGCAATAACAGGGAAGAGTGTAGCGCCGCCATTGAAGGTTTGCCAACGTTTTTCCTTGTACAGCTTTACTTTAAGTTATTAAAAGTTGCACGTATGTGTGTGATAAGCATCGAGATGAGTATGCGTGCGTGAGCGTGAGCATGTGTGCGTGTGGCATTCACATAAAGGATGCGGAAACAAGTTTGTTTACTCGAAAAATTACAATAAATTAAGCTTTAATGATAAGAAGAAGAATTCTTTTGTTACAAACCCACAAGACGACGATAACGTGAGATAACTACCTAACTAATAGAGACAACCTTTACGTCTTCCTCATTTACATAAAGAAATAATTAATATACATATTTTTCATAGTACTGACCATTTTAGCAAACCGGCGCGGAGCCCGTCTGATCCTAAGTGGTCACTGCAGCCCATGGACACGTACATTCAACATCAACAGGAGAAGAAATCTCATATGAGGTTGTAAGAGGATGCTTCGTACTCATGATGACTAAGACACGCATTTAACCTCAAATTGAGAAGAAATTCCATCTGACGTTGTAAGCGGCACTCATGGACTAAGATGTTCGCCTCAAATAAAGCGTCCCCAGCAACCATACCTCCCCAGCCGAAACGCAAGACATGAAGAACACGCTGCTTTACGACAGGTAAGGCATTGCCAATATCAATCGGCTGTCTTTAGATGGATAGATAAATTCATTAATTTTGAATAAAACCCGGTCCTCTGAAGTGAGAGGTCGAATAAATGGCTACTGAGTTACTCCGCTTCATATCCAACTTAGTCGTCAGTAACCAATTAATGACCCACTACAGGGTCAGGTCTCCTCTCACAATGAGAGGGATGTAGGCCGCCGTCCACCACGCACCACTACTGCCCGTTGGTGAACTTCACATGCCTTTGAGAACATTTTTTTTTATGAACTCTCAGGCATGCAGGTTTCCTCACGATGTTTTCCTTCGCCGTAACAGCAGGTGATATTTAATTTTATAAATCGCACATAACTTTTTACAAAGTCATTGGTGCGTGCCACTGGGATTCGAAGCCGGACCCCTCGATTCGAGGTCGAATTCTAAGCCACTGGGCTATCACCGCTATGTAGCTTAGTACCTAGTAAATAACCATCGCCAAAACATTAAAAACACAACAACCGAACATCACCAAGCCTTCGACTTCAAGGCAAATCATTAAATGACTCAGCAAAACGGAACAACTGTCCAATACCCTATAAATAAAGTCAATGGGACTTCCGACAAGATGAACACGATGAGTTAAAGCTCCCACTTAAAGCTCTCAAATACAGACAGACAAATGATTTCACATACGAGTGAAATACTTAAATTCCTTTGAGATTCACATAACCCGTTTTGGTTATTGTTATTTTATTCTTGATTCTTTTTAATATTGCTAATAACAGAATCTGAATACCTCTAAGATTCTAGAGCTATTGACGATATTTGGTGCAAAAATAAGAAAGACGAGTAATACTGCTAAAGGCCTTTTGCTTTTCGGTATCAACGATTAGTAGGATCTTAACAAATCTTTAAACGCCACGATTTACTTATGTAAGGAGAGTGTTCCTAATCCCTGTGTAGGCGGTGATGATCCTGACTTGGGTTGAGGAGTAGAATAAAACTACTGGTTTCTCCTTACTAGAGCTAGGAACCGAATGCAATGCTTTATTAGGAAACCGACCTTATATTTATACAAAACTTGCCAATTATTTATAGCCAATCAAAATAAATGAGAAAAATATGAACCAATAATATTGCAAGAATAATAACCAATAATATTTAAGTAACGGTAAACAAAACAAAGTAATAATAAAAGAATAATAATGACATAGGCCAAAACACCAAACCAAATAACAATATTACAATACGATATCTTCATCTCAATACCGCGTGTGTGGAGTCAGCCTTATGTGGCCGGCATAAATATAACGGGCGTGCGCGTCCGCGCACACGGTCAGTCGGCGGCGGCAGCGGCGGGAAGCAGGCGTTCTCCAGTCATCGAGCGGGAAGCAGCGGCGGTCTCCAGGCTCGGCGGTGGATGCACGGAGATGGACGGCGAGCGCGTATGGTCGACGGCAGCGCGGTGGACGATGAAGATTTGATGATCGAAGATTGATTTATACAATCTTCATGGTTTCCTTGAACGAACGTCTAACGTCGTATTAATAAATTCTTGTTTGTACTACGTCGCGGTCGGTGCGCTCCATGATGTAGGTAGTTGCATAATTAAGCTTCATGTCGGTGTCTTCATTATTTCCTTGTCAGAGCGAGAGATCGTGTGAGCGAGGGCGGCGACGTAGTACCCACATTACGATGGATATCGTGATATTTTATCACGCTGGTCGGCGGTATCTGTATTGTTGCGCCTGCCGCTACAGGACTCCCCCCCTAGCGAAAGCGTACAGGAGGCTTGCTGGTGCGGCCATAACGAGTCGTCTTCAAACACGAGGCTCGATGTTGAGGTGATGATGGTTGGTGGTCGCTCGCTTGTGAACACGCGGATGTCGTTGCGTTGCTCGTAGTATCCTTAGTTGTGTCGTTGATGGTATAGGCAGGCTTCAAGCGGTCCACAGATATGATTGCAGATCTTCTCCCGGATAGTTGAAGTTTAAATGTCTTCATATCTCTTTCCAACACGTAGTAGGGTCCCTCGTATGTAGGTTGCAGAGGCTTCTTCACACTATCATCTCGTATGAAGACTTGCTCACAGGTTTCTAAGTCTTTGTGAATGAATATCGGTTTCTTGTTCCCGTGCACGAAGTCTTGAGTTGGTTTATTCTCGTTGATTGAAGCGCGTAGGCGAGTGACGTAATCCGAATCCATTTCTTGAGAGTGTGTTGATGTTGAAGTTGAACTGAAGAAGTCGCATGGTAACCGAAGATTGTAGCCATATGTGAGCTCGGCGGCGCTCACACCTGTGTCGGTGCGTGATGCGGCTCGAAGTCCTAGTAGAACTGTAGGTAACTCGTCTGCCCACGTAGTATGTCGAGATAGACGGGTCTTGAGTGCTGTCTTCATAGTGCGGTGCCATCGTTCTATCATCCCGTTTGACTGTGGATGATACGGCGTCGTGCGAGTCTTCTTTATTCCCATTGTGTTGAGTAGATTGGCGAATAGTCGGCTTTCAAAATTTCTTCCTTGGTCGGTCGTAATGATCTTCGGTGAACCAAAACGTGAGATCCAGTGGTTGTAGACAATCTTGGCGACAGATTCGGCGGATGTATCTTCGGTAGGTATTGCTTCAGGCCAGCGCGTCGCTCTATCGATCATGGTAACTAGGTATCGATGTCCATCACTAGTAGTAGGTAGAGGTCCGACGATATCGATGTGTACATGTTCAAATCTCTCCGCTTGTGGAAATGAAGATACGTTGCTCGATGTATGTCGTTGTACTTTGCATCGTTGACATTGTATGCATTGCTTCGCCCATGTTCCGATGTCCATGTTCATTGAAGGCCAGAAAAATCTTTGACTGATTAATTTTCTGGTTGTCCGGATTCCTGGATGACTAATGTTGTGTACTGCGTCAAATGCGATTCTTCGAAATTCTTCAGGTAGATAAGGTCGATAGTTGCTTGTAGATACTTCGCAGTGGATCGGCTTGAGACAGACCGGCATAGTAACTTCTTTGAAGGATAGGTTACTTTGTCTTGCTAACTGCTTGATTATATTTTTGTCCTTTTCTTGGGCTTGAGCTAGTTTTTCGTAGTCCATTGAAGTTGGGCAGGCTATACTGTCGACAGGAATGCGGCTTAGGGCGTCGGCGACTAAGTTGTCTTTCCCACTGATGTGACGTATGTCGGTCGTGAACTCGCTGATAAAAATGAGTTGTCTTGCACGACGCGGTGTTTCCGATGTTGATGGTTGTTTCTTGAGAACGTAGGTGAGTGGCTTGTGGTCGGTGAAGACTATAAGATTTCTTCCCTCGAACATTTTTCTGAAGTGTTTGATAGCCATGTAGATAGCCAGTAGCTCTCGGTCGAACGTACTGTAGTTACGCTGGGTGTCGGAAAATTTCTTCGAAAAGTATCCAAGTGGTTGCCATTGCTCGTTGACAAATTGCTGAAGAACTGCTCCTGCTGAAGAATCAGAAGCGTCGCTGAAGATTGCAATCGGTGCTTCATGAGACGGGTGTGCAAGTAAAGCTGCATTTTGAATTGCAACTTTGCATGCTTCAAATGCTTCTGTCGCTTGAGTCGTCCAGTTGATAATTGATTTATCCTTCTTTTTGGAGTTATGCAAGTAGGAGTGAAGTGGAGCTTGTATTTCAGCGGCTTTCGGTATGTGTTCTCTGTAGAAATTGATCATTCCAAGAAAACGCCTAAGCTCTTCTATAGTGTTTGGTTTGGAGTACTGCGTAATTGCTGTGACTTTTTCTGTAGGCGGCTTGATACCATCTCGGTTTACTGTGAATCCAAGAAATTTGACTTCTTCTTGACCAAATACGCATTTTGAAGGGTTGATTGTGATTCCATTGTCTTCTAGTCTTCGTAGTACAGCTCGTAAATGTTCTTCATGGGCTTCTTTGTCTGGACTTGCAACTAATAAGTCATCGATGAATGCGTAGACGAAATCGAGTCCTTGTAGTACTTCGTGAATAAACCTTTGGAAGGTTTGTCCGGCGTTCTTCAATCCTGGTGCCATTCTTGGAAATTCAAATAATCCCATTGGTGTAATTATTGCTGTTTTTTCTATGTCTTCATCACGAACTTTGATTTGTTGGTAGGCTCTGTTGAGGTCGATCGTTGAGAAGATAGTCTTGTTGGACAATTGGAACGTGAAGTCTTTAATCCTCGGAATCGGGTAGCGGTCCGGTGTAGTGACTGCATTCAGTCTTCTGTAGTCTCCACATACTCGCAGATCACCATTCTTCTTAGGCACGATGTGTAGAGGTGATGACCATGGGCTTTTGCTTGGTCGGCATAATCCCTGTTCGATCATATCTTCAAATTCTTTTCGTACTCGTTCGTAGCGATGCGGTGCTATAGGACGTGCGCGGCAATGCAACGGCGGTCCAGATGTCTCGATGTAGTGTTCGACGTTGTGCTTCGGCGTAAGCTTCATTGAAGTGAGCCTTGTAGTTCCAGGAAATTCCGCTAGGATGTCGTGGTACGATTGTTGAACATCTATGCTTCTTATTGTAGGTAGATTGGTTTCTCTGACGAACGACTGCGACGATAAGTTTGTTTTTCCATCGATGAGTCTTCTATTCTTGATATCGACGATCAGTTGATGGTGTTGAAGAAAATCTGCCCCGATGATTGGTTTGCTCACTCGTGCGACGATGAACCTCCATTTGAACGGTCGGCGTAAGTTTAAATCCAATTCCATTGTTTTCTCTCCATAGGTCGGGATGACCGTATTGTTTGCGGCATAGAGTTGAAATTCCAGTGGCTTCAGTATTTGACCTTTTCTCGGTGGTAATACTGAAATGTTGGCTCCGGTGTCGATCAAAAATGTTGTCCTTGTCTTCTTGTCAGTGACAAACAGGCGGTTGGACTTCTCAGATACGCCAGGTTCCGCCACAGCTAGCGTATTTGTTAGTTTTCCGACTTCATGTTTTCATTCTTGAATGAGCACGGCGCTGTGCATCTTCTTGCTTCAGAACCAAAACGACGATGATAGTAGCAGATGGATGATGGTGTTGTACTTCGTGAGCGGTTTCTTGAGTTTCGACTTGCAGAGCGGTCTCGGCGAAAGAATGGTCTTCGGTGGCTTCGGTCACGCTGGTGGTATTGCTGGTTGTTGTAGTGTGATGTAGATTTGAGCGCGGCGACTTCCAATGATAATCTGCGAATTCGTTCGACAAGAAATTGAGTATCACTGGGCAATGCACGTGACGAAGATCCTTCGACGACAGATATCTGCGTGTTGGTGCTATTCTCCATCATCTTGTCTGCCAGAAGTGCGAGCTCGTCGAGTGCCGTCTGGGAGCTGAATGTCTCGCTGACTGCTAGTACCGATCGAACGTGGGGCGGCAGGTGGTTCAACCACATCAAACGAAGCGTCGCATCCGGGACTTTATCTCTTGCTAGGTTCTTCATCCGGCGTAAAAGTTGCGTAGGTTTCTGTTCTCCGAGTTCGACTTCAGATAGTAGTTTCTGCAGCTGACGACTATCGGATTCTTCATAGGCGGAAATCAAACGGTTCTTCAAAGCGGTGTATTGTTCGGTGGCCGGCGGGTTATACAGTAAGTCGGAGATTTGCTCGATGTCCTGCTTCTCAAGCTGCGCGATCACCATCTGTGTAAGCTGGGCTTGACTCTTCTTCAATTCATTTGTTGCGGCTTCAAAACTGATAAACCATAGTCGTGGCTTATCTCTCCAAAAAGGCGGAATTCTCATAGATAGAGAAATTCCCGCTATTTCTTGATGTTCCGGCGGTTCGGTCGTGTGTGATTGCTTCGGCTCCTGCTCCATCGTTGATATATTCTTCCTAATAAAGTTTCTTCCTAATAAATTTTCTTCTTGTTAAAGTTTCTTCTTGTTGAGGTTTCTTCTTGTTAAGGTTGCTTGAAAAGGTTCCTCCAGGGGTCCTGGATTTAATCTTCTTGCTTGAAGCTGACGCTGTAGAAATTTTTGCTGCTATTCTTCGGGCAGAGAGACGCCCCAGTAGCTCCGGACGAAGTGCAGTGTTCTTGAACAGCCTGGCCGGCCGCTCGGGGTCACCAATGTAAGGAGAGTGTTCCTAATCCCTGTGTAGGCGGTGATGATCCTGACTTGGGTTGAGGAGTAGAATAAAACTACTGGTTTCTCCTTACTAGAGCTAGGAACCGAATGCAATGCTTTATTAGGAAACCGACCTTATATTTATACAAAACTTGCCAATTATTTATAGCCAATCAAAATAAATGAGAAAAATATGAACCAATAATATTGCAAGAATAATAACCAATAATATTTAAGTAACGGTAAACAAAACAAAGTAATAATAAAAGAATAATAATGACATAGGCCAAAACACCAAACCAAATAACAATATTACAATACGATATCTTCATCTCAATACCGCGTGTGTGGAGTCAGCCTTATGTGGCCGGCATAAATATAACGGGCGTGCGCGTCCGCGCACACGGTCAGTCGGCGGCGGCAGCGGCGGGAAGCAGGCGTTCTCCAGTCATCGAGCGGGAAGCAGCGGCGGTCTCCAGGCTCGGCGGTGGATGCACGGAGATGGACGGCGAGCGCGTATGGTCGACGGCAGCGCGGTGGACGATGAAGATTTGATGATCGAAGATTGATTTATACAATCTTCATGGTTTCCTTGAACGAACGTCTAACGTCGTATTAATAAATTCTTGTTTGTACTACGTCGCGGTCGGTGCGCTCCATGATGTAGGTAGTTGCATAATTAAGCTTCATGTCGGTGTCTTCATTATTTCCTTGTCAGAGCGAGAGATCGTGTGAGCGAGGGCGGCGACGTAGTACCCACATTACGATGGATATCGTGATATTTTATCACGCTGGTCGGCGGTATCTGTATTGTTGCGCCTGCCGCTACACTTACAACATGTACACGTGATGTTAAGTAATCGTTTATTTTTTAATTTATTAGCTATAGCCTCCAAATTATTCTGCAGATGAAAATAAATAAATAACGCTTCACACTCATAGCCCCATACTAGGATTCAATGTGTCGTGGGCGCCATGGACACACACAAGACAAGAACACACACACCCAGACCCGAAACAGAAATTTAAACTCATCATTCAAATCTCTGCTCTGCTGGGGATCGAACCCAAGACCCTCCGCGCAGCGCACCGATGTCTTAACCACTGCGCCACTCAGGTCGTCAGTCGAAAAGCCAAATTTTCTTTTTATTCTCTGGAATAAAAGTAAAAAAAGCTTCTGGTTTCGGATTTACTATAAACGAGGCTAAAGTATCAATAAGATGAAGTCTGAAATATATAATTTTAGTTTTCTATACAATATCAATAACATACGATTCGATTACTTTACGAAACTGCATATGTTTATGCTCGTCTCAAAACAAATCAAAAAAAATTATTTGCACGAATATGGCTCAGTTATAGGTTTTACAGGGTATTTTGAACCATCCATATTCACCTTTTTAGGCATGCAAAATGCAGGTATATGTATAACACGAGGTCAGTCCGATGTCTTCCGGGAGCCATATTTGTTTATTTATAGCGAATCGCATACTTTACGAAACTGCGTAAGTTTATGCTCGTCTCCAAACAAAACAAAAAATTATTTGCACGAATATGGCTTAGTTATAGGTTTTACAGGGTATTTTGAACAATCCATATTCACCTTTTTAGGTATGCAAAATGCAGGTATACTCGTATGTATAACGCGAGGTCAGGGTGTTGGTGAACCTAGCAGATCATTGTCCAGCAGATCAAAATTAAATGAGAGTTCTATTCGCATGCAGCATAGTTCTATAGTTCCTGATACATTTTAGAAATAGTTCTGGCGTTTTTACCCCAAAAAAAATAGTTTTGAAAATGATCTGCTAACTTCCCGTAGCAGATCATTTTCCAGCAGATCAAAAATAAATGCGAGTTCTGATAGCATGCAGCTCTGTTCTACAGTTCCTGATACTTTTCAGGAATAGTTCTGGCGTTTTTACCCCTAATAATAGCAGATAAAGGTCAGAAATTGAAAAAAATATATAAATATTTTCGTCGATTCAAAGTGTGCTCAGAAGCTAGAACTCTATCGTTTATGATAGATTAGCATAAGAACTGTAATATAAAAATAATTTTGAGCCCAGAACTCACGTAAAAATATCAGCAGATCATGGTCCAAGACTTGAAAAGTATGAAAAAGTAAAAAAAAATATTTTCGTCGATTCAAAGTGTGCTCAGAAGCTAGAAGTCTTCCGTTTATGACAGATTAGCATAAGAACTATAATATAAAAATAATTTTGAGCCCAGAACTCACGTAAAAATATTAGCAGATCATGGTCGAAAACTTGAAAAGTATGAAAAATTAAAAAAAAATAGTTTCGTCGATTCAAAGTGTGCTCAGAAGCTAGAACTCTTTCGTTTATGATAAATTAGCATTAGAACTGTGATATAAAAATAATTTTGAGCCCAGAACTCACGTGTAAATATCAGCAGATCATGGTCGAAAACCTGAAAGGTATGAAAAAGAAAAAAAAAATTTTCTTCGATTCAAAGTGTGCTCAGAAGCTAGAACTCTTTCGTTTATGCTAGATTAGCATTAGAACTGTAATATAAAAAAACTTTGAGCCCAGAACTCACGTAAAAATATCAGCAGATCATGGTCAAAGACTTGAAAAATATGAAAAAGAAAAAAAAATATTTTCGTCAATTCAAAGTGTGCTCAGAAGCTAGAACTCTTTTGTTTATGATAGATTAGCATTAGAACTGTAATAAAAAAATAACTTTGAGCCCAGAACTCACGTAAAAATATCAGCAGATCATGGTCGAAGACTTGAAAAGTATGAAAAATTAAAAAAAATATTTTCGTCGATTCAAAGTGTGCTCAGAAGCTAGAACTCTTTCGTTTATGATAGATTAGCATTAGAACTCTAAGTTAAAAATAATTTTGAGCCCAGAACTCACGTAAAAATATCAGCAGATCATGGTCGAAGACTTGAAAAGTATGAAAAAGTAAAAAAAATATTTTCGTCGATTCAAAGTGTGCTCAGAAGCTAGAACTCTTTCGTTTATGATAGATCAGCATTAGAACTGTAATAAAAAAATAACTTTGAGCCCAGAACTCACGTAAAAATATCAGCAGATCATGGTCGAAGACTTGAAAAATATGAAAAAGTAAAAAAAATATTTTCGTCAATTCAAAGTGAGATCAGAAGCTAGAACTCTTTCGTTTATGATAGATTAGCATTAGAACTAAAATATAAAAATAACTTTGAGCCCAGAACCCACGTAATAATATCAGCAGATCATGGTCGAATACTTGAAAAGTATGAAAAAGTAAAAAAAATATTTTCGTCGATTCAAAGTGTGCTCAGAAGCTAGAACTCTTTCGTTTATGATAGATTAGCATTAGAACTCTAAGTAAAAAATTATTTTGAGCCCAGAACTCACGTAAAAATATCAGCAGATCATGGTCGAAGACTTGAAAAATATGAAAAAGTAAAAAAAATATTTTCGTCGATTCAAAGTGTGCACAGAAGCTAGAACTCTTTCGTTTATGATAAAATAGCATTTGATCTGTAACATAAAAATAATTTTGAGCCCAGAACTCCCGTAAAAATATCAGCAGATCATGGTTGAAGATTTGAAAAGTATGAAAAAGTAAAAAAAATATTTTCGTCGATTCAAAGTGTGCTCAGAAGCTAGAACTCTTTCGTTTATGATAAATTAGCATTTGATCTGTAATATAAAAATAATTTTGAGCCCAGAACCCACGTAAAAATATCAGCAGATCATGGTCGAAGACTTGAAAAGTATGAAAAATTAAAAAAAATATTTTCGTCGACTCAAAGTGTGCTCAGAAGCTAGAACTCTTTCGTTTATGATACATTAGCATCAGAACTCTAAGTAAAAAATAACTTTGAGCCCAGAACCCACGTAAAAATATCAGCAGATCATGGTCGAATACTTGAAAAGTATGAAAAAGTAAAAAAAATATTTTCGTCGATTCAAAGTGTGCTCAGAAGCTAGAACTCTTTCGTTTATGATAGATTAGCATTAGAACTGTAATATAAAAATAATTTTGAGCCCAGAACTCACGTAAAAATATCAGCAGATCATGGTCGAATACTTGAAAAGTATGAAAAAGTAAAAAAAATATTTTCGTCGATTCAAAGTGTGCTCAGAAGCTAGAACTCTTTCGTTTATGATAGATTAGCATTAGAACTCTAAGTAAAAAAATATTTTGAGCCCAGAACTCACGTAAAAATATCAGCAGATCATGGTCGAAGACTTGAAAAATATGAAAAAGTAAAAAAAATATTTTCGTCGATTCAAAGTGTGCACAGAAGCTAGAACTCTTTCGTTATGATAAAATAGCATTTGATCTGTAATATAAAAATAATTTTGAGCCCAGAACTCCCGTAAAAATATCAGCAGATCATGGTTGAAGATTTGAAAAGTATGAAAAAGTAAAAAAAATATTTTCGTCGATTCAAAGTGTGCTCAGAAGCTAGAACTCTTTCGTTTATGATAAATTAGCATTTGATCTGTAATATAAAAATAATTTTGAGCCCAGAACCCACGTAAAAATATCAGCAGATCATGGTCGAAGACTTGAAAAGTATGAAAAATTAAAAAAAATATTTTCGTCGACTCAAAGTGTGCTCAGAAGCTAGAACTCTTTCGTTTATGATACATTAGCATCAGAACTCTAAGTAAAAAATAACTTTGAGCCCAGAACCCACGTAAAAATATCAGCAGATCATGGTCGAATACTTGAAAAGTATGAAAAAGTAAAAAAAATATTTTCGTCGATTCAAAGTGTGCTCAGAAGCTAGAACTCTTTCGTTTATGATAGATTAGCATTAGAACTATAATATAAAAATAATTTTGAGCCCAGAACTCACGTAAAAATATCAGCAGATCATGGTCGAATACTTGAAAAGTATGAAAAAGTAAAAAAAATATTTTCGTCGATTCAAAGTGTGCTCAGAAGCTAGAACTCTTTCGTTTATGATAGATTAGCATTAGAACTCTAAGTTAAAAATAATTTTGAGCCCAGAACTCACGTAAAAATATCAGCAGATCATGGTCGAAGACTTGAAAAGTATGAAAAATTAAAAAAAATATTTTCGTCGATTCAAAGTGTGCTCAGAAGCTAGAACTCTTTCGTTTATGATAGATCAGCATTAGAACTGTAATAAAAAAATAACTTTGAGCCCAGAACTCACGTAAAAATATCAGCAGATCATGGTCGAAGACTTGAAAAATATGAAAAAGTAAAAAAAATATTTTCGTCAATTCAAAGTGAGATCAGAAGCTAGAACTCTTTCGTTTATGATAGATTAGCATTAGAACTAAAATATAAAAATAACTTTGAGCCCAGAACCCACGTAAAAATATCAGCAGATCATGGTCGAATACTTGAAAAGTATGAAAAAGTAAAAAAAATATTTTCGTCGATTCAAAGTGTGCTCAGAAGCTAGAACTCTTTCGTTTATGATAGATTAGCATTAGAACTCTAAGTAAAAAATTATTTTGAGCCCAGAACTCACGTAAAAATATCAGCAGATCATGGTCGAAGACTTGAAAAATATGAAAAAGTAAAAAAAATATTTTCGTCGATTCAAAGTGTGCACAGAAGCTAGAACTCTTTCGTTTATGATAAAATAGCATTTGATCTGTAATATAAAAATAATTTTGAGCCCAGAACTCCCGTAAAAATATCAGCAGATCATGGTTGAAGATTTGAAAAGTATGAAAAAGTAAAAAAAATATTTTCGTCGATTCAAAGTGTGCTCAGAAGCTAGAACTCTTTCGTTTATGATAAATTAGCATTTGATCTGTAATATAAAAATAATTTTGAGCCCAGAACCCACGTAAAAATATCAGCAGATCATGGTCGAAGACTTGAAAAGTATGAAAAATTAAAAAAAATATTTTCGTCGACTCAAAGTGTGCTCAGAAGCTAGAACTCTTTCGTTTATGATACATTAGCATCAGAACTCTAAGTAAAAAATAACTTTGAGCCCAGAACCCACGTAAAAATATCAGCAGATCATGGTCGAATACTTGAAAAGTATGAAAAAGTAAAAAAAATATTTTCGTCGATTCAAAGTGTGCTCAGAAGCTAGAACTCTTTCGTTTATGATAGATTAGCATTAGAACTGTAATATAAAAATAATTTTGAGCCCAGAACTCACGTAAAAATATCAGCAGATCATGGTCGAATACTTGAAAAGTATGAAAAAGTAAAAAAAATATTTTCGTCGATTCAAAGTGTGCTCAGAAGCTAGAACTCTTTCGTTTATGATAGATTAGCATTAGAACTCTAAGTAAAAAAATATTTTGAGCCCAGAACTCACGTAAAAATATCAGCAGATCATGGTCGAAGACTTGAAAAATATGAAAAAGTAAAAAAAATATTTTCGTCGATTCAAAGTGTGCACAGAAGCTAGAACTCTTTCGTTTATGATAAAATAGCATTTGATCTGTAATATAAAAATAATTTTCAGCCCAGAACTCCCGTAAAAATATCAGCAGATCATGGTTGAAGATTTGAAAAGTATGAAAAAGTAAAAAAAATATTTTCGTCGATTCAAAGTGTGCTCAGAAGCTAGAACTCTTTCGTTTATGATAAATTAGCATTTGATCTGTAATATAAAAATAATTTTGAGCCCAGAACCCACGTAAAAATATCAGCAGATCATGGTCGAAGACTTGAAAAGTATGAAAAATTAAAAAAAATATTTTCGTCGACTCAAAGTGTGCTCAGAAGCTAGAACTCTTTCGTTTATGATACATTAGCATCAGAACTCTAAGTAAAAAATAACTTTGAGCCCAGAACCCACGTAAAAATATCAGCAGATCATGGTCGAATACTTGAAAAGTATGAAAAAGTAAAAAAAATATTTTCGTCGATTCAAAGTGTGCTCAGAAGCTAGAACTCTTTCGTTTATGATAGATTAGCATTAGAACTATAATATTAAAATAATTTTGAGCCCAGAACTCACGTAAAAATATCAGCAGATCATGGTCGAATACTTGAAAAGTATGAAAAAGTAAAAAAAATATTTTCGTCGATTCAAAGTGTGCTCAGAAGCTAGAACTCTTTCGTTTATGATAGATTAGCATTAGAACTCTAAGTTAAAAATAATTTTGAGCCCAGAACTCACGTAAAAATATCAGCAGATCATGGTCGAAGACTTGAAAAGTATGAAAAATTAAAAAAAATATTTTCGTCGATTCAAAGTGTGCTCAGAAGCTAGAACTCTTTTGTTTATGATAGATTAGCATTAGAACTGTAATATAAAAATAACTTTGAGCCCAGAACTCACGTAAAAATATCAGCAGATCATGGTCGAAGACTTGAAAAATATGAAAAAGTAAAAAAAATATTTTCGTCGATTCAAAGTGTGCTCAGAAGCTAGAACTCTTTCGTTTATGATAAATTAGCATTTGATCTGTAATATAAAAATAATTTTGAGCCCAGAACCCACGTAAAAATATCAGCAGATCATGGTCGAAGACTTGAAAAGTATGAAAAATTAAAAAAAATATTTTCGTCGACTCAAAGTGTGCTCAGAAGCTAGAACTCTTTCGTTTATGATACATTAGCATCAGAACTCTAAGTAAAAAATAACTTTGAGCCCAGAACCCACGTAAAAATATCAGCAGATCATGGTCGAATACTTGAAAAGTATGAAAAAGTAAAAAAAATATTTTCGTCGATTCAAAGTGTGCTCAGAAGCTAGAACTCTTTCGTTTATGATAGATTAGCATTAGAACTGTAATATAAAAATAATTTTGAGCCCAGAACTCACGTAAAAATATCAGCAGATCATGGTCGAATACTTGAAAAGTATGAAAAAGTAAAAAAAATATTTTCGTCGATTCAAAGTGTGCTCAGAAGCTAGAACTCTTTCGTTTATGATAGATTAGCATTAGAACTCTAAGTAAAAAAATATTTTGAGCCCAGAACTCACGTAAAAATATCAGCAGATCATGGTCGAAGACTTGAAAAATATGAAAAAGTAAAAAAAATATTTTCGTCGATTCAAAGTGTGCACAGAAGCTAGAACTCTTTCGTTTATGATAAAATAGCATTTGATCTGTAATATAAAAATAATTTTGAGCCCAGAACTCCCGTAAAAATATCAGCAGATCATGGTTGAAGATTTGAAAAGTATGAAAAAGTAAAAAAAATATTTTCGTCGATTCAAAGTGTGCTCAGAAGCTAGAACTCTTTCGTTTATGATAAATTAGCATTTGATCTGTAATATAAAAATAATTTTGAGCCCAGAACCCACGTAAAAATATCAGCAGATCATGGTCGAAGACTTGAAAAGTATGAAAAATTAAAAAAAATATTTTCGTCGACTCAAAGTGTGCTCAGAAGCTAGAACTCTTTCGTTTATGATACATTAGCATCAGAACTCTAAGTAAAAAATAACTTTGAGCCCAGAACCCACGTAAAAATATCAGCAGATCATGGTCGAATACTTGAAAAGTATGAAAAAGTAAAAAAAATATTTTCGTCGATTCAAAGTGTGCTCAGAAGCTAGAACTCTTTCGTTTATGATAGATTAGCATTAGAACTATAATATTAAAATAATTTTGAGCCCAGAACTCACGTAAAAATATCAGCAGATCATGGTCGAATACTTGAAAAGTATGAAAAAGTAAAAAAAATATTTTCGTCGATTCAAAGTGTGCTCAGAAGCTAGAACTCTTTCGTTTATGATAGATTAGCATTAGAACTCTAAGTTAAAAATAATTTTGAGCCCAGAACTCACGTAAAAATATCAGCAGATCATGGTCGAAGACTTGAAAAGTATGAAAAATTAAAAAAAATATTTTCGTCGATTCAAAGTGTGCTCAGAAGCTAGAACTCTTTTGTTTATGATAGATTAGCATTAGAACTGTAATATAAAAATAACTTTGAGCCCAGAACTCACGTAAAAATATCAGCAGATCATGGTCGAAGACTTGAAAAATATGAAAAAGTAAAAAAAATATTTTCGTCGATTCAAAGTGTGCTCAGAAGCTAGAACTCTTTCGTTTATGATAGAATAGGATTAGAACTGTAATACAAAAATAACTTTGAGCCCAGAACTCACGTAAAAATATCAGCAGATCATGGTCGAAGACTTGAAAAATATGAAAAAGTAAAAAAAATATTTTCGTCGATTCAAAGTGTGCTCAGAAGCTAGAACTCTTTCGTTTATGATAAATCAGCATTAGAACTATAATAAAAAAATAACTTTGAGCCCAGCACTCACGTAAAAATATCAGCAGATCATGGTCGAAGACTTGAAAAATATGAAAAAGTAAAAAAAATATTTTCGTCGATTCAAAGTGTGCTCAGAAGCTAGAACTCTTTCGTTTATGATAGATTAGCATTAGAACTCTAAGAAAAAAATATTTTGAGCCCAGAACTCACGTAAAAATATCAGCAGATCATGGTCGAAAACTTGAAAAGTATGAAAAAGTAAAAAAATATTTTCGTCCATTCAAAATGTGCTCAGAAGCTAGAACTCTTTCGTTTATGACAGAATAGCATTAGAACTATAATATAAAAATAACTTTGAGCTCAGAACTCACGTAAAAATATCAGCAGATCATGGTCGAAGACTTGAAAAATATGAAAAAGTAAAAAAAATATTTTCGTCGATTCAAAGTGTGCTCAGAAGCTAGAACTCTTTCGTTTATGATACATTAACATTAGAACTCTAAGATAAAAATAATTTTGAGCCCAGAACTCACGTAAAAATATCAGCAGATCATGGTCGAAGACTTGAAAAGAATGAAAAAGTAAAAAAAATATTTTCGTCGATTCAAAGTATGCTCAGAAACTAGATGTCTTTCGTTTATGATAGATTTGCATTAGAACTGTAATATAAAAATAATTTTGAGCCCAGAACTCACGTTAAAATATCAGCAGATCATGGTCGAATACTTGAAAAGTATGAAAAATTAAAAAAAATATTTTCGTCGATTCAAAGTGTGCTCAGAAGCTAGAACTCTTTCGATTATGATAAAATAGCATAAGAACTCTACGTTAAATATAATTTTGAGCCCAGAACTCACGTAAAAATATCAGCAGATCATGGTCGAAGACTTGAAAAGTATGAAAAATTAAAAAAAATATTTTCGTCGATTCAAAGTGTGCTCAGAAGCTAGAACTCTTTCGTTTATGATAGATTAGCATAAGAACTCTACGTTAAATATAATTTTGAGCCCAGAACTCACGTAAAAATATCAGCAGATCATGGTCGAAGACTTGAAAAGAATGAAAAAGTAAAAAAAATATTTTCGTCGATTCAAAGTGTGCTCAGAAGCTAGAACTCTTTCGTTTATGATACATTAACATTAGAACTCTAAGTTAAAAATAATTTGGAGCCCAGAACTCACGTTAAAATATCAGCAGATCATGGTCGAAGACTTGAAAAGTATGAAAAATTAAAAAAAATATTTTCGTCGATTCAAAGTGTGCTCAGAAGCTAGAACTCTTTCGATTATGGTAGATTAGCATTAGAACTGTAATAAAAAAATAATTTTAAGCCCAGAACTCACGTAAAAATATCAGCAGATCATGGTCGAAGACTTGAAAAGTATGAAAAATTGAAAAAAATATTTTCGTCCATTCAAAATGTGCTCAGAAGCTGGAACTATTTCGTTTATGATAGATTAGCATTAGAACTCTAAATTTAAAATAATTTTGATCCCAGAACTCACGTAAAAATATCAGCAGATCATGGTTGAAAACTTGAAAAGTGTGAAAAATTAGAAAAAATAGTTTCGTCGATTCAAAATGTGCTCAGAAGCAAGAACTCTTTCGTTTATGATAGATTAGCATTAGAACTCTAAGTAAAAAATAATTTTGAGCCCAGAACTCACGTAAAAATATCAGCAGATCATGGTCGAAGACTTGAAAAGTATGAAAAATTAAAAAAAATATTTTCGTCGATTCAAAGTGTGCTCAGAAGCTAGAACTCTTTCGTTTATGATAGATTAGCATAAGAACTCTACGGTAAATATAATTTTGAGCCCAGAACTCACGTAAAAATATCAGCAGATCATGGTCGAAGACTTGAAAAGAATGAAAAAGTAAAAAAAATATTTTCGTCGATTCAAAGTGTGCTCAGAAGCTAGAACTCTTTCGCTTATGATAGATTAGCATAAGAACTCTACGTTTAATATAATTTTGAGCCCAGAACTCACGTAAAAATATCAGCAGATCATGGTCGAAGACTTGAAAAGAAGGAAAAAGTAAAAAAAATATTTTCGTCGATTCAAAGTGTGCTCAGAAGCTAGAACTCTTTCGTTTATGATACATTAACATTAGAACTCTAAGTTAAAAATAATTTTGAGCCCAGAACTCACGTTAAAATATCAGCAGATCATGGTCGAAGACTTGAAAAGTATGAAAAATTAAAAAAAATATTTTCGTCGATTCAAAGTGTGCTCAGAAGCTAGAACTCTTTTGATTATGGTAGATTAGCATTAGAACTGTAATAAAAAAATAATTTTAAGCCCAGAACTCACGTAAAAATATCAGCAGATCATGGTCGAAGACTTGAAAAGTATGAAAAATTGAAAAAAATATTTTCGTCCATTCAAAATGTGCTCAGAAGCTGGAACTATTTCGTTTATGATAGATTAGCATTAGAACTCTAAATTTAAAATAATTTTGATCCCAGAACTCACGTAAAAATATCAGCAGATCATGGTTGAAAACTTGAAAAGTGTGAAAAATTAGAAAAAATAGTTTCGTCGATTCAAAATGTGCTCAGAAGCAAGAACTCTTTCGTTTATGATAGATTAGCATTAGAACTCTAAGTAAAAAATAATTTTGAGCCCAGAACTCACCTAAAAATATCAGCAGATCATGGTCGAAGACTTGAAAAGTATGAAAAATTAGAAAAAATAGTTTCGTCGATTCAAAGTGTGCTCAGAAGCAAGAACTCTTTCATTTATGATAGATTTGCATTAGTATTCTAAGATAAAAATAATTTTGAGTCCAGAACTCACGTAAAAATATCAGCAGATCATGGTCGAAAACTTGAAAAGTATGAAAAAGTAAGAAAAATATTTTAGTCATTTCAAAGTGTGCTCAGAAGCTAGAACGCTTTTGATTATGGTAGATTAGCATTAGACCTGTAATATAAAAATAATTTTGAGCCCAGAACTCACGTAAAAATATCAGCAGATCATGGTCGAAATCTTGAAAAATATGAAAAAGTAAAAAAAATATTTTCTTCGATTCAAAGTGTGCTCAGAAGCTAGAACTCTTTCGTTTATGATAGATTAGCATTAGAACTCTAAGATAAAAATAATTTTGAGCCCAAAACTCACGTAAAACTATTAGCAGATCATGGTTGAAAATTTGAAAAGTATGAAAAATTAAAAAAAATAATTTCGTCGATTCAAAGTATGCTCAGAAGCTAGAACTCTTTCGATTATGGTAGATTAGCATTAGAACTGTAATTTCAAAATAATTTTGAGCCCAGAACTCACGTAAAAATATCAGCAGATCATGGTCGAAGACTTGAAAAGTATGAAAAAGTAAAAATAATATTTGATCTGATGATATTTTTACGTGAGTTCTGGGCTCAAAATTATTTTCTTATTACAGTTCTAATGCTTATCTATAATAAACGAAAGAATTCTTGCTTCTGAGCACACATTGAATCGACGAAACTATTTTTTTTAATTTTTCATACTTTTCAAGTCTTCGACCATGATCTGCTGATATTTTTACGGGAGTTCTGGGCTCAAAATTATTTTTATATTACAGTTCTAATGCTAATCTACCATAATCGAAAGAGTTCTAGCTTCTGAGCACACTTTGAATCGACGAAATTATTTTTTTTAATTTTTCATACTTTTCAAATCTTCAACCATGATCTGCTGATATTTTTACGGGAGTTCTGGGCTCAAAATTATTTTTATATTACAGTTCTAATGCTAATCTACCATAATCGAAAGAGTTCTAGCTTCTGAGCACACTTTGAATCGACGAAACTATTTTTTTTAATTTTTCATACTTTTCAAGTCTTCGACCATGATCTGCTGATATTTTTACGTGAGTTCTGGGCTCAAAATTATTTTTAACTTAGAGTTCTTATGCTAATCTATCATAAACGAAAGAGTTCTAGCTTCTGAGCATACTTTGAATCGACGAAAATATTTTTTTTAATTTTCATACTTTTCAAGTCTTCGACCATGATCTGCTGATATTTTTAAGTGAGTTCTGGGCTCAAAATTATTTTTAACTTAGAGTTCTATCGTTAATCTATCATAAACGAAAGAGTTCTAGCTTCTGAGCACACTTTGAATCGACGAAATTATTTTTTTTAATTTTTCATACTTTTCAAATCTTCAACCATGATCTGCTGATATTTTTACGGGAGTTCTGGGCTCAAAATTATTTTTAACTTAGAGTTCTATCGTTAGTCTATCATAAACGAAAGAGTTCTAGCTTCTGAGCACACTTTGAATCGACGAAATTATTTTTTTTAATTTTTCATACTTTTTAAATCTTCAACCATGATCTGCTGATATTTTTACGGGAGTTCTGGGCTCAAAATTATTTTTATATTACAGTTCTAATGCTAATCTACCATAATCAAAAGAGTTCTAGCTTCTGAGCACACTTTGAATCGACGAAACTATTTTTTCTAATTTTTCATACTTTTCAAGTCTTCAACCATGATCTGCTGATATTTTTACGGGAGTTCTGGGCTCAAAATTATTTTTATATTACAGTTCTAATGCTAATCTACCATAATCAAAAGAGTTCTAGCTTCTGAGCACACTTTGAATCGACGAAACTATTTTTTCTAATTTTTCATACTTTTCAAGTTTTCAACCATGATCTGCTGATATTTTTACGTGAGTTCTGGGCTCAAAATTATTTTTAGCTTAGAGTTCTAATGCTAATCTATCATAAACAAAAGAGTGCTAGCTTCTGAGCACTTTTTGAATCGACGAAACTATTTTTTCTAATTTTTCATACTTTTCAAGTCTTCAACCATGATCTGCTGATATTTTTACGGGAGTTCTGGGCTCAAAATTATTTTTATATTACAGTTCTAATGCTAATCTACCATAATCGAAAGAGTTCTAGCTTCTGAGCACACTTTGAATCGACGAAACTATTTTTTCTAATTTTTCATACTTTTCAAGTCTTCAACCATGATCTGCTGATATTTTTACGTGAGTTCTGGGCTCAAAATTATTTTTAGCTTAGAGTTCTAATGCTAATCTATCATAAACAAAAGAGTGCTAGCTTCTGAGCACTTTTTGAATCGACGAAACTATTTTTTCTAATTTTTCATACTTTTCAAGTTTTCAACCATGATCTGCTGATATTTTTACGGGAGTTCTGGGCTCAAAATTATTTTTATATTACAGTTCTAATGCTAATCTACCATAATCGAAAGAGTTCTAGCTTCTGAGCACACTTTGAATCGACGAAACTATTTTTTCTAATTTTTCATACTTTTCAAGTTTTCAACCATGATCTGCTGATATTTTTACGTGAGTTCTGGGCTCAAAATTATTTTTAGCTTAGAGTTTTAATGCTAATCTATCATAAACAAAAGAGTGCTAGCTTCTGAGCACTTTTTGAATCGACGAAACTATTTTTTCTAATTTTTCATACTTTTCAAGTCTTCAACCATGATCTGCTGATATTTTTACGGGAGTTCTGGGCTCAAAATTATTTTTATATTACAGTTCTAATGCTTATCTACCATAATCAAAAGAGTTCTAGCTTCTGAGCACACTTTGAATCGACGAAACTATTTTTTCTAATTTTTCATACTTTTCAAGTCTTCAACTATGATCTGCTGATATTTTTACGGGAGTTCTGGGCTCAAAATTATTTTTATATTACAGTTCTAATGCTTATCTACCATAATCAAAAGAGTTCTAGCTTCTGAGCACACTTTGAATCGACGAAACTATTTTTTCTAATTTTTCATACTTTTCAAGTCTTCAACCATGATCTGCTGATATTTTTACGTGAGTTCTGGGCTCAAAATTATTTTTAACTTAGAGTTCTAATACTAGTCTATCATAAACAAAAGAGTTCTAGCTTCTGAGCACACTTTGAATCGACGAAAATATTTTTTTTAATTTTTCATACTTTTCAAGTCTTCGACCATGATCTGCTGATATTTGTACGTGAGTTCTGGGCTCAAAATTATTTTTTACTTAGAGTTCTTATGCTAATCTATCATAAACGAAAGAGTTCTAGCTTCTGAGCACACTTTGAATCGACGAAAATATTTTTTTTAATTTTCATACTTTTCAAGTTTCGACCATGATCTGCTGATATTTTTAAGTGAGTTCTGGGCTCAAAATTATTTTTAACTTAGAGTTCTATCGTTAATCTATCATAAACGAAAGAGTTCTAGCTTCTGAGCACACTTTGAATCGACGAAATTATTTTTTTTAATTTTTCATACTTTTCAAATCTTCAACCATGATCTGCTGATATTTTTACGGGAGTTCTGGCCTCAAAATTATTTTTAACTTAGAGTTCTATCGTTAGTCTATCATAAACGAAAGAGTTCTAGCTTCTGAGCACACTTTGAATCGACGAAATTATTTTTTTTAATTTTTCATACTTTTCAAATCTTCAACCATGATCTGCTGATATTTTTACGGGAGTTCTGGGCTCAAAATTATTTTTAACTTAGAGTTCTATCGTAAGTCTATCATAAACGAAAGAGTTCTAGCTTCTGAGCACACTTTGAATCGACGAAATTATTTTTTTTAATTTTTCATACTTTTCAAATCTTCAACCATGATCTGCTGATATTTTTACGGGAGTTCTGGGCTCAAAATTATTTTTATATTACAGTTCTAATGCTTATCTACCATAATCAAAAGAGTTCTAGCTTCTGAGCACACTTTGAATCGACGAAATTATTTTTTTTAATTTTTCATACTTTTCAAATCTTCAACCATGATCTGCTGATATTTTTACGGGAGTTCTGGGCTCAAAATTATTTTTATATTACAGTTCTAATGCTAATCTACCATAATCAAAAGAGTTCTAGCTTCTGAGCACACTTTGAATCGACGAAACTATTTTTTCTAATTTTTCATACTTTTCAAGTCTTCAACCATGATCTGCTGATATTTTTACGGGAGTTCTGGGCTCAAAATTATTTTTATATTATAGTTCTAATGCTAATCTACCATAATCAAAAGAGTTCTAGCTTCTGAGCACACTTTGAATCGACGAAACTATTTTTTCTAATTTTTCATACTTTTCAAGTTTTCAACCATGATCTGCTGATATTTTTACGTGAGTTCTGGGCTCAAAATTATTTTTAGCTTAGAGTTCTAATGCTAATCTATCATAAACAAAAGAGTGCTAGCTTCTGAGCACTTTTTGAATCGACGAAACTATTTTTTCTAATTTTTCATACTTTTCAAGTCTTCAACCATGATCTGCTGATATTTTTACGGGAGTTCTGGGCTCAAAATTATTTTTATATTACAGTTCTAATGCTAATCTACCATAATCGAAAGAGTTCTAGCTTCTGAGCACACTTTGAATCGACGAAACTATTTTTTCTAATTTTTCATACTTTTCAAGTCTTCAACCATGATCTGCTGATATTTTTACGTGAGTTCTGGGCTCAAAATTATTTTTAACTTAGAGTTCTAATACTAATCTATCATAAACAAAAGAGTTCTAGCTTCTGAGCACACTTTGAATCGACGAAAATATTTTTTTTAATTTTTCATACTTTTCAAGTCTTCGACCATGATCTGCTGATATTTGTACGTGAGTTCTGGGCTCAAAATTATTTTTTACTTAGAGTTCTTATGCTAATCTATCATAAACGAAAGAGTTCTAGCTTCTGAGCACACTTTGAATAGACGAAAATATTTTTTTTAATTTTCATACTTTTCAAGTTTCGACCATGATCTGCTGATATTTTTAAGTGAGTTCTGGGCTCAAAATTATTTTTAACTTAGAGTTCTATCGTTAATCTATCATAAACGAAAGAGTTCTAGCTTCTGAGCACACTTTGAATCGACGAAATTATTTTTTTTAATTTTTCATACTTTTCAAATCTTCAACCATGATCTGCTGATATTTTTACGGGAGTTCTGGCCTCAAAATTATTTTTAACTTAGAGTTCTATCGTTAGTCTATCATAAACGAAAGAGTTCTAGCTTCTGAGCACACTTTGAATCGACGAAATTATTTTTTTTAATTTTTCATACTTTTCAAATCTTCAACCATGATCTGCTGATATTTTTACGGGAGTTCTGGGCTCAAAATTATTTTTAACTTAGAGTTCTATCGTAAGTCTATCATAAACGAAAGAGTTCTAGCTTCTGAGCACACTTTGAATCGACGAAATTATTTTTTTTAATTTTTCATACTTTTCAAATCTTCAACCATGATCTGCTGATATTTTTACGGGAGTTCTGGGCTCAAAATTATTTTTATATTACAGTTCTAATGCTTATCTATCATAAACAAAAGAGTTCTAGCTTCTGAGCACACTTTGAATCGACGAAACTATTTTTTCTAATTTTTCATACTTTTCAAGTCTTCAACCATGATCTGCTGATATTTTTACGTGAGTTCTGGGCTCAAAATTATTTTTAACTTAGATTTCTAATGCTAATCTATCATAAACAAAAGAGTTCTAGCTTCTGAGCACTTTTTGAATCGACGAAACTATTTTTTCTAATTTTTCATACTTTTCAAGTCTTCAACCATGATCTGCTGATATTTTTACGTGAGTTCTGGGCTCAAAATTATTTTTAACTTAGAGTTCTTATGCTAATCTATCATAAACGAAAGAGTTCTAGCTTCGGAGCACACTTTGAATCGACGAAAATATTTTTTTTAATTTTTCATACTTTTCAAGTCTTCGACCATGATCTGCTGATATTTTTACGGGAGTTCTGGGCTCAAAATTATTTTTATATTACAGTTCTAATGCTAATCTACCATAATCGAAAGAGTTCTAGCTTCTGAGCACACTTTGAATCGACGAAACTATTTTTTTTAATTTTTCATACTTTTCAAGTCTTCGACCATGATCTGCTGATATTTTTACGTGAGTTCTGGGCTCAAAATTATTTTTAACTTAGAGTTCTAATACTAATCTATCATAAACAAAAGAGTTCTAGCTTCTGAGCACACTTTGAATCGACGAAAATATTTTTTTTAATTTTTCATACTTTTCAAGTCTTCGACCATGATCTGCTGATATTTGTACGTGAGTTCTGGGCTCAAAATTATTTTTAACTTAGAGTTCTTATGCTAATCTATCATAAACGAAAGAGTTCTAGCTTCTGAGCATACTTTGAATCGACGAAAATATTTTTTTTAATTTTCATACTTTTCAAGTTTCGACCATGATCTGCTGATATTTTTAAGTGAGTTCTGGGCTCAAAATTATTTTTAACTTAGAGTTCTATCGTTAATCTATCATAAACGAAAGAGTTCTAGCTTCTGAGCACACTTTGAATCGACGAAATTATTTTTTTTAATTTTTCATACTTTTCAAATCTTCAACCATGATCTGCTGATATTTTTACGGGAGTTCTGGCCTCAAAATTATTTTTAACTTAGAGTTCTATTGTTAGTCTATCATAAACGAAAGAGTTCTAGCTTCTGAGCACACTTTGAATCGACGAAATTATTTTTTTTAATTTTTCATACTTTTCAAATCTTCAACCATGATCTGCTGATATTTTTACGGGAGTTCTGGGCTCAAAATTATTTTTAACTTAGAGTTCTATCGTAAGTCTATCATAAACGAAAGAGTTCTATATTCTGAGCACACTTTGAATCGACGAAATTATTTTTTTTAATTTTTCATACTTTTCAAATCTTCAACCATGATCTGCTGATATTTTTACGGGAGTTCTGGGCTCAAAATTATTTTTAACTTAGAGTTCTATCGTTAGTCTATCATAAACGAAAGAGTTCTAGCTTCTGAGCACACTTTGAATCGACGAAATTATTTTTTTTAATTTTTCATACTTTTCAAATCTTCAACCATGATCTGCTGATATTTTTACGGGAGTTCTGGGCTCAAAATTATTTTTATATTACAGTTCTAATGCTAATCTACCATAATCAAAAGAGTTCTAGCTTCTGAGCACACTTTGAATCGACGAAACTATTTTTTCTAATTTTTCATACTTTTCAAGTCTTCAACCATGATCTGCTGATATTTTTACGGGAGTTCTGGGCTCAAAATTATTTTTATATTACAGTTCTAATGCTAATCTACCATAATCAAAAGAGTTCTAGCTTCTGAGCACACTTTGAATCGACGAAACTATTTTTTCTAATTTTTCATACTTTTCAAGTTTTCAACCATGATCTGCTGATATTTTTACGTGAGTTCTGGGCTCAAAATTATTTTTAGCTTAGAGTTCTAATGCTAATCTATCATAAACAAAAGAGTGCTAGCTTCTGAGCACTTTTTGAATCGACGAAACTATTTTTTCTAATTTTTCATACTTTTCAAGTCTTCAACCATGATCTGCTGATATTTTTACGGGAGTTCTGGGCTCAAAATTATTTTTATATTACAGTTCTAATGCTAATCTACCATAATCGAAAGAGTTCTAGCTTCTGAGCACACTTTGAATCGACGAAACTATTTTTTCTAATTTTTCATACTTTTCAAGTCTTCAACCATGATCTGCTGATATTTTTACGTGAGTTCTGGGCTCAAAATTATTTTTAACTTAGAGTTCTAATACTAATCTATCATAAACAAAAGAGTTCTAGCTTCTGAGCACACTTTGAATCGACGAAAATATTTTTTTTAATTTTTCATACTTTTCAAGTCTTCGACCATGATCTGCTGATATTTGTACGTGAGTTCTGGGCTCAAAATTATTTTTTACTTAGAGTTCTTATGCTAATCTATCATAAACGAAAGAGTTCTAGCTTCTGAGCACACTTTGAATCGACGAAAATATTTTTTTTAATTTTCATACTTTTCAAGTTTCGACCATGATCTGCTGATATTTTTAAGTGAGTTCTGGGCTCAAAATTATTTTTAACTTAGAGTTATATCGTTAATCTATCATAAACGAAAGAGTTCTAGCTTCTGAGCACACTTTGAATCGACGAAATTATTTTTTTTAATTTTTCATACTTTTCAAATCTTCAACCATGATCTGCTGATATTTTTACGGGAGTTCTGGCCTCAAAATTATTTTTAACTTAGAGTTCTATCGTTAGTCTATCATAAACGAAAGAGTTCTAGCTTCTGAGCACACTTTGAATCGACGAAATTATTTTTTTTAATTTTTCATACTTTTCAAATCTTCAACCATGATCTGCTGATATTTTTACGGGAGTTCTGGGCTCAAAATTATTTTTAACTTAGAGTTCTATCGTAAGTCTATCATAAACGAAAGAGTTCTAGCTTCTGAGCACACTTTGAATCGACGAAATTATTTTTTTTAATTTTTCATACTTTTCAAATCTTCAACCATGATCTGCTGATATTTTTACGGGAGTTCTGGGCTCAAAATTATTTTTATATTACAGTTCTAATGCTTATCTACCATAATCAAAAGAGTTCTAGCTTCTGAGCACACTTTGAATCGACGAAACTATTTTTTCTAATTTTTCATACTTTTCAAGTCTTCAACCATGATCTGCTGATATTTTTACGTGAGTTCTGGGCTCAAAATTATTTTTAACTTAGATTTCTAATGCTAATCTATCATAAACAAAAGAGTTCTAGCTTCTGAGCACTTTTTGAATCGACGAAACTATTTTTTCTAATTTTTCATACTTTTCAAGTCTTCAACCATGATCTGCTGATATTTTTACGTGAGTTCTGGGCTCAAAATTATTTTTAACTTAGAGTTCTTATGCTAATCTATCATAAACGAAAGAGTTCTAGCTTCGGAGCACACTTTGAATCGACGAAAATATTTTTTTTAATTTTTCATACTTTTCAAGTCTTCGACCATGATCTGCTGATATTTTTACGGGAGTTCTGGGCTCAAAATTATTTTTATATTACAGTTCTAATGCTAATCTACCATAATCGAAAGAGTTCTAGCTTCTGAGCACACTTTGAATCGACGAAACTATTTTTTTTAATTTTTCATACTTTTCAAGTCTTCGACCATGATCTGCTGATATTTTTACGTGAGTTCTGGGCTCAAAATTATTTTTAACTTAGAGTTCTTATGCTAATCTATCATAAACGAAAGAGTTCTAGCTTCTGAGCATACTTTGAATCGACGAAAATATTTTTTTTAATTTTCATACTTTTCAAGTCTTCGACCATGATCTGCTGATATTTTTAAGTGAGTTCTGGGCTCAAAATTATTTTTAACTTAGAGTTCTATCGTTAATCTATCATAAACGAAAGAGTTCTAGCTTCTGAGCACACTTTGAATCGACGAAATTATTTTTTTTAATTTTTCATACTTTTCAAATCTTCAACCATGATCTGCTGATATTTTTACGGGAGTTCTGGCCTCAAAATTATTTTTAACTTAGAGTTCTATCGTTAGTCTATCATAAACGAAAGAGTTCTAGCTTCTGAGCACACTTTGAATCGACGAAATTATTTTTTTTAATTTTTCATACTTTTCAAATCTTCAACCATGATCTGCTGATATTTTTACGGGAGTTCTGGGCTCAAAATTATTTTTAACTTAGAGTTCTATCGTAAGTCTATCATAAACGAAAGAGTTCTATATTCTGAGCACACTTTGAATCGACGAAATTATTTTTTTTAATTTTTCATACTTTTCAAATCTTCAACCATGATCTGCTGATATTTTTACGGGAGTTCTGGGCTCAAAATTATTTTTATATTACAGTTCTAATGCTTATCTACCATAATCAAAAGAGTTCTAGCTTCTGAGCACACTTTGAATCGACGAAACTATTTTTTCTAATTTTTCATACTTTTCAAGTCTTCAACTATGATCTGCTGATATTTTTACGTGAGTTCTGGGCTCAAAATTATTTTTAACTTAGATTTCTAATGCTAATCTATCATAAACAAAAGAGTTCTAGCTTCTGAGCACTTTTTGAATCGACGAAACTATTTTTTCTAATTTTTCATACTTTTCAAGTCTTCAACCATGATCTGCTGATATTTTTACGTGAGTTCTGGGCTCAAAATTATTTTTAACTTAGAGTTCTTATGCTAATCTATCATAAACGAAAGAGTTCTAGCTTCGGAGCACACTTTGAATCGACGAAAATATTTTTTTTAATTTTTCATACTTTTCAAGTCTTCGACCATGATCTGCTGATATTTTTAAGTGAGTTCTGGGCTTGAAATTATTTTTATATTACAGTTCTCATGCTAGTCTATCATAAACGAAAGAGTTCTAGCTTCTGAGCACACTTTGAATCGACGAAATTATTTTTTTTAATTTTTCATACTTTTCAAATCTTCAACCATGATCTGCTGATATTTTTACGGGAGTTCTGGGCTCAAAATTATTTTTATATTACAGTTCTAATGCTTATCTACCATAATCAAAAGAGTTCTAGCTTCTGAGCACTTTTTGAATCGACGAAACTTTTTTTTCTAATTTTTCATACTTTTCAAGTCTTCAACCATGATCTGCTGATATTTTTACGGGAGTTCTGGGCTCAAAATTATTTTTATATTACAGTTCTCATGCTAATCTACCATAATCGAAAGAGTTCTAGCTTCTGAGCACACTTTGAATCGACGAAACTATTTTTTCTAATTTTTCATACTTTTCAAGTTTTCAACCATGATCTGCTGATATTTTTACGTGAGTTCTGGGCTCAAAATTATTTTTAACTTAGAGTTCTCATGCTAATCAATCATAAACAAAAGAGTTCTAGCTTCTGAGCACACTTTGAATCGACGAAAATATTTTTTTTAATTTTTCATACTTTTCAAGTCTTCGACCACAATCTGCTGATATTTTTACGTGAGTTCTGGGCTCAAAATTATTTTTAACTTAGAGTTCTTATGCTAATCTATCATAAACGAAAGAGTTCTAGCTTCTGAGCATACTTTGAATCGACGAAAATATTTTTTTTAATTTTCATACTTTTCAAGTCTTCGACCATGATCTGCTGATATTTTTAAGTGAGTTCTGGGCTCAAAATTATTTTTATCTTAGAGTTCTATCGTTAGTCTATCATAAACGAAAGAGTTCTAGCTTCTGAGCACACTTTGAATCGACGAAAATATTTTTTTTACTTTTTCATATTTTTCAAGTCTTCGACCATGATCTGCTGATATTTTTACGTGAGTGCTGGGCTCAAAGTTATTTTTTTATTATAGTTCTAATGCTGATTTATCATAAACGAAAGAGTTCTAGCTTCTGAGCACACTTTGAATCGACGAAAATATTTTTTTTAATTTTTCATACTTTTCAAATCTTCAACCATGATCTGCTGATATTTTTACGGGAGTTCTGGGCTCAAAATTATTTTTATATTACAGTTCTAATGCTTATCTACCATAATCAAAAGAGTTCTAGCTTCTGAGCACACTTTGAATCGACGAAACTATTTTTTCTAATTTTTCATACTTTTCAAGTCTTCAACCATGATCTGCTGATATTTTTACGTGAGTTCTGGGCTCAAAATTATTTTTAACTTAGATTTCTAATGCTAATCTATCATAAACAAAAGAGTTCTAGCTTCTGAGCACTTTTCGAATCGACGAAACTATTTTTTCTAATTTTTCATACTTTTCAAGTCTTCAACCATGATCTGCTGATATTTTTACGTGAGTTCTGGGCTCAAAATTATTTTTAACTTAGAGTTCTTATGCTAATCTATCATAAACGAAAGAGTTCTAGCTTCGGAGCACACTTTGAATCGACGAAAATATTTTTTTTAATTTTTCATACTTTTCAAGTCTTCGACCATGATCTGCTGATATTTTTAAGTGAGTTCTGGGCTCGAAATTATTTTTATATTACAGTTCTCATGCTAGTCTATCATAAACGAAAGAGGTCTTGCTTCTGAGCACACTTTGAATCGACGAAAATATTTATTATTTTTTTTCAATTTCTGACCTTTATCTGCTATTATTTGGGGTAAAAACGCCAGAACTATTCCTGAAAAGTATCAGGAACTGTAGAACAGAGCTGCATGCTATCAGAACTCGCATTTATTTTTGATCTGCTGGAAAATGATCTGCTACGGGAAGTTAGCAGATCATTTTCAAAACTATTTTTTTTTGGGGTAAAAACGCCAGAACTATTTCTAAAATGTATCAGGAACTATAGAACTATGCTGCATGCGAATAGAACTCTCATTTAATTTTGATCTGCTGGACAATGATCTGCTAGGTTCACCAACACGAGGTCAGGCCGATGTCTTCCGGGAGCCATATTTGTTTATTTATAGCGAATCGCAGGAAGTGGGATGGCTTAATCTTATGCCGAACGCGATCAAACGAAACTTTTTTCCGGGCAGAACTTCCTTTGTTTGAATCAATACTCATTCGCTGTAGGCTGTAATACGACGATTGAATACGAAATTGGGACCGATGGATTTATTTATAGTTAAAAGTAAATAAAACACGTTTACCTTTGTTTATTTGTAGGTTTTTGTATACAAATGGTTGTTTAACTTTCGCAGCAAGAACCTGGCAAGTTGTTACTAATGCCTGTGGTATTGAGGTAAGGTAAAGGTAGTATGTATCTACAATATTTTTATAAATAGAGTTCCCGGAAAAATTTTGAACTATATTTCTATAAACCTTTTACCTTAAAGGTGACTAATACCCGTCAACAGAAATGTTTATGTGCTTATTACTTTTTATGTAGCAAAATGATGGTAGTTAGTATGTAAATCATTCTATTGTATTAAATCCTATGCTGAGAGTGTGTTGCTACTTATGAGGACCAAGATGTTTACCGCCAATAAAGTATCTCGGTAAATATGTCGAATCGGGGCTGCCCATGTAATTTTATGGTGGGGGACGCCATGAAACCCCATAAAAAAAAACATAAGAAATTTTATTTTTTTATTTTTATCATGACGAATATGTAGCTGGCGGAAAACACACACACACACACTGGTGGGGGACGCCATGAAACCCTTCAAATCACATGGTAAGAGAGGAGAAAACGCCTACAATTCGGTTCTGGCCGGTTTTAACTGTTCTAACCTAACCTAACCAATTTTAATGCTTATGGTTACCCTATACCCGAGGCGCCAAGATTTGGCGATTGATTTCGTTTTTTTTATGGGGTTTCATGGCGTCCCCCGCCATAAAATTACATGGGCTACTATCGGTTTATGATAAAAAACATGGAAAAAAATTTTGGAGCATTTTTGAGCTGCAGCCCCGATTCGACATATTTACCAGTATCTGTGGCAACCATATCTCCCCAGCCGAAACACAAGACACGAAGAACACAAAAAACACTGCTCCACGACGTATCAAGAAGGCGGCGGCACCCTCTAAACAAGTGCAATGGCTCTCCTTATACTCGCAGCTGAATCATTACACAAAATTAACGTTTGTTTCGAATCGTTTCGCAACATTACCTTTGTTAACCGTTCGTTCGCAGTCCTTTTGTTGTACACAAGAAAATAAACACACGTCCTTTGATAAGGGCATTGTTGGAGTCGATTTGTAAAGGTGTTTGCGGTTTGAAGTGGTCCGTTAAACCTGAATAAGCAAACACCAAACATTTGATTTGCACAACTTTAAGGATGTTGCGAAATTGTTATGAGCACACCAATAAGTTGTGGATGTTCCATGAAATTGATGGTAGAACTTTAGTAGCTCGCCCAGGGAGGTAGCTTGCCGCCAGCCTCTTAACCCGTCGTAGCATGTTCTTCATGTATTGTGTTTCGGCTGGGGAGGTGTGGTTGCCGTACTTTTTTTTTTATAGGTTTTTTTATAAGTTACAAGCTGATCCGGCAGACTTCCCTCTACCAAATAAAGAAGTTTCATGCTATAAGAAGAAGAAACACTTTTTCTATAGCTACTTATTAAAATTTTCTCACCGTTTAAACTTTCACGAACGAACATTTTAAAACCAAAATTAGCCAAACCAGTTCAGCCGTTGTCGAGTTTTAGCGAGGCTAACGAAAGTTATTCATTTATTTTTTATATAATTATAGGCTACCTATTTACTAATGAACGGTGTCCTGCAGTGTCTCCGGTCTAAGCAGATAACATCACTGTTTCCACCAGCAAACTGGTTAGATGTATCGACACTCAACAGGTGGGGGACCGGTGTTGCACGCGAGGTTCATTGTTATGTAAACTTGTGTCGCCTTTCTAAAATAAATATTATAACGGGTTAATCCATTCAATGACACGTCAATTTTCATATGCGATTTATAGATGCTAGTAGGTAATATTATAATTATTACCTACTAGCTGTGCCCGCGACATCGTCCGCGTGGATTTTAAGAAAAAAGTTATTGTTCAGGTAGCTTATTATACTTTTAAGCTAGTCTCCTGCCGGCCGCTGACACAGAGTTTGAAATAAGAACGTCGCGTTTTTTTGTTGTGTTTCGGCGGCTGGCAGGCTACTAGCTTATTGGTCAGTTTCAGTTTCATTCCCCTCTTGCACCCCGCACACCATGGAGGAGCTTAGAGCGTTCGGCCTCTAGTTGTCTGCCTACCTGGCGTGACCAAAATATAGGCAATGCAAGAGGCGACGTCGCCAGCGTCTCGGTGACATAGAATCCATTTGGCGACGGAACCCAAGCAGTATAAAACGGCAAAACAAAGGATACAGGTAAACCGGAAATTCCGGGCTCCTGATACATGACTATGTTGGCAGCGCCTTCAAAATTGATCGTGTTTGATTTTGTATCACGAGACCTTTCGAGGCTTCGCTAAATTTAATTTCCTTTTCCTGCTTAGCCCCTTACTATATTACGTAGGTAAGCAAAGATCCGTTTTAAGAATACCTACGTAGAATATACATTCAATCATATATTTATGAATTTGATAAAGATATAAGACAAACAAATGAAATACATGAATATGAATGTAGTCAAAAAACTTTTACACCAAAAAAGAATTTAAAAAAAGAAAGGGACAGTTAACAGTAGCAAAATAATTAAAATCATTTTTGAGTGTCTTTTAAAATATCGGTCATGTTATCTATTTATACTTAGACGAATCGAAAAAAATACTCGATAGCAACGACCCCGGGAGATAAAATCTCGGACGGGTTCAACGTTTCGGTTCAGCGTTTATTGGGGTTTAACCCACATGTAGAAACATACTAACTAAAGTTGAAAAATATGCCAATTACCTCTCTCAACTTAGGTATTTCATGCGTTGCGGTGAAGAGAAATATCGCTAGGAAACTGCAAAGTTGAGATTTGACCAAAGCCATGTGACGACCACCACACCACACAGTGCAATAGTTCAGCGTAATTGACAAAGGCCTATACCCATAGAGAAAATAATTATATTAATAGAATGGCAACAATAAAATATTTGTTCCGAAGCCACTATAGCATACCTATAGATAACAGCATTCACAGTACAACAAACACTCTCCCTCTCTCCCTTGTGTAAAATAAGCTAATCGTAGCAAACGATTCAAAATTGAAACCTAACAAACCCGATTTCTTTCCTTCCAATTTCATTCCCATACAACCCATAGATACGTATTTCCTTCCACACATTTAGTGGGATAGTGTGCATCAACACGAATTCAGCACGACGGAACTGAAATACTCCAGAGTACGTGACCCAATTGTAAAGTGCAGTGCATCTTTAGTATTCGGATGTGGAGTTCGGATCGCCGACCGATCTCGGTTACGACATCGCCCCAATATAAACAGGAAACCGCAGTCCCCACGCAACGGAATTGGAAGCCATGCGAACTTAATTGATGTACTTATTTTTCATTCACTCGTGATGAATATTTTAGGATGTGGTTTCCGAATTTGAATAACCCTTATGAGCGAAACAGAGGAATCTATATTGTCCATTAAAAATTTCAGGTAAATAGACAGGCTGTCGGTGAGAGCCCAGTGGCTTAGAATTCGACCTCGAATCGAGGGGTCCGGGTTCGAATCCCAGTGGCACGCACCAATGACTTTGTGAAAAAGTTTTGTGCGCTTTATAAAATTAAATATCACCTGCTGTTACAGTGAAGGAAAACATCGTGAGGAAACCTGCGTGCCTGAGAGTTCACAAAAAAAAAAATTCTCAAAGGCATGTGAAGTCCACCAACCCGCAGTGGGCCAGCGTGGTGGACTAAGGCCTACATCCCTCTCATTACGAGAAGGAAACCCGACCCTGTAGTGGGTCATTAATGGGTTACTGACAAGACAGGCTGTTGAAACTAGGAGACCAGCACCGGTCTCCGTAACATAGACATTATGAAAGAATCCCGACCATGTTTTACAGCGCAAATCTTATTAATATTGCACGACCTATACTCCGACGTGTAAATCATTGGTATTATCATAATAGAGAATCGAGTACCTTTATTGGTAATTACGTAAAATTTATGCATAATTATGACATAACGTAACTATGCTATAACCTTTCTAAGCTTGTTATTAGATAAAAACCTGTTAGATAATATTGTAACAAGTAAATATGAAATTATTAGTATTATTACATAGTCATGTTTAACTGGACTACTGGATTATTGACATGAGAGGTATGTATGTGTTAATGTATCATTATGTGGTCAACGAGTTAATAAGAGAGATATTTAATAAAAAAAAATTTAGTAAAATACTATACAAATAATGACAAATACCAACCGAGTGTCTTTATGACACTGAGCTGTTATGAAGCTATGAATATTTAAAATCTATATTTATTCCATTGTGGAAGCCACATCCGATCAAATCCGATGTTTAGAGTGATTGTGACACTCTGCCCATATAGAGTTCGAACGAATGTTGATTTACCACTCTACAAGCTACTGCAAGTCAAGACTTATCTATCAACTAAAGTGGATAGCCATCGAATCCAAGTGGCACCTATGAATTTCTTAAAAAAGTTAGGTGTAGTTTATAAAATTAAACAGATCAAATTCAAAGTCCCTAGTTCCTGTCAGATCACCAAACGATAACCAATATTTATTACCAAAGAACTTATATAATTCGAAGAAATCGAACCTTAATTACTGAACACAATAGGGGCCCCATTATCATAATATGCCCAGTACTGCCCAGGGCCTCCAACACGTTAAAGACGGCTCTGATATGCGCAGTTCTGCCCAGGGCCTCCAACAGGTTAAAGACATACTATTCTGACTACTTCACTTCAAAAATAAAGTTTATTAGCAACAACATTAAGAAAACACACACAACCTCAAAAATCCGTTAAATCTTACTCGTATAATTAAAGTGAATTTGACAAACAATGTGGTGATCCACGAATGAATCATATCCCAAGATGGCGGTAACAATATGGCCGCCAACTGCACTGCCATACCATACCCGCGCGCTACGTGACAGCACGCACGATACTTGCAATACGTATGCATACATATATTATATTATTATGCATTTAACACGCATCCTTTTACATCCTTGGCATCGTTGGTTCTTAGGACTCGGCACTTATAGGGCACTATATAGGTACCCTGTTACTTGTCCATCTATCATTGGTGTGAACTTCTTTTTGAAACGGTCTAACTTCTCCACGAATCCACATTGGAGCAGAGTGGTGGACTATGCTCCACGCCTCCCCATGCTGTGGGAAGACCCATGCCCAACAGTGGGATATTAGTAACAATAGGTCTAGTAGGTTAGAAATGCCCCACGATAACAGCCCTTAGCGTTACCCCTTGTCCTTATTGCCATGTCGCTCGCTACAAGTTGGTCGTACGACGTCATTGCATACATTTGTCGCATATCAGTGCGTATTCCAATTAGGACAGCTCCATACAGCTAACATACACGATAGCCCCCACAGAGCACTTGCCAGGCGCTACCAGCGAGTCACCTTAAACGCATATATCTTGGAACATAGTCATAAAAAAACACTATAAAAATTAACGTGGGAAACATCGTGTTTTTATGATAATAACATTAATGGAAAGTACTCTTGTATTTGTAGGTAACCAAACTTTTACAGTGTTCGCTTCGCCAGCCAAGTCAGAGCTTGCCAGGCACTAACAGCGGGTCGCCGTGGAACGGATACGTCTTGGAACATAGTCATAAAAACACTATAAAAATTAGCGTGGGAATGGGCAACATCACGCTTTATGGTAATAACATTAATAGACATTAACGCGGCCTAAATTTCCATCTGGAATCACGAATCCTCGCACATTAAAATTAGCATTATGTAGTAATTAGTGATTAATTCCACCAGTTGTACACGCGTATTTACTGCTTTTTACGTAACGATGGAAATAACCTTTGTGATTTAGTACGTAAACGTGAGTCTCCCTACTCGAAACACGAGAGATGAAAAATATGCTGGTTCACATCAAGTTATGAAGTGGAAACCTTCACGGGTGGATTCCAATGGTTCTACCAGAGGTTAAAAATACACCAAAAAGTTGTCATTGTTGCCAATATTCGTCAGTTTCTTTGCCTTTCTGTTTTGTGGTTGTTGCTCTGATATCGACGTTTAATTCAGAAACCAAGTCCAAAATAAGTCCAAAACAGCCAGCGGCTTTTGGAGCAGTGATTCCAGCTGCGAACCAATATTGTGCACCAGATTTTACAATGCCAGATTGCCTTGGTCCACCACGCTGGTCATATACGGGTTGGTGGACTTCACATGCCTATTAGAACAGAGAACTCATCTCAGGCATGAATGTTTCACGATGTTTACCTTCGCCGTTTTAAAGAATGAAGTTTCGTAAAACGCACGCATCTTTGGGAAAGTCAGTGGTGCGTGCCACCGGGATTCCAATCCGGACCTCTCGTATAAAAGGACAAGCAATTAAGTGTTGATCATATTCCAGATTATAAACCAAGTAGACACTAGATCTGGGTCAGAACCAAAGCAATTACATCAAACTTTTAGCGAATCTACTTACTTAAACGTTACCGCAATGTCGTTTAACTTTATAAGGAATCAAAGTGCAGTCGTAAGGAATCTAGTTGCAACAGACAAGATTATTTATGCGTAGTCAAATAGGTACCCTAGTTTGCTTTAGTAGAAATCTAGCTAGAAATAACTATTTTGATTTTAACACCGTTTACGGTAAGGGTCACTTGTGGGGATGTTAGGATATTATTTGGACGTGATTTTCCGTCAGCTTTCCGATTTTATTTTATTATGTGCGCTTTATAAAATTAAGTGTCACCTGCCTTACGGTAAAGGAAAATATCGTTGGAAAACCTGCATGCTTGAAAGTTCTCCACAATGTTCTCAAAGGCACGTGAAGTCCACCAAGCGGCATTAAGGCCTATATCCTTCTCATAGCGAGAGGAGACCTGACCCTGCGGATAGACAACCCTGCACATATTGTTTCTTTCGGTTACATGAATGCTTTAATATGTATGACGGTGACTGCTTTACCCAATTGACCGGGTGAAGAGGACAAAAGGTAAACAATTATTGTTTTCAAAAGAAGAATACTCACTTTTACAATTTAGCAGAAGGCATAAATATTGCAATGTTTATCTTGAAAAATATGGCCTTGACTGACGTCGCATTTACTGTTTGTTATTCTGAAATTAATACGAAACAAACAATGAGATACTGAACTTTAAAGATAATATGGAGAACAAAATAAATATTGTGTCGTTGTGATTGTATGCAACGTGCATGTATGCGTTTACACACATACGAGAAATGATAAATATTGGCTTCAGAGCACAAAAATACTACAATTATAAGTAGTACAAGTATAATTTTAGATAGGCCAGTAGGTAGTCAAGCAAACAAAATTCGAATTTATTGTACGGAACAAGATAAAAGGAAACGAAATAAATATTTTCGCCACAATCGGTTAGTTCAAGACGTTCAAGTGCGCTTAGATAACAGCGTAATGATGCCATTACAACCATTCCTTCTAGAATTCTAGACCTTTCTACGACGGCTCTAATCACCCACCTGTTAGTTTTAAAAGTGTGTTCTTATATCGTATTAATTACCTGTTACGTTGCAGCGGTGATAGCCCAGTGGGTTAGAATTCGACCTCGAATCGAGGGATCCGGGTTCGAATCCCAGTGGCACGCACCAATGACTTTGTAATAAAAGTTATGTGCGCTTTATAAAATAAAATATCACCTGCTGTTACGGTGAAGGAAAACATCGTGAGGAAACCTGCATGCCTGAGAGTTCACAAAAAAAAATGTTCTCAAAGGCATGTGAAGTCCACCAACCCGCAGTAGGCCAGCGTGGTGGACTGAGGCCTACATCCCTCCCATTGTGAGAGGAGACCCGACCCTGTAGTGGGTCATTAATGGGTACTGACACCTGTTACGTATATATTATATTCAATTGTATTTAATTGTATTATTTGTCACTGAATTTTTCAACTGGGTAAACATAGGGCCATCTAATAGCTATGGTACGCGCGCGACTTGAAAAATAAAACTTGAATGAAAAAATAAAGAAAATTATAATGTCAAAATTATTCTTAGTTATTTAGATTAAATTATTAGGCTTGCAGGTAGGTATGTGGTCATGGACACTGACAAAGCCAGGGATCGCCAGTGCCTTACCGCCTAGATCAATTTTTGTCGTCATTCTAGTGTCTGGTATAATCTGTATGCCTAGATTGCTAATAAGGAATAGGTACAATTTTCTAACGTGGACACATTGGCTGGGCTTAAAAGATAGCTTTTACTTTTAAAGCACTTTGGATTATTAACAGTAAATTATAATTTCTGTTAATAAGGTAAAATAAATGAGATATTGTTATTTCGTTCACAACCAAATTCACTGGTACATTTACACAAGATCGAAATAATAATAATATGTTTCCATTTGAGGGTTGGCAAAATAAATATCTCTTATGTCAGACTTCTAGGTCTACCGACATCCCTCTCAATTTGAGAGGAGACCAGACCCTGTGGTGGGTCATTTATGGGTTACTGACATGTCAGACATGTTAAGTATTGACCATAGGTACTCGTAATGACGTTTCAAATTATTTCTGTATTTAAAATTTAAAAAAGTCTTTCATTCCATACAGATTAAGACAATATGTGCTCGTAGTTACTATCTATTTGCTTCTCGATTCTAGATGTTTACGATTTAGTCTAGTGTCTAGATATTATGTATTAACAATGAGGTAACGACGATTCCACAACTATTTATGTAGGAATACCTATTAACATTTTGTTTATTACTGCAGAAAAACAGGTTCAGCTAATTGCTACCTACGTAATGTTCAAACTTTAGATACTCGTAGAGAACAGTATAATCCTACTTGGTATTCTAATGTATAAGAATTCAAATGTTACGATAAGAGCTCCCTATAAAAATTTTAAAGATATAAACTAATATCTTACTCACAATTTCAAGCATACTATGCTGGAACAGCTGTTAAAATTCCTCTTTGCGGCCAGTCGTAGCACAATCGTATCCCGCCCCAACACCGAACGAAAACACAACACTGTTTTGTTTATTTTGTCTTTTCTCTATGAGACAACACTTTTATATAAATCAGTTTATCATAAAAATGTATGCATTTAAACACAAAACTCTAATATTCCATAAATAGTGTCGTATTTAATAAAAGGTAGTTGGCTGCAAGAACAACGAACGCACAGCGGTCACAAAGTCAACGCGACACACGTCTCGATCGTTAGCTTTCCGTAAGACATCTGAATTTTCGAATGAAAGTCATTGAGAGTAGCTAACAAAGCTGTTGGGATTGATTGAATGAATAACGAAAACAAAACAATCTCTTTGAATGAATGTCAATTATTAGAATGAATACACAGCTGAGAGCGAATGTGGGTTGCCAGCAACATGATAAATAGTAGCTGTCACGTATTATCTCGTTATTTCTAAACATTTCTTGGAATATAAATAATTCACAGTTTCGTTATTTTCCAAAAAGATATGGGTTGTAGAATATTGTTTTGAAATGTTAACATTACAGAAAACTAACTTAAATGAGTTATTTAATTATTTTTAAATCTAATTTATGAGAGATAAATTTGTAGTTATCTTATTAAACATTATTCAAAAGTTGTATATTTTAAAAAGCAAAAAAAAGGTTTTTCTAAATCATTGATAAACGGCGAGTACGGCTCTGCATGTACCTAGCTCTCTAATGTCTAGTTAGTTAAGATAAAAGGAACTTACTGCTCCAGAGTGGGTTATAAGGATGCTGGTTCGTGGTACCTTATCAGGCTAGCTAAACTTGCTAATATGGTTCCATCACCTTTGAAAATACTCAATTTTACTCCAAGGTCAACTAAGAAATAAAATATTTTACCCATCTATATAGTTTGGTAAAGTATAAAATTTATAATATTATTTAAGTAATTTCAAGATAATGGCGTTGTTTTTGATTAGGAACAATGTTTTAGCAATAAGGAAAACATATTGGTGTATTTTTATGGTATTTGACAGATAAGTAATAAAAAGACACATTTTTATTCTTTTTATCGCACTTATGTAGTCTGTAAATGCCCGCATTGCAACAACATGGCAACATTTACAATACGTCGCTCACCATTTTCATTTAACGAAGTCAAAAAAAAACGACGTCGGACGGACGAAAAAGAATTCCTTTTTGTCGGTTGAAGAATAATTTTTGTCGTTAGATAATGTGAATTGTGTACATTTATGTGTTTTGAGTTTGATTTTTGTATTTAAAACATCTGAATGTTATAGGGACAGAAGTGTAACGGTAAGTTTGTCGTCATTTTGTGCATTTTGTTTGTGTTACGGCGAGAAAGTAACCGTTGTCGGGCGGTTGCACAGTGTGTATCCATGCGATCTAGTTTCACATCTCGCTTTGTGTCGGGTACAGCTATAAATGACCCGGCCGGTGATTATAATTTTGTTCCGCTGTATCGGTCGTATATACGTATACCGATATCGTAAGGTTGAGGCGCCGTTGAATCACAGTCTTGGTCCACGACTTAGCGACTTACGTCTCCGCACCCTTATTGAGCTTACTGCCAACTACGCATATAATAAAGTGGGTATAATATTGAAATATGTAAATATTTTACGTATGTGAGCACTTATTTAAATACGTCAACGATTGATTGATTTGCGCAACAATACATCGGTCGTATTTGTAAACTTGATAATACATCTGCATCAACTGCAATCCTTGACCTTGCGTAGGGACTGCACAAAAGGTCATGGATGCAAATGTAGTATACTCAGGGTTGACTGGACTCCATATAGGGATGTTATTATAATCAGTTGCCTTTCTGTTGTACTTAAAGTCAGACCTTTTAGGGAATTGCATATTTATGGTAGTTGATTTAAATGGAGACTGTGCTATGCAGTGAGGCATTTTTAAAGCCATAACAATTAAGAACATAAATTAATTGAAAAGTAGTTGAAACTTTAATATTACTTATAAATTGTATGTAGTTTGATGATAGAGCAACACAATTTTACAAGAATCATCCAACAAATAAGTTAATAAATTTTGTTTATGTATTGTAACAGTTGTATTTATGTGTTGTTTTTAATTTCACAATAAAGCTTATACACATAAAATAACATACTTAATAACATTACTATTATTAAGCATTCAATGATATGTTGTTGTCATCAGAAATGCATTTACATACTTACACCTGTGTGTACACTGAGCTCATGAAGTTATCCATAACTATGCAAGTAATGAAATCAAGGACACTTTCTTTATGTGAAACCTTGTATTTCACAAGGGAGTTGAGCAATACCTTTCTTACTGCTGTTGGAATTGGTAACTGTTTATATAAGGCTTAATGTCAACTGCAGTAAATTATAAGTAAATATAAATAATGATGAGGAAATGATAATGTACACTTTGGATTAACACTTTTATTGTTCGAGTACAATGCATCAGTCTCGCTTCATATGAGATCAGACCCACTGTAGGGTCAGCCTCCTCTCAGAATGAGAATGTAGGCATTAATCCATCGTGCTTGTTTATTGCGAGGTGGTGGACTTCACATAGATTTGAGAACATTTTGAAAAATCCTTACGCATATATGAATCTTCACTATGATATCATTAACATTTAATTTTTTAAACTTAACAAAATAATATTGCTTGGCCTTTGTCACTTTTTATACAAGATTGTTAATATGTTTTAACTAATTGGTTCATGCAAGTTGTAGGATTTTGATGAGGTCATATTAGGAACCAATGAAAAAAATATCAGCAACATTATCAGATGGCTAACACACCCTAACCAACTTATCAATACCCTATTGATATTACCAAACAAATGGGCAATAACTAACTTGTCTAGAATTTTGAATGCATAAATCTAGAATCCCATCAGTGTTCAACCCTATTTTCTTTTCTCCAGTTCAAATATCAAACTCTGAAGACAGATCTCTAAAATGGAAGATGAGAATGAGTACAAGAAGTTGCCGACAGAGGATAAATGTGTTCACAAGTTATGGAAAGCCAGGGTGGCCGGCTACGAGGAGGCTATCAAGCTCTTCAACCAGATTGACGATGAGAAGTCCCCGGAGTGGAATAAGTTCTTAGGATTAATAAAGAAATTTGTGACAGACAGCAATGCAGTGGCTCAGGAGAAAGGTAAGTGTTGAAAACAATTCTTCAAAAAATCTTCTTTTATTTTTTTTTCTTCCATTTCCTTTTTCCATAGGTCCATTGTAGCTCGCCCGGGAAGGTGCTACAATGAGTTCCATGTAAGCTACAATGGCTGGAAAACCTATAAAGGTACTATTAACACCTTGGCACTTGGCACTTGAGCCAATGCTACATTGTTCTAGGCACTCAAAAGTCAATCTTGAATGGATTTAATATTTTTGCAGTTTAAATACATGAGATGACAATCTAGTGTGTTAAAACTTATTTTATTTATTAAGAAATTCATATTTATACAGTTTTAATTATTATTTGCATAAGTATGCAGTGTCTAAATATTGCTTCTTGATCTTGCTTGTTTACTCTTGACGCAATATATTTAAGCATTGTGTGTACTTCAATGATTATACATTTTATTAATGCGTTGATAAAACCCAAATTAGTATAATGTTAGCAGCTTTAAACAAATATGTTTATGACTGTTAATGAAAGTTGGTCCAGTACAAATGTTTTTTTTTTATTTTCAAAGCCCAGGAGAAGGTGTAACATGAAACACTAGCTTTTTCACGCTAGTTTGCTTACTAATGTCCACATTTGTGGACTATAAAGTAAAGATTTTCTGCAATAGAGTATCACTTTTCAGTTTTTTAAGTATCACCATTAAAAAATCTGGTGAATCTATCACTCCATATTGATCACTTGCATAAAAGATGATTTCAAATCTGAAGTACCAGAGATGCACATTCAAGCAAACAGAGAACTGCAACTGTATTATTTTTTAATAGTTAGCAATTAAAAATCAGAGCGTTCAAAAATCAGATCATTGAAAAAATTTCAAACCTTTTTCTCAAAATGAAACAACCAAAAAACTTTATGCCTTAGTCAATTGGAGATTGAAATAAAATAATATACTGAGCACTCAGACTTAAAGATTTAATGAACCACATTGAAGCATATTACAAGCATTACTCATAGTTGCTATCAATTGTTGTCTGGATCTTGATTTATATTTCCTGGAGACAATCATTATTCAATGAATAGTATTTAATGTATCATGTTTTGTAACTTTACTCCTGTTCCTAGCTGAGAGTTTAATGTCATATTTTAATCAGTTCATCTTTGTTTTAACTATGATCCTCAGTCATGATTCACCAACTGACTTAACGAAAGAAAGAAAGAAATTTCTGTCTAACATAATGTATAAGGAAGTTGACAAACAAACATCAATCTTAATTACAGTAAATAGAGAAGAATGAAGTCCTCAGGTCATCAGGCTAATGTTTTCAAAGTGACTTGATAATTTTTGTCACAGGTTTGGAAGCCGCTTTGGTGTTTGTGGAGAACTGTGGACATGCGGGCAAGACGACCGGTGAGGTCATGTCCGGCATTGTGTCCAAGTGTATAGCTGCTCCCAAGACGAAAACTAAAGATCTGGCATTACAGGTAATGTTTTTAACCCCAGAAAGAGGGTTGTTACAAGTTTTACATGTCTATCTGTGTCACAGTTTCACACGTTGTCTATCTGTGTATCTGGCTTATGTCAGGTGAGAGGTCAAATAGGTAGACCAGTATTATCATTTGTATTCTTTAGAAGTATAGTTTTAGATACATATTAAAATTACTATAAATGGTTGGTTGTGAATTAGGTCTAATGAACAACAGGCAAGTTTGCTTTGTCACTTATCTAAACAGTAAGGTGAACAGTATAATTTGTAAATCAAGAGGTCTGAGATTGAACCCCAGCAGCAGCCAAAAGTGTTTTTTTGAGTAATGTGCGTTTTATAATGCATGTGAAATCCATCAACCCGCATTAAGCCAGCATGGTGGACTAAGACTACATTATTCTCATTGTGAAAGAAGACCCAAACCTGCAGTGGGACGCTAATGGGTCACAGAGCTTACTAAAGCAACACAGTGGAATGTGATTGCATCTGAATTTAACTCTGTATTTGTTGTTGAATTTAAATTTACATATAAAGCTACGAATAGAGGTCAAGTTTTGAATACATTTATGTTCAGTTTTGCTACTTCAATGGTTATGTGACCTGGTTTTTTAGATCGTCATGAAATTCTTGAAACTGTTGTTAATTGGAACATTTCCGTTTTTTTTTGCTTCATTCATTTTTAAGTAAAAATATTATTGATTTATTTTAACATAAAAGGAAAAGCCGACTATATTTTATGTGTGGCCTTTAATCCATGTATGTTGAGAATGTCAGATGTGTATGTATTAAATATATACCCTGGGGCCTAATTGAATATTGGTTCCATAATCCGGATAATAGCTTGTGTTTCTAGAAAAGAATACTATTGTATTGTTATAGTTTATAATATTGTGGGCCTAAAGGAATTCTTATCTCGAACTAGAAGCGTGAAGCACTATCTACTAATAAATAAATAACGCTTCACACTCATAGCCCCACACTAGGATTCCCTGTGTCGTGGGCGCCATGGACACACACAAGACAAGAACACAACACACCCAGACCAGAAACAGAAATTCAAATTCATCATTCGAACCTCTGCTCTGCTGGGAATCGAACCCAGGACCCTCCGCGTAGCGCACCGGTGTCTTAACCACTGCGCCACTCGGGTCATCAAATAATAATAGGTTAAATAATAGGGTTGCATATAAATGGCATACTGCCTGTGATATGTTGTTTTATTTTAGGTTATTTTTGTCTGTGTGTGCAACAAAGAGCATTGTATCAACTGATAACAATATTGAATTCATCCATCCTAGGTAACTCTCATGTACATAGAAATAGAGAAACACGAAGTTGTGGAAGAGGAATTACTGAAAGGCATGGAACAGAAGAATCCCAAAGTGGTGGCAGCTTGCACGGTGGCGTTGAACACAGCGTTGAAACAGTTTGGCAACAAGGTGATGGCCATTAAACCGATGGTGAAGAAGATCCCCGTGTTGCTGGCAGACAGAGATAAGACTGTCAGAGATGAAATGAAGGCGCTCGTCATTGAAATGCACAGGTTAGTGGCTTGGTAGGCACTGAAGATCTAGCTAGTCATAGGTACTAAATTTTCGTTTGACGATCATAACGATGGGTAGTGATTGTCTTGTCAAATAATAATAGAAAAATAATATGTAAAGCGAGGTTGGAAGCCAGAGGCTAGCGTAAAGGTAGGCACTGTCTACTATTTCGACTATGGTATGCACGTGTCTGTGGCTTAGTTTTTGTGTTTAAATTGAAAAGTGAGGTGTAGATTATGTAATTACTTATAACCAAAGCTTGTTTAGATTAGGTTTTAAACCTATGAAAGGCTTCTACTGTCTTCTTTAGGTTCATAATCTTCCTGATTGTGGCTGCATGTGCTGTTTTTATGAATTCTCCACCATTTTTCGGTTCCTTGAACAAATTAGCAGACAAAGCAGCCCACCTGTTTGGATCAATTAATTTCTCATGAGGTTTTTGATAATATGTCCACTCTTGATCTCATTGAATAAAATGAACTCTTATTGTGTTTACTGAGAATTTGGACTAAAATAAAACATGATGGTTGTTTGTGTTACTTAATGTAATAGTTTACTTTATTTTAATCCAAGAAAGCAGGCAGACGGGCCACAGATGAGTGGACAGTAACCAACTTTTAGAGCTCTTTACACCATTTATGTAGAACCACCATGCAATAGTCCTCCAAAAATACATCACCTAATGCTGCTAACTGCCACTTCTAACTACCACAGGTGGATAGGTCCAGCGATAGAACCCCACATTGCATCCCTCCAAGCGGTGGTACAACAGGAGTTACGGGAATCCTTCGGCGCGGGCGGCGGTGCTCAGCCGACGCGGTACTTGCGTTCACAACAGAACCGGGTGCGGGACACTCCTGCCGCTGATTCCACCGATGGTAAGTGTGGCCGCTGTCTTATGCTCCAACACTGAGCTCGTGTCTCGCTACAACCGGGGAAGACTATCATGCTTGTCTGCAGTGATTGGTCGCTTTTATAATTTGCCGTAGGACGGCACGGCACGGCACGGTTTTGCCGTCACGGTAAAATAGGAAAGCAAAATGTATGGAATTGTATGCAGACGATTTTAATTTATCGGCCACGGCAACGGCATGAAGTGAACGTCAAACGTCTGCCGTGCCGTCGCCGTAGCACACTGCGCTCCCATTAAACCGTCGCGGCATTTGAGAGTGTATTATGTACGTACAAGAAATGTAGCTGTGTGTGTGTGCGTAGCCAGGTGGGCGGCGCGGGCGGCACACTTGGAGGCGCGAAGCGTAATACGGCGAATTATAAAAGCGACCTACGGCACGGCATGCCGTCGACGGCTACAAAATAACCCGAGACTTCCACGGGAATCGTGCCGTGCCGTCCTACGGCAAAATTATAAAAGCGACCATTAGTGAAGGTTTGTGATAATATAGGCTAATGGCTAACCTCTGACGTCTATCAAGGACAATTGGAACTAACAGCTTATCATGCACATTTTGTACGAGTGGCTGCTCTGTGTCAACGTAAGATTGTGCCAACAAATCCTATATCTCTATGTCCGAATTCGGTTGTCGAACAAGATTGATTTGAAATATTGTCCATACAATGTGTGTGGATACTGGTGCCCTTAGCATCAACATAGTATTCATGTACCGTTAGTATGGGAAGATGTCAGATAGACTGACGTAATATGTCATACTAATGACCGGTGTTTACCATACGAATACTAAGACGATAGCGTTTACGCTTGCAGCACTGTTCTGTCTTTTTCCATCATGGTAGTGAATAACGCTTCACACTCGCTTCACACTCATAGCCCCCACACTAGGATTCCCTGTGTCGTGGGCGCCATGGACACACACAGGACAAGAACACAACACACCCAGACCAGAAACAGAAATTCGAATTCATCATTCGAACCTCTGCTCTGCTGGGAATCGAACCCAGGACTATCCGCATAGCGCACCGGTGTCTTAACCACTGCGCCACTCGGGTCGTCAAAAACAAATCATAAAGGGTTCGTGAAATCTCATAGGCGCTGCCGAAGACGACGACGCTGAGACCGGCGGAGGGGACTCCGCAGACGTGGACCCCTACGAGCTGCTCGACCCGGTGGAGATCCTGTCCAAGCTGCCCAAGGACTTCTACGACAAGCTGGAGGCCAAGAAGTGGCAGGAGAGGAAGGAGGCGCTCGACTCCCTGGAGAATCTGCTCAAGAACGCACCCAAGTTGGAGCCCGGAGACTACGCTGATCTGGTTCGGGCGCTGAAAAAAGTAAGTGTAAAGTATTATGTGTATTGTATTTCCTATTTATTATAATGAAAAGTAAAATTAGTTGGTATATTATCCAAAGTTGGCATATGTTTAATTTTGAGATCAAATTTTGTTACCTTATCTTGCGAATAAAGAAATTGAATGGAATTGAAAAATACAAAATAAATACATTTTATAGCTTTGTCGTATTTTGACTGTACTCTAATGGATAAGAATTCTGATTCATAATTTTCTTTTAATATGTGTCATAGAATAGAGTGATTCATTGTAGTAAGTCCTTATTCAGGTCCATTATTTAGCATTTTTTAAACGAAATTTCTTTATTTTTAAATAATTACAAATTATTTCTGTGATGAAAAATAACTTGATGGTAGGTGCAGATGTATTAACGATAACAAAAGAACTTAATGTATCATACTTATGTGACACATTAGTATGATACTAGTAGAAACATTACCAAAAATGTAAAAATATTAGTTGTTTACAGTACTGATAATATCAATAAAGATTATGACTTCATTGTTTAATGCCCAAATTTCACTAGAATTTTATATGACTACTTGCAATAAACAGGTGGATTGAAGAAAAAGCTAGAACATTGCTTTAGAAACTATTTATATTCAACAGTCACCATTTTATACAACAAATAACAATATCATGCAAAATTGTAACAACCTTTATATGTAAAATCTCACTAAACATTATCTTATCTTAATATTATCATAGAAATTTTGTGGTTTATGACAGAACTGACACTTCAATTTTTCCACCTGCTTTTTTCTTCCATTCTACGTTTTTTCTGAGCGTCAGGAAACAAAGAAATGTATCATTTTACTGCTACCTGCATGACATTCACTAAGCGTGCACGAGTTTTCCCTGATAGTGAATAAAAACTTTTAATTGCAGGTGATATCCAAGGACACAAACGTAATGCTGGTGGCTCTCGGTGGTAGACTCCTGGGCATGGTGGCCAGCGGTCTCCGAGCCAAGTTCTCACCGTACGCAGTCGCTTGTGTGCAAGCCATATTGGAGAAATTCAAAGAGAAGAAAGCCAATGTTGTCACTGCCCTGAGGGACGCTATAGACGCTATTTATCCATGTGTGAGTATTAACTATACTTGTTATTGTGTGTTTATTATGTGGTGGTAGAAATTTTGTTTAGGTAGGCCTTCATAAAGAGGTGTATGCGATTTTTACATTAAAAATGTGTTTATTCCATCTCGCTGTCAAAACCGTTTGACTCGTTCAAAGCATGATTATTTAAAACAATAATGTAAAAATTTATTATCATTATGCCTTCAAATAAAAAAATAGTACCACCGGGATCGTCAGATAGGTCAGTAGCTCTCCCACTAAAAGGCATGTGAAGTCCACCAACTTTATGTGCCAGCATGGTAAACTATGGCCTATATCCTTCACACTGTGAGAGGTGATCCCATGTAGTAGGTCACTAATGGTATGCAGACATATCCAATTAGTCAAGGTAACAATAGATTAGTGTCGTGTGAAACAGGAGTTAGGACGTATATTCTCGGTCGCCGTCAAAACACGTTGGTTCATTCAAAGCCTGCGGAACGCGACACGTGTTGCCGGGAATAAGCCTCAAATTGGCTTATTGTAAATCATGTATTGGTCGAACAAATGTGACCGAATTATTCTTATAGGCTCAACATTTCTCCTTAATATTTGCATACCTAAAAATGGTAAATATGGATTGATCTAAATAATTTGTAACAACTCTATACCTACATATATTTGTGCAAATAAACGTTTTGTTTTTGTACATTTTTTTATATTTCCTCATGACATTTGTATGATTCTTTAAAGCAAGAGGTTTAATATGTTCTCTCTTACACTTGTCAGTAACCCATTGATGACCCACTACAGGGTCGGGTCTCCTCTCACAATGAGAGGGATGTAGGCCGCCGTCCACCACGCTGGCCTACTGCGGGTTGGTGGACTTCACATACCTTTGAGAACATTTTTTTTTGAACTCTCAGGCTTGGTAGTAATTTGCTTGTCAAACAATTATAGAAAAATAATATGTAAAGTGAGGCTGGAAGCCAGAGGCTAGCGTAATGGTAGGCACTGCCCACCTTTTCCTATTTTTACGTATGGTATGCACGCGCCTGAGTGTGGTGGACTATGCTCTAGGCCTCCTCATGTTGTGGGCCCTGCCCAACAGTGGGCCGTAAAAAGAGGTTGCACCCAGTACTACAGCAGGCTCTGTTCAGCTAGTGTACTTTAGTAGTCTACTGTCTTATATAAAAATGATTCTTGTAAATAGGCTTAGATAACTTGAATCTCTCTTCGAGTCGATCCAAGGTCAGTGCGGCTCTCAAACACAAATAATCTTGCTAACGACAACGGTTTTATGCTTTTTATTATTTATTTCCGCGCTTGGAAACTACTCGACGTATTTAAATGAATTAGCTTAGCTTAGCTTCAATATTATTCTGAAGAAGTGTCCGCTTTGGTTTTGAGTTTCTAGGTTTGATATTTCTACACTCTGTGCTCAGGCCCAGTAGGATTTTCGTTTTATCGTCAATGCCGATTTTATGTTCCTATTTCTGGTCGGGATGTGAGATTTCTTGTAGAAAACACGACACAGACAATAGGGATGCTTCCACCATTCACAATTCATATCAAATTACATCTAATTGTCATAAAAGTAAGTACCTAAAGCCTCCTTACTCTTCCTCAGACAGAAACTGAAACACAAAGAACCTCCTTTCAGATACGAGTACGTGTGAAAAACTACTCAACACAAAAACAATAAAATGCTCAAAACAATAAAATTTAGCGTTTTTCCCAATTCAACAAACGTATGTCAGTTGACTGGCCACAACTAATTCTAGTTTAAAGCTTAAATGTAAGCAGTCGTAAAGTCACAATATCAACACCCGTGAGAATACAATTTTCGATATCCTCAGATGCAGACACAAGCTATTAATAGATGTAATTCTATCTCGCATCACCTGAACCGAGGAGATCGTTCATGGCGCACACAGTCAGTTGCAGACCGGATGTCGTATTACACAATTTATTTACCTTCCGCTATATGTGTCTGAGAAAACTTGTGTTTCGTTGTTTTATCGATTTTTCGAAAAGTCAATCGGAATTAGGTATTCGATCGTGTTTTGTGAATAAATGTTGCGGATTTTCTTTTGAACACATAAGATAACGTATAGTTGATCATTTTGTTGATTTTTTAGATTGTTTAGTTGGATTTTAACGTATTATGTGAAGAAACTTTAAGCTATAGGAACACCCTCAATTAATCTTATCTGTAACTCGCCACTGATTCCCCAAATGTTCACTATATTACTGGTCAGTACAATAGTTTAATGGCACTTTTTAATTTTCTCTTAGAATAACTATTTTCTAAGTAATAACACTGTGATATGGATTTCAATCTCTTCGAAAACTTGAAACTAAAACGAAACTAACTCAAGTTCTTGCTTTTGGTAAGATTTTACTAGTGTAAATTGTAACTTAAAATTTCAATAAAAAATTTACTGTTAGACAATTTCGACACCCTACCAAATCGACATGTTTTACACCTGCGCAGTTCATTACCTACCTCTTTGAGAATTTGGAAATAAAAAAAACTTGGGCGTCTCGTCGATTCGAACGAACTCACGCAGATTCAGCCTGTTATTAATCACTGAAAAAAACAGACGGTGGCTGCCGGACCAATACTTTGTCATTATCGTCACGTAACAGTGTTAAACAGTTTACAGTTTGCCTATTTCAACGTTATAAGTCTATCTTGTTATCCTCGTAGTATCATTCTATATTCACTTATTCACTTCAATAAGATAGTCCTTTCCTATAGACTTTGTTTGGACTGGTTTGGAGATCAGCTACAAGCAATATACTGAAAAATTAGGTCAGTGTCAGTACCCATTAATGACCCACTACAGGGTCGGGTCTCCTTCTCGTAATGAGAGGGATGTAGGCCTTAGTCCACCACGCTGGCCTACTGCGGGTTGGTGGACAACTGCGGGTTGGTGGACACTGCGGGTTGGTGGACACTGCGGGTTGGTGGACACTGCGGGTTGGTGGACAACTGCGGTTTGGTGGACACTGCGGGTTGGTGGACATTGCGGGTTGGTGGACACTGCGGGTTGGTGGACAACTGCGGGTTGGTGGACACTGCGGGTTGGTGGACACTGCTGGTTGGTGGACACTGCGGGTTGGTGGACACTGCGGGTTGGTGGACACTGCGGGTTGGTGGACAAACAGACTCAATAAATATTTCTTGTTCACAGACAAATCTGGAAGCGATAATGGAGGACATGCTCGCGGCGTTCGACAACAAGAATCCGTCGATCAAAGCCGAGAGCGCGATATTCCTGGCGCGCGCGCTCTGTCACACGCAACCCGCTGCGTTCAACAAGAAGCTGATAAAGGCCTACGTCGCCGGCTTGCTCAAGCTGCTGGAGAGTGCTGGTAAGGTATCCAGATGCAAAACTCAAAACTCAAACTCAAAAGCTTTTATTCATTATTAGGTACAATTTGTGCACACTTAATGAAAGTCATACAGATAAATTATACATTCTACATTCGTCCGCTTTGATCGCCCCTCAGGCAAAACGTAGACTGGGAGAAAAAAGCGAGCGGAAAAAAACTCCCAGCACTCTTTTAACTAGACATGATGATACGAAGTGCATAGCTCCGGTGCTTGAGTAGATCGCAAGCGATTGAAAAGGTTAAGTAATGTAGGGCGTGGTGAGTACCTGAATGGGTAGTGGCCAATTAAATGGGCGCTTTCATGCCTCGAAGGGCACGTTGAGCCGTTGGATGTCGGAGGCCCTATGAGCCGTTTCAAAACGTCCGACGCGGTATGGCCACTAGCTCGTTTCCAATATGCTCCATGCCTCCCTTGTTGGGGAAAGAGATCAAAGAGGTAGAGGCGCGCGCGCTCTGTCACACGCAACCCGCTGCGTTCACCAAGAAGCTGGTAAAGGCGTACGTCGCCGGCTTGCTCAAGCTGCTGGAGAGTGCTGGTAAGTCGTCCAGATGCGTGTTAACTAGACTTATGATTGAGTACATCGCAAGCAATTGATAAAGTTAAGTAACGTAGGGCGTGGTCAGTACCTGAGTGGGTAGTGGCCAATTAAATGCGCGCTTCCGTACTTCTGAGAGCACGATAAGCCGACGGATGTTGGAGGCCCTATGAGGCCTCCGACGCGGCATGGCTGCGCGCCACTGGCTCGTTTCCAATATGCTCCATGCCTCCCTTGTTGTGGAAAGAGATCAAAGAGAGAGAGAGAGAGAGCGATATTCCTGGCGCGCGCCCTCTGTCACACGCAACCCGCTGATAAAGGCGTGTGTCGGCAGCTGGAGAGTGTTTGTAAGGCATCCAGACATCTTACCTACCCTTGGGAGTCCCTTGCTGCACATAGGCCTCTCCTAATATACGTCACTCTTGTCTCTGAATGCAATGGTTATCTACCGTCCTCTTTAGGCCTTCAGACCACCAAGTTGGACACTGTGTAACACCACACTGACAGGCTACAGACTCCTTTTGGCAAGTGGTCACTAATATATTACCTTTTTTCTCCACCGGTATTGGTCTGTATAAGCCGAACGGATAAAGAAACCATCTGGTAATGGCGGCCGGTACTTATGGTAGCGTCAGTAAAAAAAGGTCAAGTAAAATATTAACCTTCTTTTTTTATCTTCGATATCGTGCTGAGGTCCAAACCGGTTGCCATACTTGCCCGTGCGTTACTAAATTGCAAGGGTGATAAAGGGTGATTCTTCAAAATAATTCTATTTGTCGAGCATCACTATGAAGAACCTACCCGCGTTTTCTAGAAGCCATTTAAACAACCAAACATCTTAACAACAAATAACAGAACAGTAGTTGTAACTAAACAGAATTAAAATTTTACGAAATGGAGTGCGTCGAGACAGCGCGAATGCTAATCCAAACTGATAATTTTTTGTACGTCGTACTACTACGTGCGGGTATAGACAGAGCGACGATATGAACGAGATAGCATGAGACCGTCCGCCATTTACAGATTGTTTCTTTATTCGCACGGGATATATCTGTATAGACAAAATTAAAACTTGAGAATCTCTTATGTCACTATTTAAAATCTGCGTAAATACGAGTAGAACTGTATACGGCAGCATAACAACTCTCGATTGTGGACCATAAACCAACCAAAGACATTGTTCTCTATTGGATTCATAAGACTTACGCACTTACACCCTCGTTCTGGTATCATAACATCAATATTTATTAAATTAACTAATCACCCACCATAAAGTTTATTGTGAATAGGATTACATTCATTGGTTGAAATGAATCGTCACGTGACTGAAACACGTAAAAGTTCCCCTCTAATGGCTTAAAGCATGTTCGGTACATCACGTATTGCGCTAATTGGATGTCAATAACATTAATCTTTGATTGGAACGTGAAAACTGCCCGAAACATCACTAATTACACTAATTGAATGACAATTTTCGATCCAAACGTGACTGATACACACAACGAAAAACACGTGAATGTAAGTGTATGACTGAAGATTCAATTAATGGAATTCGCTAAGATGGTATCCGCCGCCGCCCTTATAACTCTCCGTGAAGCGAGATCTTTATAATCTTAGAGGCTTATAAATAAAATAAAAAAAAATATTGTTGAATGTTTTAATATCGTTTCAAACAGTTTAGCTTCGTTAGGGACCTCAACCCACCGGTTACCTTTCATTAAAATCTCAGACAGTTGTTCCTGTTTAAGGCTTAAGTTCATGTCTGTGTATTTTATCATTATCGTCATCAACCTGTGTCCCTTTACTATTGAAGATAGGCCTATGTGCGTTTGCTGCTTTCAAAATAAAAAAATAGCGGTAACGCGGTTAAGACTAAAATCGTGATCAAATTTTCCCCTAATTGGATCATTATTATTCGAGTCCATTAATATTAATACAGGCGTGACCGGAACACATATAGTTTCACGTGAGAGAAATATTCGGTGGGTTGACACGCGGTGCGTGCGTCACGTGAAGTGCGCCCTTCACGTGCCCGGAAAGGTCGTTGACCGCGTGACAAGTGACGTTTTGTACTTCCATGGTAATTGGCCTGACACCTATTCGGAGCTGAACAAATTTCTCGTGTTTGCATGATATTTAAACTAAAGTAAAATGTGGTATTTGGGCTCATGTAAAAGGGTTAAAAATCATGATAATTTTTTTTATTTATAATATTTATGATCAATATTCATACCGAGTATATGCTTTTAGAAGTCATTACAAGGAACCCCATGGTTTGGCCTTGAAATTAAATTTCATGAAGCCTCTTATAAAGAGGTCTGGGTTCCAAACCCAGTGGTACGCACACTACGCACCTATGACATCTCATAATTATGTGGGCTATCAAAAAACTAACAATGGCAATCAATGTTAGCACCATTGAGCTGGTTCGAATATTTAGGTCTAAGGATGTTATAATAATTTAAAAATTATATTTTATAATTAATAAAATTTAAGCAATTAAATAATTTTCATAAAGTCCACCCACAATGGGACTTGGTTCCATATTAATGTTTTATTGTATTGAATCATTATTATTTTATTCAATCCTTCCCCACAGATCCTTCGGTTCGAGACGCGGCAGCAGAAGCCTTAGGCACAGCCACCAAACTAGTTGGTGAAAAGAATATTGCACCACACATCGGGAAACTGGACAACTTAAAAGAACAGAAGATCAAAGAATTTGCTGATAAGGTATCTTATTAATTTGACAGTTTTTACAAAAAGTTTTGATAATTTTCTGAGGGGCTTTAAATGGGGTGATATTCAATTTTTTAAATTGGTAGATCCCTAGGCTGGCCACATCGTTCGCAGGACTGGCAACCGATGGGGAAGGAAGGTCCTCCGCGACCACGTTTAGGCAAAAGGAGCACAGGTCGCCCTCCGACCAGGTGGACTGACGACCTGAAGAAGACAGCGGGAAACCGTTGGATTCAGAGGGCCCAGGACCGGGCGGAGTGGAATCGATTAGGGGAGGCCCGTGTCCAGCAGTGGACTACTAAGGGCTGAAAGGAAGGAAGGAAGATCCATTGTAGTTTATTGTGGTAGGAAATCTATCTCCCAAGTAGCAATGCCTGGTTTTGATAATATTTCGTACTACAGTTAGGTTGTCAAAATATTCTTGTTAATAGCATTGCGATAAGAGCCTGTTACCTAGCAACCAAACTCTAATTGGGCAATCCATACCCAACTGTATGTTATTTAACCAGTCGTAAACAGGTAGTGAAACTTTATTGGTTAGTATAACAGTTTTCTGTGGTACGCAGGTAACTTTGGCCGGCTCTCATAACCCCGTTACAAAGCAAGTTAGTTCTTTTACAATATGTCATCATCTTAATCTTCAGTAGTAAGTAAACAATTTATAGCCTGACTGGGAATGTTGAATACTTCGCTTTGTTGCGCAAAATTATGAACTAATTGTATTACTACTAACAGTGCTAATGTCCTGTGATGTCCTGTTTTTGAGCCTTGCCAGATCTTGAGAGCGACAATGTTTTAGAAGAAATGTTAGATGTTAGAATGAATATATTGTTGTAGCTATATTGAGAGTAAAAATGGCGCTACCACTGAAGGTGGGCGTTCTTTTTGGTGGATAATAATCAGATTCGACGCTTCGATCTTTTCAATAATGTATCAACTTAATCTTACTCTCAAGAGTGGTAGTATCTTAGTATAAGATACTACCACTGCCCATGTGCCTTGCACTGAAATCAAAGTTTTTATCTGCTTATTATTATAACTCTTTATTGTACACAGAAATACAGACAATACACTTAAGACATAAATTTAACAACAGCACAAATGGCGGCCGCATCGTTTAAAAGCGATGTCTTCCAGACAACCAAGTGGCTACGAGTTAGTACGTAGTAGTAACGAAACTCGAGGAGCGTAGGGTAAGGATGAGAAGATTGTCAGTACCCATTAATGACCCACTACAGGGTCGGGTCTCCTCTCACAATGAGAGGGATGTAGGCCTTAGTCCACCACGCTGGCCTACTGCGGGTTGGTGGACTTCACATACCTTTGAGAACATTTTTTTAATGAACTCTCAGGCATGCAGGTTTCCTAACGATGTTTTCCTTCACCGTAACAGCAGGTGATATTTAATTTTATAAATCGCACATAACTTTTTTTACAAAGTCATTGGTGCGCGCCACTGGGATTCGAACCCCGACCCCTCGATTCGAGGTCGAATTCTAAGCCACTGGGGTATCACCGATGAGAAGATTATCCTTACCAAATGTGTACCATTACAGGCTGTGATCCAAGTGAAAGTAGCCGCACCGAAGAAGGAGGCCAAGCCGAAGGCCGCTTCATCGGCGACAGCCAAGGGCGACGGGAAACCCGCCGCCGGATCCACGCAACCCAAACCCGTCAAGAGACCGGCGTCGAGTGAGCATCAACACGCAATATTGCTTTGTGCTTCGGCCTATTTAAGTAGTAGATTGTTGTGATAGTTTGTCTTATTCAGTCAGAAAATAACATTTCAGTGTGAATTTCTTCATCTTTCAGCTAGTATCCATATGAGTCATGTCAGTACCCATTAATGACCCACTACAGGGTCGGGTCTCCTCTCACAATGAGAAGGATGTAAGCCTTAGTCCACCACGCTGGCCTACTGCGGGTTGGTGGAATTCGCATGCCTTTGAGAACATTTTTTTTGTGAACTCTCAGGCATGCAGGTTTCCTCACGATGTTTTCCTTCACCGTAACAGCAGGTGATATTTAATTTCATAAATCGCACATAACTTTTATTACAAAGTCATTGGTGCGTGCCACTGGGATTCGAACCCGGATCCCTCGATTCGAGGTCGAATTCTAAGCCACTGGGCTATCACCGCTACATCCATATGAGTAGCATGTTTTTATTTTGAGCATTCTTTGGATAAACAATAGTTAATGTCATTCAAAGAATGCAAATTGTTACTGTATTTTTTTGGGCCTTGATTTTCAGCTATGAAGAAGCCGGCGGGCGGCGCAAAGAAAGGTGCGAGTCGGGCGCCGCCGAGCCCGCCGCGCGAACAAGAGCTCTCGCCCGAGGAGGTGGACGCGCAGGCCGAGACGCTGTTCGCGCCCGATGTCCTTAATGGTAAGTGATAATGAAAATGAACCGCTGTTCGGTAGTCTCGCTAGAACTCGAGAACGGCTGGTTACTTTTAAAATGTCCGTCAGTGGAAGGAAAACATTTGAAAAGAATGTGCGGAAAATAGTAGAAAATGTTATATTTGGTAGAACAAAGTGTGCCGAGTCGGCTAGTTTAAAATAAAAGTATATAGTAAAAAGTAACAATTTATGTAGATATAAGTAGTTTCACAATTACTTTGGAGATCTCCCATCATGCCTGGGAAGCTGCTGTGCTGTGATAACATCCTCTAGGAGTGTTGTACATACCAGCAATGTAGAAAACTTCGGAATGATAAAATTTTCAATTGGTGTTTAAAGAAAAATGTTATGTAGTCCAATGAGTAAAAATAGTAGCTGATCAAAATGTTTGCTCTGTGTAATTAACATATAAAATCCAGATATTAAAAATAGAAGAAAGATTTTCAGGCTCTTAAAACAAATTGCCTATATAATGTGTTTTTAAAACACTTATTATAATTTAGAAATAATTTATTATTTTTACTACTTTATTACACCTATATCAATTTTTTTTCCACAGGTCTCATAGACAGCAACTGGAAGACTCGTCTATCAGCCGTTCAGTCGTTCCATTCCACAGTCCAGGGTCTGACCACAGCAGACACGACTGCCCAGGTGCTGTACAGAGTGCTCAACAAGAAGCCAGGCCTGAAGGATACCAACGTACAAGTGCTCAAAGCAAGGCTTGAGGCTTGTAAATATATAACCGAAAACTTCCCAGTGTCTACGTAAGTATTTTCGGATTTTATTACTTACTAGCTGTCCTGGCACACTTCGTTCTGCCGAATACAGTATTTTTTACTATTTCAACGCATTCTTTTCAGATTCTCACCATATATACCTTCCTATATCCTTAGACTTAACGGTAATTAATCTTACCGGTTACTTAAACGGTAAAAACCTTAATCGGTACAGCCGTTCTCGAGTTTTAGCAAGAGTTAAAGCTTAAAGCAATGAGTATTAAGCGTGTACCTATATTTTATTCGGTAGACGTTTAGGTTTGCTTGTACGAGGCCAGAAACAAACATTACGCGCAACACACCACACACCAGCCTCTTAACCATTGAGTCATGATATTGTCGTCTGTATTTTAAATAAAATAAAAAAAATGAATTTAATTGTAAAAAATTACATAAATTAAAAAAAAAATATTTTGCAAATTGAAATATCATTCATCAAATAAGTGTATTGTCATTGATCCTCGATAAATCCCATAAAGTTTGAACGATACCTGGCCGTTTAAAGTGGGTCAAAATCGCGCTCAAAGGAGTCGGTTACAAACAAACGTACAGGTGAAGCTAATACAAAGCGTGTAATTGAATTGCACTCCGCAGGACAGCAGCGGACTTCGTGCTCCAAGACGTGGTGACGAAGCTGGGCGAGGCGGCGTGCGCGTGCGCGGCGGCCGAGTGCCTCGGCGCGCTGGCGGACGGCTGCGGGCCGGAGCACGTGCTGGGGGAGGGGCTCGCGTTCGCCATGGACGCGCAGAAGAACCCCAAGGTGCAGGCCGAGATGTTCAACTGGATGGCCGCGGCCCTCAAGGAGTTTGGCTTCACGTGAGTGCTATTGTCGCGTGTAGGTTCAAGGAGTACAGACCGCCGTCAACCAGGTGGACGATCTCAAGAAGATATCAGAAAGCCGTCAGAGTCAAAGGGCAGGCTGCTGGGCAGAGTGACATCGATTAGGGGAGACCGATGTCCAGCAGTGGACTACAAAGGACTGAAGTTATGATAAAGTGAAGTGTCTACACTTTGCCTGTCCAATGTGGAGACATAATAATAAAACAATGGGTATGTATCACACGTGACTCATGAACAGCAAAGCGGTTAAGCAAATAGCTCCTGTGCTCTCAATGAAGGAAGGTTGCAAGATAATGCGGTGTCCAAACATCATTATAACTCGTTCACGAACAAATTCTCGAACGAACTGGTTCATAGTCTGGTGAATCTCATAAGAGCAAAAAAGTAAGTAGTGTACGGAGCTGTTCAGGAATTTGGGTTCACGTAAGTGTTATTATCGAGACAAAAGTAAAAGACAAAAGTTCTCCATATTGTTCTTAGAGACTTATCAGTTGTACAAATTTGTGTATAATATGATATGTGATGTGAAAATGCGTTAGGACACCTTAAAAAAATGATTTTTGACGTTTTTACTGCTGTTTCAGAATGAACGTAAAATCAATAGTCGCGCATTCGAAGAAGGCGTTGTCGGCCACCAACCCCAACGTGCGCACGTCCGCAGTGACCTTCCTCGGCACACTGTCGATGTACGTGGGGCCGTCGCTCATCAACCACTTCGACAGCGAGAAGCCGGCGACGAAGCAACTCATCAGTTTAGAACTGGACAAGTACGCGAACACCTCCCCTCCGGCGCCGACCAGACAGATAGGAACGGTTAGCAAGGTGTGTTATTTGTCTACATTAAGATGGCATTGCTTTGGTCATGTCGTTTGAAGGACTGATCACCGATGAGGTAAAGTTCCTTGGTCAATAGCGACCTCTTATAGACGTGACGCCCGTGTCCATAGGCAAAGGTACTTACCGTCAGGCTGCCCTCTAGAAGGGAATGATGTCCCCAAGACAGTGGGAAACTGTTGGTTTGAAGGCCCAAGACTGGAAGAGTGGCGATACACAGGCCCTTGTCCAGCAGTGAACTACGAACATTGGCACACTCTTGACGTTGGTGGCCTACGAGTATGTTCCTATGTACGTATGTTATTGTCGATGTACGTGGGGCCGTCGCTCCTCGACCACTTCGATAGCGAGAAGCCGGCGACGAAGCAACTGATCAGCTTAGAACTGGACAAGTATGCGAACACCTCCCCTCTGGCGCCAACCAGACAGATAGGAATGGTTAGCAAGGTGTGTGATGTGTCTATTTAATCCGTAGCTATATTAAGATGGCATTGCTTTGGCCGTGTTGTTTGAAGGACCGATTACAGATGAGGCAAGGTACCTACTTTATTTTATCTTTATGCCGTAAATAGGCTGACTACATCGTTTGAAGAATCAACAACCGATGGAAAGAAGAAAAGTCCTCAAATGCCATATTTTTACCAGCATACGGTTTATGTAATCGCCCATCGCCCATCAACCTCTTGCCTCATTAAAATTTCAAAAATTTAGTACACATTATTTTTAAACCATATAGCATTGTGACAAAAAACATTTTATTACACATTATTTATTTATAAACCATATAGCATTGTGACAAAAAACATTTTATTACACATTATTTATAAACCATACAGCAGCAAAAGCAACCCTTAAAATTGTGACAAAAAAGACCCTCGTTAACTCTTGAACCATTTCGTTTCATGTTCAGTCTGCAAGCAAAGGCTCGATGCGCGACGAGGCGGAGGAGTTCGAGGAGGCGGTGGAGGACGAGCCGCCCGCCGTCGACGACACCCGGCCGCGGACCGACATCGCGCCGCTCATCACCGACGCGCTCGTCGGCGAGATGAACGATAAGAACTGGAAGGTGTGTTTGTTACCTCGCCCCGCTGCTTGAGTACATCGTAGCGATCAAACAGTTACGAGTAAGCAATGTCGGGCGTGGTCAGTCCCTAGATGTGGCAGCTAGTGGTGAATTAGATGCTATTAAGTCATCGGTCTCGGCTGTCATCGATACTATAGCAGTCGTTGAACGTTGTCGGGCCCTGTGGGTGGTTTGAAAACGTCTGACACGGGGTGGCCACTAGCCCGTTTATCCACCAATCGGCATTGCAGCAGCGTGGTTGGGTTTAGATACTCCAGACCTTCCCTTGTCGTGGCGTGAGACAACAGTGGGCCGTGAAAGAGGTGCAGCCAACTGGCCTTAGGTCACAGCAGCAAGTAGATAATAGTATATGGGAAAAGGGATTACTAGGACTGACAACCAATGGGGAAGAAAGGTCAAGAAAGCCTCGAATGGCGACCATTTTTTACTTTGGATGATATTTGGTCTGTAAATAGTTTGTAACCTGGATTAACACAACATACTTTTGATGCCTATTGGGAGTTCTTAAATCCACTGGCAAAGTCTGGTGTTAGGTACCAGTTATAGTTAGTTATGTAATACCTCCAACGTTATCGTATTCGCAGGTCCGCAACGAAGCGCTGGATAAAGTGAAGGCGATAATAGCGAGTTCGGCGCCGATCAAGCCGACTCTGGGCGAGCTGCCGACAGCTTTAGTGGCGCGCTTGTTGGATTCCAACTCGAAACTAGCGCAGAGTGCGCTGCAAATATGCGAACAACTGGCAACTGCTATGGGCCCCAAGTGCAAACAACACGTGAGGACCTTCTTCCCGCCGTTCTTCCAAGGTAATATTGCTTATACCGGGAAACACCCGTCAGTGGTGGTGCTACCTACCTACCTACTTAACCCATTAATGACCCACTACAGGGTTGGGTCTCCTCTCACAATGAGAGGGATGTAGGCCGCCGTCCACCACGCTGGCCCACTGCGGGTTGGTGGACTTCACATGCCTTTGAGAACATTTTTTTTTTGTGAACTCTCAGGCATGCCGGTTTCCTCACGATGTTTCCCATCACCGTAACAGCAGGTGATATTTAATTTTATAAATCGCACATAACTTTTTTACAAAGTCATTGGTGCATGCCACTGGGATTCGAACCCGGACCCCTCGATTCATCTTTAACTTGGCCATACCAAAATATCTCTGCGATAATGTGTCAAGTGTATGCAAGCTCATTGGCTCAAAAACATGACATTTTAATTATTTTCGCGATTGAAAGTTTAAGAAATTAGTCCATAAAACCATGGTCAGGCTATACATGTACATATCTCTTAAAATCCATTGTAAGAGTCACTTTATTGTGACTTTTACTTTATCAGTCTTTTTTACTTTTTCGTGCGTGAAGTTGTCCTTTTTTACACTGTAATTTTCGCGGGTTTATGTTTTTCCTGCTAAAAATATAAATATAGTGCTTATGTCTGAAGTTAGCCGGTTATTGCATGGCTTGAAGTTAGCGCTCGAGTGGCGCGACCGAGCTACTTAAGGCACACGTAACTTATTTAAATAATGTCTAAACATTACAACTAGTTGAACACATTTATTGCATTTTCCATTGAAGATTTCATTCTCACGCACACATACCAGATGACACTACACTACATACATAACAGTACTGTAATGAACAATGTATATTATATGTATAATTTGTCACACGTTCCCAGCGTTCGGCGACAGCAAGCAGTGGGTGCGGGCGGCGGCGGCGGCCTGTGCGGAGGCGTGGTGCGTGGCCGCGGGCACCGCCGGCATCGCGCTGGAGGGCGAGATGGTGCACGACGCGCTCAAGTCCGGCTCGCCCACGCTGCGCGCCGCGCTGTTCCTGTGGCTGGCCGAGCGGCTGCCGGACGGTGGGTCGCTGTGGGCCACTGTGGGCCACGGCACCTGACTACAATGCGGACTGACGGGGAAACCATCAAGAGTTTCGATGGTTTAACTGTCTATATTTTAAATAGGGCTTCGATGTGGTTTCTGAAATGTTGTAAATTTTCGGTTACCTAGCGATTATTTCCTTCGAGGTTGGAGCCCGCGTGCTAATGCTCATTTGTTAAAATTTGGAACTATGAGTGTCTTAAGGCACTGCCACAGCCAGTTGGATGACACTTTCGTGAATGACACTAAGGGGGGGTAGCTGTAGCAAACTAAATCTTAAGACATCCTACCACGATCGGTACAGTCACTATACTGAATGTCTGTTGCTTTTCTTTGGGTTTTGTTTTTTCATCAGGTCCCCAGCTAATAGTGTATTTCGCACCATGCAAGGAAAAATCCAAAATTATGTTATATTGATAGATTTTGTTAAAAGCAAGTGAAAAATGGTGATTTTTGTTCTAAAAAATGTAGTATACATTTATTATTTCAATTTTAAAATTCAGGTTTTTTAATCTGTTTTTCAAATGTCAAAAACGCTATGACGTCACAAGCATGGCGGCAGCGCCGAGACTGCCGAGACCGTGTTTTCGCCGGGATTTTTGAAATTTAAATTGAAAAGTCTTTATTTACATAATATTTGTTTGCAAAAATTTTTTTCCAATTTTTTATGGGCTTTTATGACTTACGAATTCATATAAAAAGCTTTTTGACATAGGCCGTAATACCCTATTGTCCACCAACCCACACTGTCCACCAACCCGCACTGTCCACCAACCCGCACTAGGCCAGCGTGGTGGACTAAGGCCTACACCCTTCTCATTATGAGAGGAGACCCGACCCTGTAGTGGGTCATTAATGGGTTACTGGCAACTCTATTGATGAATGGGCCTGGCATGCAATGGGATTTAAGAACATTATTCTTGATGCAATGTGTCGTATTGAATCTGGATGTAAAGTATAAGTTGTGTGTTTGTACGGACAGTGGCGCCGAAGTCGTTCCCGCGCGAGGAGCTGGCGGCGTGCGTGCCGATCCTGTTCGCGTGCCTGGAGGACCGCGCGGCGGACGTGCGCAAGGCGTCGGCGGACTGCGTGCTGCCCTTCATGCTGCACCTCGGCTACGAGCCCATGCACAAGCAGCTCGACAAGCTCAAGGTACCCACTGATCCACTCAGCTCAGCGCACCGTTCAGCTCTACGACTACGGCTCGCACGACGTGTAACGCGGTCGACGCACGTCACACGCTGTCAGGCCCGGCATTAGCAGACGGAACAAAAATGCACCGCTGAGCTGTGTATCTTGTCACACACCCTTTTATGCACCTGAAATTGTAGGAGCGGTATCGGGTTATGTGGGTTCTATAGAGGGTTCTGAGATCTCCGGTGTATCCCACCCGTTGCCTCTCAATGCCACGCTGATACAGGACTCGTCAATAGGCAGACGTCAAAAGGCTGTTGATGACGGCTCACGATCAGGCAGGCTGTGGGCTTCCGACGCTAGCTGAACGGTTAGAATTCGCGACTCTTAAAACCGTACCTCACAGGGATGCCATGGCACTTGGGAACGGCTATAGGATCTCCAGTGAAACGCACTGGTGCTTTCCTATGCCCGGTCCCTGCCAGAAAACGCATCCTGTCAGCCTTCATCAAGTTGCCAGCTGAATAATTAGAGAACTAGAAAAAGGAAGTAAATAGAACAGCAATAATGTTATGACGTGTTTATTACAAATCCAGCTCACCTAGCAGCAAACACACCCCAAGCTCATTGTTAATTGATAGTTGTTATAGTAGTGGTTTGCAGAGCCTTTGACAGATGTAATAATAAAATCAATGATTGATTGCAGCCAGGGTCCAAAGCAGTCGTTCAAGCGGCATTGGACAAGGCGCGGCCGAGCCTCCCCGTCCAACCGCTACCCACTAAGAGCAAGAAGGAGGAACCCAGGGGCGTCAAATCCGCGGGTGCGTTGAAGAAGGAGGCTGAGAAGAAGGGACCACCTGCTAAAGCCAAGGTAAAGTTAAAAATGAAGAAATTATATAATATTTTCAGTTCACACAAAGAAAAGATTTGGACCATACAGTTGTCTTATTTGAAAAGAACGCCACTCCACCAATTTTAAACTCTACCATATTTAACTGGGTGTTGTGTTGTTGTCTTGTGTGTGTCCATAGCGCCCACGACACAGGGAATCCTAGTGTGGGGCTATGAGTGTGAAGCGTAATTTATTATTTATTTACAAGTTACATTTATAAGTAGACACTATAATACAACTAAGTATAACCTGGGACTCATGGGGCAACAAAATGGTTTCAGTGAGAGAAGAAATATTTATTGCAATACTTTTCTAGTCTGTGTGTGTGTGTAATTTTTGTGTGGATTTATGGCTAGATTCAGTTTGGTGAGGTAAGGTAATTCAATTCGACCAGATGCTCCCAGGCTGTAGATCTTCCCTCAGTTTTTCCTTAAGCCATCCAACCAGACTAAAGCACTGTCATTTAGAGTTTCAGTCACTTGTCTGAAGTTCGATGTGTGAAATACCACTGATACATTAGAGCTATGATCTGGCACTTTAAACTAAAACTAGCGGTCCGCGCCGGCTTCGCCCGTGGTATATACATAGCCTATAACACTCAGGGACATCTTAGCTATCCATTGGTGAAAAATTTTTTGAAATCGATCCAGTAGTTCCTGAGATTAGCGCGTTCAAACAAACTCTTTATAGATGTATTAAAGCAGTATTTCCTTTACTAGGGTCCCGTTAAACCGCAGTCGGCGTCGAACCGCGGCAAGAAAGACGACGAGGACTTCTCCCCGCTGTTACCCAACAACAACGCTAAGAACCAGCGCATCATCGATGAACAGAAACTTAAAGGTACTTGTCGACGACCCGAGTGGCTCAGTTGGTAAAGACGCCAGTGCGCTACGCGGAGGGTCCTGGGTTCGATTCCCAGCAGAGCAGAGATTTGAATGATGAGTTTAAATTCCTGTTTCTGGTCTGGGCGTGTTGTGTTCTTGTCTTGTGTGTGTCCATGGCGCCCACGACACAGGGAATCCTAGTGTGGGGCTATGAGTGTGAAGCGTTATTTATTTATTATTTATTATTTTACTTTTAATAACATGTGACTGTGTTTGTATCCTGGAGGCACGCACTGACAACTTCTCTAAATTAATTATTTCCTATATCAAATGTCACATGCTAAGCAGAGCCGTCTTTAACCTATTGGAGGCCCTGGGCAGTACATATTAGGATAATGGGGCCCCTATTGTAGTCAGTAATTAAGGTTCGATTTGTTCGAATTATATAAGTTTTATTTGGTTATAAATATTGGTTATCGTTTGGTGCTCAGACAGGAACTAGGGACTTTGTATCGATCGCGGGGCCCTGGGCAATTGTCCAAAGTGCCCAGTGGGAAAGAAGGGTCTGATGCTAAGGAAATTATCATGCGTGAACACCTGCATGACTCTGTTCTTTATAATAATCTTATTCTCATTCTTAGTAAGTGTATAATTTCATTTATTTCAGTCCTCAAATGGAATTTCACAACGCCTCGTGAGGAGTTCTTTGAGCTGTTGAAAGATCAAATGACCGGTGCCGGTTTCAACAAGCAACTTGTTGCTAACATGTTCCACAGTGACTTCAGGTAAGGTTTATATAGTATAGCCTAATAACCGATGAAGCGACTACAGTCTGGTCATAGTCTAAAGTTGGATAAAATTGTCATCATGACTTGTTATCATTGGATCAGACTGATGTAAATATCTTATGGTGTAGTTGTAAAGTTCGATCATGGACGCTAGATCTGGGCGATGGTGTTAAGCTTTACATATTATCATTTCGTAGATGCTTATTTTATGTGCCAGTTTTCATACGTATCAGGTCTTGATTCAGTGGATTTAACTTTGAAATATTCTTTTTCAATGTTACACAGCCGGATAATAAAAGGTTGTTAGATACCAAATAGACCCAAACCTATAAGTGTCAGTTACCCTGTTGGGTCAGTAACCAGTAACTACAGGATCAGATCTCTTCTCACGACGAGAGAGCCTTAGTCCGCCACGCTGGCCTAATGCGTGTTTGTGAACTTCACATGTCTTTGAGAACATTTTTTTGTGAACTCTTGTGAACTCTGTGTGCAGGTTTCCTCACTATGTTTTCCTTCACCGTAACAGCAGGTGATATTTAATTTTATAAAGCGCACATAACTTTTTTACAAAGTCATCGGAGCATGCCACCGGTGTTCGAACCCGGCCCCTCGATTCGCGGTCGAACTCTAAGCCACTGGGCTATCACCGCTCCATAAACACCACTCAACAATCACCACGTTTTATATCAGGTACCACTTGAAAGCGCTAGAAGCGTTATCGGAGGACCTCCACGAGAACGGCACGTCCCTGATGGCGAACCTCGACCTGGTGCTGAAGTGGATCACGCTGCGGTTCTTCGACACCAACCCGTCGGTGCTGCTCAAGGGGCTGGAGTACCTGAGCCTGGTGTTCCGGCGCCTCATCGACGCGGACTACACCATGGCCGAGTACGAGGCCAACTGCTTCGTGCCCTATCTCGTGCTGAAGGTTTGTTTGTTGCTTCTAGAGTGTAACCATTTACCCTTTACCCTGACTGTGTCCTGCTGCTGGACGCAGGTCCCTCTCCACAACTGGGGGAGGGCTGGGGCGCACGCCACCACGCTGCTCCAATGCGGATTGGTGGAGTAACGGGCTAGTGGCCAACCCGGAAAGATTATTTTCCAATCGCCCACAGCCCTCTCACATGGTGTGCCAAATGTTTTCTTCGACTGAATCTTTTTGACAACTGGAGCCGACGGCGTAACGTGATTTAAGTGCGCTTTTAATTCGCTACAAGCGATTACCCATCCATGTACTGACCGCGCCCGACGTTGCTTAACTTTTTTGCTTAAACAAGATGGGGTCCTGTTAAAAACACTGTCTGAGGTGGATGCTGTGCTTCCTCATATCACTGAGAAGGTCAAATTTCAAGGGTCAAAAGTTTCTCTAGCATCCACACTAACGCATCGATAGTTACATGAAAATTTTATGGAATGCTTTTGTTCTTCGCAGGTTGGCGATCCAAAAGACACAGTCAGAAATGGAGTCAAGAACCTGTTCAAACAAATATGTATTGTGTATTCTGTCACAAAACTATTTGGCTATCTAATGGAAGGCCTCAAGTCCAAGAATGCCAGACAAAGAGCAGGTATGTGGTAACTCTTTGTAAAGTTTCAATAAAACACAGTCATAAAGTACAATGTTATAAGTTAAACAGGTGTGCCTGAGTCTCTGTTCTTAGTGTTCGTTTATAGAGATGTATTAAAAAATCAATCATCAGATTTTATGTCCATTTACTGTGTCCTGTGTTCATAACGGCAGGTCCTTTGTATTCTCTACGGAGCAAAAATTGAAATGATGTGTTTAAATTTCTCTTTTTGGTTGGAATATCTCGATTGTATACTTTTATGTTCGACACATTTGTCTTTATGTTAAACGTAAAGCAATTATCTTTCAATCGCAATACGAGAAAAAACAATTTGTAAGAAGAATGTCTGTATGTTATCATAAATTTTGCAATTGAAGTAAAGTATCTTCAAGTTATTATATTAGCAAATTTAAAAGTGAACCGTGAACCTCAGAACGTTATTTTTTGAAACAGATTTATGAAAGACTAGCTGACCCAGCAGGCTTCGCTCTGGCAATGATTTTTTTTTTATTTTTTTTTTATTTTTATTTAATAGCCTATGTTACTCAGGCTGAATGTAGCTTTCCAATGGTGAAAGTATTTTTGAAATCGGCCCAGTAGTTTTTGAGTTTATTCGTTACAAACATACAAAAATACAAATGTTTCCTCTTTATAATATTAGTATAGATGTCAACATATCATTATTTTTCTTTGGCAGAATGTCTTGAGTGCATCAACCACCTGCTGGAAACATACGGATCGGCGGTGGTGGGCGGCAGCGGCAGCAGCAGCAACGCGGCGGCCCTGCGCGAGCTGGCGCGCCACATCGGCGACCGAGACAACGCCGTGCGCTCGGCCGCGCTCAACTGTGTCGCCACGGCCTACTTCCTCGACGGCGAGAAGGTGTACAAGATGATCGGCCCGGTGAGTGCTAAGCTGCGTGCCACAGATGTAAATCTAAATAGATCACGTAAATTTTAATAAGTTTCAAATTATGTGCAGTTTCAGTGTTCCATTGTCGCTTTTTTCAACAACAACCGGGATAGATGACAACGTGTCCTCTGAAGCCCGGAAGCGCGGATTTGAATTGACCACTACCAATCACCTTGCGTTTGGTGGGATCTCATCGCAGTCCTTTTAAGTAAAACACTATTCCTCACACTAGGGCACCGCAGTGAAGGCTATGCATCTCAATCAATCGTAAAATTATATTATAATTTTTTTTGACAGATATCAGACAAGGATCTATCACTACTAGAGGAGCGCATCAAGCGAGCGAGCAAGAGCCGCAGTGCTGAAGCGAGACGGTCGATGTTGGTGCCTCTCTCCGCCAGCGGTCGCCCCGTACTACCACCGCCTGAGGTAACCTACAATACTGTACTGGGGCCTGATTCTGTATGACCATTCACACTCGTATCGCGGCAATGTCGTGTCTTACCCGTGATAAAAAGGCTTAAAATTCAAATATCGTGACAATCTATTGTGTGCCTTATAGAATAGACGTTTAACATTCCTTGTCGTGCCGAGTTCATGAACGGATGTGCGGTTTGATGTCACACGATATCGGCACGAAATCTGTTGAGACTTAGTGAATCGTGGCCCTGTTTGGAAACCGTAGTGACACTACATCAGGGAAGGTGGTCGTGCCTGGGGAGCGGCCGTGCTCCAATTACGTCATGTCGGAGTTTTGTATATATGCTGGCGATGTAGAAAACTTCTATAGCGTGATTCAGGATCGTCTATTAAATCCATATTAATGACAAGAAGGCTTTAGTCCCTCCACTTTTGAGAACACTATGGAGAACTTGAGAGTTGTGTCCTTCGCTGTCAGAGCTGGTGATATTTAATTTTGTAAAGCATACCTATATAACATTTTGAATAATAAGTGAAAGTTAAAGGCACTGGGCTATCACTGCTTCTTTAGATATAATTGGCGTAAATTCATGGCTACTGTAGTTATATAATCCCACAAATTGATATAATGATTATTTATCTTAATCTTATTTATATCAGCAATAAATTGAATAATCATTGATTACAATAAACACAACACTTATCACCTACTGATAATAATAATAATTATATTGATAACAATAGATTCGCAATGTTTATCAGTAAGTAAAGTATCTAGCGAAGATTATTTTTCTATTACTTTCTGGATGGCTTTAAATAGTTTGTTAATTTACAATTATTGGTATCTTAAATTTCTTAAAAATATTTGTAGCCATCAATTAGTGAATTTGTGTAAAAAGTCAATTTCAAATTGGTATAATATAATTACTGTGCTTCTAAGTGATACTTGGATAGATTCCTTGATTATTAAAGTATAAAATGGCAACTACATATACAATACGATTTGGCTACAGATATAAAAGTGATCGAACAAAACTTTTGGTAAGCAATTATATGTTTTAAATTCATTGAATGTGTGCTATACAATCATATTTAGACAAAATATCTTAAAGTAATAGGTTAATTTGCTTAACAACATAAGTAATAAATAAATAAGAGCTCTCTCGTCAAAGTTGTGTCACAGACCACTTAACCATTAGCTGAGCTGTCTGCCAGTTTGACTGTTCTTTTTTTAAAGAAAAAGAAAAAAGATAAATTATCAAGCAAAAATGAAGTTATTATGTCTTTCTTATTGTGGGTGGAGTCTCGACCCGCAGTATCACATTGATGTGAGCGGGGTACCCAGTACCACAGGTCCATAACCTAGTACAGGGGCCCTTGCAAACTGCTTTTGTACCTCGTAAATGAATAAAGAATTTTTGATTTTGATTTTTTTTTATGTAAAGAAGTCGCAGACACCAGATGCTTTGCATATGTTGTCGCTTCATTTGAAAGTTTAATGTTTTGGAGAATAATTCCTGTCTTTCACTCCAGGAGCATGAATCGCCAAGACGCGTCATAACAGTGGACACAACGCCAGCCTGCGATTACGAGGAGGATGAAATAGAGGAACAGCCTCCGCCCCCCGTCCAACCGTGAGTATAGCCCCTAGACTTTATAAGTAGTGGACCAACGGAAAAGCGGTAATGGGGGAACCACTATAGGGGTTAAGGAAACATATTATGTCTTCATGGAAAGAAGTTACGTATGAAAGTTAATTTTCTACGTAAAGCACGTGTGACATGCAACTTGATGTTTGAAAGAAGCTTGTGCGAAAAAAAATATATTGGAATTGTGCAACTTTATTTTAAAAGTGTCTACAATTGACACTGATTATGAAAAGGTATATTTTACTAAGATTTTGTACCGATTAAAAGATATATGAATGTTTAACCAATATTACGGAACATTTTCTCTGCGATGTTTGCATTCAAAGCCGAACCTTGTGAGTATGTATTGTGCCTGTAATATCGTTAAACGTCAGTATTGTCTGACTATGTACCCTCTACGGTCCCAGTGCGCCAGTGGAGCCCAAGGTGGTGACGGGTCCGTTCGGCCTGGACCCGGAGCTGATAGCCAAGCTGGACGCCGCGGTGCCAGTGCTGAAGCGGCCGGACGTGCCCGTGTTGGACCTCAAGTTCCTGGATGAACCCGTGCCAGCCTCCACGGTCAGGGCCGTTACTGCGCCCGTACGATCCAGGTAAAACACAGTCACTTACTTCTTTTTGTGTTTTCTATGAGACACTACTTAGCGGCAGTCCCGTTCGAACGAAGTGCATTCCGTCTGTTTTTCGTTCCGAGAATAGCCGAGTCAATACGAACGCATCAGATTGACGTGTCATTCCGCTCGCGACGGTGTTTTCGTAAAAAAATCAAGTGAACTTTGAGGTTGCAGTGTGAAAAGTGATTATAAACATGAGTAAATCAAATTCTAGTGAAATATGGACTTATTTTTCTTATATTCTAGATAATTTTATTTCTTAAATACTAGATCTAAACATATATTATAGGGACAGACAGCGGGAAGCGAGTTTGTTTTATACTATGTAGTGGCTACACATCTAGTCCATATCTAGGCACTACTTCAATGTGTATGTACCGTCTATCGCTCCCAGATCCACCGATCAGATGGGTGCACTATAATTGATCCAGCTGGGTGGGGTCATCTGTCAAAAAAATAAGAATATACGCTTTATCGTTCAGGGACTGATGTGGATTTGACATGCTGGTGAAACGTGAACGAATATCTCACACCGTTGCTTGCCCGTTTATTTACTGGCTTACGTTTCCTCATTGAGTTGTGTTAAAGCTGTTGTTATCGCCAGCATGGTGACCATGTCTCCGCCGCGGCACGCGACGCCACACCCGCTGGTGTCGGCGCAACAGCAGAACGCCCACAACCCCTCCGCCGTCGACGATTCCCAGCTCGCCGACACCATACACTCCATATCTAGTCCCGATCTCAACGTGAGTACTGTTGACTTGAACATTTTTGAGTAACTTTTACCACCTCTGAGTACTATTGGCTTTAATATTTTTGAGTAACTTTGAACCACCTTTAAATGTTGTGAACGCCTTACACTTTTAACGCGAACTTTGTTCATTAATAATTGTATTATGCTCTAACTCTCCACTGATCCGCATTGGAGCAGCGGGGAGGGCCCCCTGCCCGATAGTGGGCCATAAAAGAGTAGAAATTATAACAAAATTTATGAACAAAAATTTTTTCACTTCATTTTCCTAAATCCGAAGTTATAAGTGAGTGACTGTGTTTACTCCAATGATACATATTTTAAATGACTTTCCTAGTACTACTCCTAGTTCTATTTAAATAGCAAACAGGCATGCAAACTACCTGATGTTAATTACATTAGATCAGATTTTAATTCCGATAGAAATCCCGTCTTAGGCCATATAATATGCATAATTATAATATGCTTTCCTATATATGAACATCTTGGTCGGTAGGGAAACGTTAAAGGCCAACTACATGTTATGTGGTGCAAACCTACTCGGCAGAATAGGCATGATGCTAATTTTCAAAATCTCTTCTATGATATTTGATGTTTTTATTATGTCTAAAATATATCATATTTCTGTAGAAAATAAAGGGTTTTGTGCAATAAAATTACATTTAAATTTTCAGTTTCAAATTCCAAAACGCTTGCCGGTGTCATGGCGTCTGTCATTACGTCAGGGCTCAGTAAATAATGCAGAGATCGCGAATACGCTTAAACGAAAAAAATGACGTTTACTGAGACGTGACGTAAATTGACGTAATTCGATCTGATGGGTGTTTAAGCTATCATGGCGGATTGTCGTATTTTGTAGATTTATTTTAACATATAAATTATTAATCTCGACATTAATAAGAGAATAAATACATGTTTCAAAACCTTTGAATCCAATTTCATTAGATCAGATAAATATTTTAGCGATACTTGATTACTATCATCGTGATTATTAATTAAATAGTATTATTAGTGGTGTAATGTATCCCGTTGTTGTACAGGCCGCGATCCGAGCCCTGTCGCTGATCTCCGGCGCCCTGGTGTCGGGGCGCGGCGCGGCCCTCGCGGCGCACGAGGCGCGGCTGCTGGCGGCGGTGGCCACGCAGCTGCGGCGGCTGAGGACCACGCACGCCCACTCGCAGCACGCGCTGCCCGCCTACAAGTACCTCGCGGGGGCACTCACTACCGTGAGTCGTTCACGACACGCCGTAACGTCGACGTGAACAGGGGGGTTATTCTGTATGACCGTTCAGATTTCGTGCCGATATCGTGTGTCATCCAACCGTATGTCATTTCATGAACTCGGCACGACAAGGAACCTTAATGTCTGTTATATAAGGCACACAATAGATTGTCACGATATTTGACTTTTAAGCCTTTTTTGACTTTTTATCACGGCCAAGACACGACATTGCCGCGATACGAGTGTGAATGGTCATACAGAATCGGGCCCCTGTGCCAATAACATCCGAATAATTACACTGTCTGCAGTAAACGTGAATAGTGCCACTAACATCCGAATGTACTGTCTGCAATATGACGCTGTCAGTAATATTCGGAATCCTAATCATAGAGGTATTATACAGTAGAGCTCTAGTAGAGCAGGGAAGCCAGGCTTCCAACTGTCCTTCGGTTGAAAAGAGAGAGAAGTAAGACAACATTTAACTATTATAGGCTACAATTCAAACCTTATCATATCTGGAATGTAAGATTTCCCTTCCGAAAGAGGATCTTTGTTGTCAAGCGTTGAGTTTACATTTGACTGTACTTAGCAATCAGAGCATTATCACTGATATCCGGAGACCTGGTGTCTGGGCGGGGCGCGGCCCTAGCTTACCTACCTTACTAAAGACTTTAAGGCGTCGCTGTTAATGTATGTGGTCGTGAGAACCCGGGCTTAAATATGTCAATTTTATCTCGACGACCCGAGCGGCGCAGTGGTTCAGTCACCGGTACGCGGAGGGTCCTGTGTTCGATTCCCAGCAGAGCAGAGGTTCGAATGATGAATTTGAATGTCTGTTTCTGGTTTTCTCCTGGTCTTCGATAGCCTGAGGGACACCGAAAGCGGATGTTAGATGTAAGATAATATTCTATCATGTATGACGATCGTTAAGTGTACACGACTCATACCTGACAATGAATAAGAGACTTTGATTTTGAATGTCTGTTTCTGGTGTGGGTGTGTTGTGTTCTCGTCTTGTGTGTGTCCATGGCGGCCACGACACAGAGAATCCTAGTGTGGGGCTGTGAGTGTGAAGCGTTATTATGAATCGTATGAACAGTTCTACGAGACGGCGGGCTGCGGGTCGCAAGTGGGCGAGGCGGCGCTGTGCTCGCTGCTGAGCGAACTACTACTGGTGCTGGGCGGCAGCACGGCCACGCAGGCGGGCGGCGGCGCGGACGGCGAGCGCCTGGTGCGCATACTCAACAACGTGTGCGTGCGCGTGTTGGAGCATTCGCCGCGCACAGCGATACTGTGGTGAGTGACTGTGACTTGACTTGACAGTGACTATCTGTTGTAGTACCAAGGCTTAAAAGTCTAATATCGTGACAATCTATTGTGTGCCTTATATAACAGACATTAAAGTTCCTCGTCGTGCCGAGTTCATGAAATGACATACGGTTGGATGACACACGATATCGGCACGAAATCTGAATGGTCATACAGAATAACCCCCCTGTTCATGTCGACGTTACGGCGTGTTGTGAAGTATGCTCTAAATTGGGCACAAGGGATGTTCGGGTACAGGCAACAGCACTGTGGAGAAGTGGAGCAATTTTTGTCGTGTTTTTTTAATATGCCATTTGACGAGTAAACAAGCAGATGGTTCCCATGATGGTAAGCGGTCACTGTCGCCCATCCGTGGTAGTTCACTGCTGCCTCCCCTAATCGACGCCGCTCCATCTGGTCCTGGGCCATTTTAATGTCAGATAAACATGTTTTTAATTTAGATAAATTAATCTATATTATATATCAAGCGGTGATAGCCCAGTGGCTTAGAATTCGACCTCCCTCGAATCGAGGGGTCCGGGTTCGAATCCCAGTGGTACGCACCAATGGCTTTGTAAAAAAAAGTTACGTGCGCTTTATAAAAATTAAATATCACCTGCTGTTACGGTGAAGGAAAACATCGTGAGGAAACCTGCATGCCTGAGAGTTCAGAAAAAAAAGTTCTCACGCGGTATGTTCGTCCACCAACGGGCAGTAGTGGTGCGTGGTGGACGGCGGCCTACACCCCTCTCATTGTGAGAGGAGACCTGACCCTGCAGTGGGTCATTAATGGGTTACTGGCAATCTATATTATTGTATCTTTCAGTGCGATAGTATCACTCCTGCACGAGTCAATAGCGGAGTCGGACCCCGCGTTCCCGCGCTACCAGGACCTGCTGCTGAAGTGCTTCTGGAAGACGCTGAAGATGATCGCCGCGTGGGACGCGAGCTGCATCGACTACGACGCGGTGCTGTACAAGATCCACCTGTTCTACAAGGCCTACCCCAACAGCTACTGGAAGAAGAACCCGGACATTAGCGATACACCGTATAGGTGATGTATTGTTTCGTCAGCAATAGGCATGATGACTAATTTTCAAAAACTCTTCTATGATATTCAGAAGTTTCTATTATGTCTAAAATATATCATATTTTTGTAGAAAATTAAGCTTTTTGTGCAATAAAAATACATTTAAATTTTAAGTTTCAAATTCATTCCAAAACGCTCGCCCGTGTCATGGCGTCTGTCATTGCGCCACGGCTCAGTAAAAAATGCCAGATCGCGTATAATATGCTTACGAAAAAAATGACGTTTACTAAGACGTGACGTAAATTGACGTAATTCGATCTGATGGGTGTTTAAGCTATCACGGCGGATTGTTGTATTTTGTAGATTTATTTTAACAAATAAATTATTAATCTCGACATTAATAAGAGAATAAATACATGTTTCAAAATCTTTGAATTCTATTTCATTAGATCAGATAAATATTTTGGCGATACTTGATTACTGTCATCATGCCTATTGCTTTATATTAAGTAGGTGGTAATATCATTTCAGGCAAGCACGTTTAATCGTGATGTGTTTCTAAAACATTGCAAGGACCTGCATCCCTCAGAATTGTCCATGATATTTGTTTGGGCGCATGAGGGTCCTTGCTATGATGCCCTCACACGGTGAAATGAAAAATGCGCTTTCTTCGAGTTTGTATAATACGATTTAAATTACAATTTGAATTCTTGACGTTAGCTTGACGTTATACAAACTTTAGGCAAATTAACAAATTTTGAAAAATAAGTAATCTAGATGGAAACGTTACGAAGAGTACGTGGTGTATAGGGCTAGTGAGCGGGGCAGTGGCCCTCGCTGCTCCGATCGGTCCGATTGGTCATTGAGCGCCAATCAGGACAAACCACGACTTGCGATGGGTCAGTGGTGGTGACTGATGACGAAAGCGGCCCAGCTACGTTCCTCTGTACGCAACGACATAGCTGGGCCCTACTGCCCCAACAATAAATGTCACATGAAGCGCGCCAACTCGAACTAAGCCAGCATGTATGGGAAGGATATAGGTCTATGTCCACCACTTGGAGTATTTCCCTACCATTGTAAAGTTATACCGAACCAGAGTGGGTCACTAATGGGTCAGACAGAACCATTACAGTTCGCCCTGGGATCTGTTGTCATCTTCGTACATGCTGTGTCTGTAAGGCAAGCAGGTGCTTTTGTTTCTGTTGGACTATATTAAACGGAAAAACTAGTTTTAAATATTAAATACAGTCTGGTGGCTATAAGTTATACCATTATAATCCTCGGGCCTAAAGATTTCATGTGCATGTAATTTTTCGTACTCAGAAGTACTGGAGTCAAGACATTATGGACTTTGTCTGATTTTAAATAAATTGAATTGAATATACTGTCAATGATCTAACTTTGATGAGGACTTAAAAGTTCTGATCCCGAAACGTAAGATATGACAAGTTACAGCACCGGTTGATTTTACGAATTAGGCTTTTATACGCAGATTGTTTTTGTTTGCAACCATACGAAAATGAAAAAATTCTACAATTTTTCATCAAAAATTGTATGTTATTTCTGACAATTTTTGTATAAACACCTTACAGGACGGTGAAAACGCTGGTCCACACGCTGGTGAAGATGAAGGGCGCGTCCATCACGAGCCACCTCACGCAGATACCCGACGTCAACGAGTCCGACCTCTACCCCTACTTGCATAAAGTGCTGAAGGTGACTTGTCATTATTCAAACAATTAAGAAACAATCTATCAATGTATTTTCATAACACGTATTGTAACTTACACAAAGCATGCCAGTAACCCATTAATGACCCAGTGGCGGGTCGGGTCTCCTCTCACAATGAGAGGGATGTAGGCCGCCGTCCACCACGCACCACTACTGCGGGTTGGTATATGTGTTAATTTCAACAATAGGTGTAGATTTAGTAGCCTATTATTGCATGGCATGAAATTAGCACCGGTGTAAAGCGAGGCTGCTAAACGCGTGATATAGCTGGCTAACTTCAGACACGAGTATTGTAGACTATTTTATGGCATTTGTGACGACGTCATTCCACCAAATAATGGTGCAAAAAGGTAGAACTTCAAACGAAAAATATAATTACGAATTACTTCTTTCTCGGAATAAATTATTTTACATTTATCTAAAGATGCACTTTAAAGATTTGTTTATGACTCGTCTGACTGGTCTGATGACGAAGAGCCGCGCGTGGATTGTTTTGTTATTATTTTGAAACTAAAGATAACTTTGTGTAACTCGCACTGACATACGTTACAGCAACTGAAACTGGACGAGAAGAAGGACACGCCGACCGAGATGAACGGCAACGTGACGCTGGGCGGCGTGGGCGGCGTGGGCGGCATCGGCATCGGTATCGGTGGAAGCAACGCCGCCCTCACCGCCGGCCGCCTGCCGCGCGCCCTGCACGAGGACCTCGCGCTCATACTCAAGCGCATCGGCTCCAAGGAACACAATAGGGAGGCGCTCTCGCAGCTCTATGACCTCAAGGTCAGTACCGTGGAAGCAGCCAGGAGTGGGGCCGTCGAATATGTCAGATAAACCTGAGACAGACACACAGTAGCGGTGATAGCCCAGTGGCTTAGAATTCGACCTCGAATCGAGGGGTCCGGGTTCGAATCTCAGTGGCACGCACCAATGACTTTGTAAAAAAAAAGTTATGTGCGATTTATAAAATTAAATATCACCTGCTGTTACGGTGAAGGAAAACATCGTGAGGAAACCTGCATGCCTGAGAGTTCACAAAAAAATGTTCGCAAAGGCATGTGGAGTCCACCAACCCGCAGTAGGCCAGCGTGGTGGACTAGACCTACATCCCTCTCATTGTGAGAGGAGACCCGACCCTGTAGTGGGTCATTAATGGGTTACTGACAAGACACATTCCACTACAAATGACAGACAAGTAAGTGTCAAAGTGAAGCTGTGTGTGCCTCTCTTGGGGGATCTTCTCTTTTCTTCAATACAGCTGCACTGTGATGGTGTCACGAGCCTACTGCAGTGATCCAACCGCCTAGTGGAGATATTTATATCTGAATCGTGGATGCAGTTGTATTGGCGGAGGGTAACAATTGAATTGTCTGATGGATCTTACATTTTAGTTCAAAAAATATGTATCAACCAAGATGACAGTGTGCGTGACTGAGTTGTTAATACACTAGTGTGTTGCACTACTCCCAGCAAAGCAGAAATTCCGAAAGTAATTATAACCTGTGCCTGTTTATTCATTAAGCTAGGTAGCCATGATGTATCAAACAACATTCCTTCTCATTCGACCTACATAAGTTACTACATTTGTCTTATTTATGGAAACAAGGCAAAATAATAATCTTAATACATGACACAATGATAAATTTAAGACTGATGAATTTAAATTTGTGATTCTGGTGTCTGTGTGTGTTCACTTTTCAAAAAGTTAACATACGGTAGTAATCCTACCCATGCAGTTCCGATAAATGACACTAGATGGCGTAGGTGTCGCCACGCACGGTCCCTATAACCTCAATTATTGTGTCACCAGGCGCGGTGTGTCTCTCTCTTTGTGTGTGTGTGTGTGCGTGCGTGCGTAATTATATTTTTGGGACGTTATAATATAACGTCATATTGTGCCACCAGGCGCGGCACCCCGAAGTGGACATCTGGACGTTCATGCAGGGCTCGTCGTTCTACTTCCGCAACTACGTGGAGCGCGGCCTCAAGGAGGTGGCCGAGCAGCGGCGGCTGGCCTCGCTGCCCGTGTACAAGCACGACTACAACACGGACAACATCGGTGAGTCCGCCGACGTGACCCGCAGTCGACGTTCATTTACTTATTTATTACCAGCTGACCCCGCAAACGTTGTTTTGCCATATAAGTTATCGAACGGGATGAGTACATTACGATACGCGTGACCTAAGCAGCCTCGCTACGCTCGGGCGCTAACTTCACGCCGTGCAATAATAGACAACTTCGGTCACGAGTGTTGTATACTATTTTATAGCAAGTGTGACATAAACCCGCCCCGGACCGGAGCGGGCGGAAAGAGAAATAGGCAACGTAGGTCGCGAACAGCGTGCGTATATTGCGGGTTTAGGTCACACAATTTACTTACGCACCGTGTAGAAGTAGGCAGCTTAGGTCACGAAAAAGCGTGCGTATATTGCGGGGCCACGCTGTGCTATAAAAATTATTAAATTACTAAAATGACTATTAAAAATAGGGTTTGGTGATAGAAGGGTAAAATTTAGGGTTGTATGTATTTTTAATGCCACATTATTAAAAAAAATAGTGCAAAAAATAAAATAAAAATGTTAGCGTTGGACAACTTAGGGGTATGAAAAATAGAGACATAGCTCTCAGAGTTTTCAAATTAAAGTGGCATTGTTACATTCTGGCTACATCGATCGAAGGACCGACGACCAATGGGCAAGGAAGGAAGGGTTGTTTACCTATAAAGCTAGACTACAAAGGACGGACTCGTCTACACGACGCTTTATATAAGTTATTTAAATTAAAAAAAAATAATAATTTTAGTCACCTTTTTTACTTCTTTCAGATATAAGCAACGAAAACGACGAGAAGTCCCACGTAATGTTCTTAGAAAGACTCAGAGCTCTGCAGGTGAGATGATTTAACACAAATATTATAATCAGAAGCTGTAACTAGTTTTAGTTACAGCTTTTAGTTTAACAAAATGTTCTTTATTCTTTGTGTGTTGCGATCTCCAACAAATCCATTTATTTTTATTGACGACCCGAGTGGTTCAGTTGGTAAAGACGCCAGTGCGCTACGCGGAGGGTCCTGGGTTCGATTCCCAGCAGAGCAGAGATTTAAATTATGAGTTTAAATTTCTGTTTCTGGTCTGGGTGTGTTGTGTTCTTGTCTTGTGTGTGTCCATGGCGCCCACGACACAGGGAATCCTAGTGTGGGGCTATGAGTGTGAAGCGTTATTTATTTATTTATTTGACCGTTTTGTGCATCAAAACATTACATAGAAGAAACACGATAAAAGTGATGAGGTAGAAGTAGTGACTTGCATGCTACTCGATTACTATAAAAAAATGAAACTAACATACTTGATGTGCATACTATAAATTGCAACTAACTGTGAACAGGCGAAAGCGGGACTGAAGACGGAATCGAACCCGTCGTCGCAGCCGCGGACGCCCGTGGGCGACAACCGCTCGCTCGGCGACTCCGTGCACGAGGGCGCCGTGCCCCGCAGCATCGACCCACAGCTTGAGGTGAGGAGGAACTATGAGGAATATCGATCGAGCGACACACGGAGGAAGTTTTAACACTTCAATTTAAAACGAGACTGTTATAGTTACCGCCTTGAGTCGTGAGCACAGATAATCGGTGGTAGGGATCTTGTACGCTTTCGGCCAATGAATAGCATCCGAATAAACGCGTTAAACCAATAGATGACGAACCACCGACGAACCAATCGCGTGAACCGCAGCGCAGTCAATATGATACCCACCAATGAAGATTGTGCTCACGACTTATGCCGACTAGTATATGTTACACTGGTCGGAGCTTTTGCTCATATCACTGTGAAAAAATTATATAAAAATTTTCGTTTTACTGACAGTAGTGTGAATGACGACAATGTCATGTATGAGCCAAGCTTACAAAAATTGACGTCAACAACCTTTTGGAAAACAAATATTGGTGTAGTATGTCAAAGATTGATGTAGCGGTGCTTTGAAGGTGTAAAGGTAAAATATAAATGAATAAAAACCCGGATCAGGCTATAAAACAATGCGAAACCATTTTATTTATTTACTTATTTATTTATATATTTACACTTTATTGTCACAACTAAACTAGGTTGTACAAAGGGCGGACGTAATGCTAAAGTTATGTGCGTCTTATGGTGCGAACGTATGGCATGAACTTTTCTTTAGTAGAGACCCGCCTTTACGAAACACCAAACGTTGGTAGAACACCTGCAATGCGTAAGAGATCCAATTAAAAGTGTATTTATTAAAATGTGACTAATGATTTTTTTCCACTTGGCAGCTACACACGCAACCAGTGTCGCAGAGGAACGAGGCGGACGTGGACGCGTTGCGGCTCAAACTGCAGCAGATCAAGAGCTCGTCCAAGAGATAAGGCCGTCCCGCTCGCACCCGCGGCCTCTCCGTCGCTCCGTCGCTCCGTCGCTCTCTCCGGCATGCATCACTGCGCGACTGCCGCGCGATATTCGACCTTAATGTGAAATGGTTTTGGCTGTACTGGGGATTGTGACTTGGAAACAAAATTTCTTAAAGAATTCGTGCCTATAAGCTCCGCAAATTGCTAATACGCTGGTTGATGTAATCTATATAATAACAATGAATTTTGGCCGATTGGGCTGTTTTTGGTTTTGAAATGGTCGTGTGAGTTCAAGCAACGTTTGAACAACAATTTCATTTTCCCATATTTGGCAGAACAAAGTGTGTTGGGACAGCTAGTGAAAAATAAATAATAGGGCTTGCAACAATATAATTCTTATCTGCATTGTACAAATTGATTAATTTTGATAAAGATCATAAAATCATACAATGTGAAAGAATTTAAGTATTAAACTTAACGTGGCGAGTTCTTGTCAGTGAAAGAGCAGCCAGACGCGTTACCAATTTGCGGAGGTTATACTAAGGTTACACTAAGTATACAACATGCTTGAACGTTGCTATTTCAAAACGTAATAGAATACATTTATGTATTATATTTAGTGCGCCCCAAGATACTATCTCCCTAGTACAGCTCCGATCGTAACGGTCGATGTAACTGCACCCACATTTGTGATATGCGTCCTTTCAGAGAAATGTTTTCACACACTTCACAGCGACCCGTTTCGGAAGGACTCCCAAATCGTAATCTCGTTAATTCCTTACAGAATTCCGCCGCTTTACCGTTAAGTTAGTTCCTACACCGATTTTAGTGTTTAACTCTTCATGTTCGGTTAAGGCCTATGTGAGTGTCGTGAGATTTTAGTGTAAATGATCTCCCTTACTACGCACGTTCTCATGACAATATAAATAAACAGTATCGTCCAAGGCAGGGTATGAAGCTACAGAACTATTGTGTGCAATCAGTGTCTTAGTAAGGGACTCGCATACTCGTAGTGATGTTTCGAATGATAGTTCGACATTTAAACGGAATTAAATTCTAGTACCGACGAATGTCACATCGTATGTGTGTCTTGCCAGATTGGGATGTTAGTGTGTGACAGAAATATTACAGAAATCACCGTTTCGTTGTGTTTTGAAGGAAATTGTTGTGAAATAATTCGTTGGTTTCGTGTTACCGTTGGTTTTAGTCGTTTATGGTTCACTTGTGATGGTAAACATTAGGCACGATTGTGGAAAAATTATGCCCCAGTATTGTAATGTTAATATTCTCTCATTGCCAGTTTCAATAACGCACTGTCAGCAATGGATAGCATAACCAATAAGTGCACTGGTTGCCAGGCACCGTCTGTTATTTCAAATTATTTAATAAATATATTGGCTATATAAACTACAGTAGCAACACTAGTGTGTAGTCCATTTTTATTCTCTTGTCCCATTTGGTAAACAGTCTTAGCATGTCTTTTTATTTTAATTTGCGATTAAAAAATAATGCAGACACAAAATTATAAAAATTTAAAAACAAATTGTCATTTAATACAAAAAGACATTTCTAGAAACTATAATTTATTTTTTTAAAGCAATTTTAAACTTTTTCAATAAAAAGTAGTGCCAAGATTGTTTACCAAATATAAGACAGGAGAATAAAAATGGACTGTTGCTATCAAATTACTTTACATTTAATATCTGCCGGTATGTTATTGAAATCGGCCTTTAGTTACACCATTTCCATATCGTGTGAATATATGACAGAACATGGTGATTGTTGCCCGCGTAATGTATATCCTATTTTAGGTAAAATAATGATTTTACTATCGATAATATTATAATTAATTAATAATACACGCAATAATTTTCAAAAAATGTATACAATAAAAAAATAAAGCCATTGTATCTTTTAGATAATACGATTACCCATTTTATTAGTGTAAAGCGAAATATTATCACTCTTGTGGTTTATTTAATAGACAGTAGTGAGAGCGGTTTCTTGTTTTCTATAAATTGAATAGTCAATGTAGTCTTCATCGCTGTGAAAACTACCATTGATGTATATGATCATGTATGATGGCGATAAAAGTTTATTATTATTATGCATTATATCGGTTGATTCGTTTATTATGTATTGTGTTTGCAGTGTTGTGTTTGATTTTATTTGACTACGTTAAGACACATGAAATGCAGCTATTATGAATGTTTTGCAGGTTTCGGTGGCATGCAAACTTAATGGCGTTTCAATTATCCTACGAGAATAACTCTCTGTGATTATGTGTAAGATAGAACGATTGTATTTTGTCTGCGGGAAGGTATTTTGCCGCAAGATCCTTTGCTATATTCAGTACACCTCTTCGAACTGCAAAAGAAACAGTGAGTCCTCAAACAGCTTGAGTTAATACATGAAGGTAAAATGTGTTAGTATCTGCCTGAGAGTTCTTCTTTATGTTTATGACATACACATTTCATCAACCCGCGTTAAGCCAGCATGGTGTACTGAGGCCTACATCCTTCTCACTGTGAGAAGAGACCCGACCTGTAGTGGATCACTAATAGGATAAAGACATTATGCGTAAACTTGTGTTAATTCACGTCACTAAGTTTGCATTCTACTGTTGTAGTTGTTACATAGGTTAGATTTAGTAACGTATGATATAACATAAACGCTAGTACAATATATTCATCGAGATTACTAAAACTATTACATGTATTGGTGCTTGTACGTCACATTTTTATACACATAATTATCATAATTTCATTTCATCATTTTAGCTGCGTTTTAACGTGTGGTTAGGTCATTATAAGACTGTTCTCGAATGGCTGACCTTTGAGCAATAATGTCAGTTATATTTTGAAATTGTGTTGTGTTTTATTCGGTACGAGACATCAGAGTCATCCAGTAGGTTTGTTAGAAAACTTTTGTAGCTGCGATGAGGCCATTACTAATATAATTATTTAATGTTCTAACAATCGTAACCGTCTAATTTGAAATAACAACCCGAACATTCCCTCAGTGTTGGTTTCATTATAATTATATTGTTTCATATCTCATTAGATCGGTTAGTTGACGTTTATTTGTATCGAGTGTTCATGTTTGTTCAAACATTTTATATGCACATTGTCTAGTTTATTAGCCAGTTACAAAATATGTTGAATTTTTCAATTGTTAAATTGCCAGAAATAACTGTAGCCATATTAGTTCAACTACAGTTACTACAGTGAGCATGATGGATACTTGATTGATGACTGATATACATTATTTTATACCGCTAGCCGTATTGTTAGTACATCTGTCCTTAACATGTGTGTATCATATGACTATGCATCTAAAATAGTTTATCTTAACTGTTATTGTTATCATTAGTGGCTTGTGTAATGGATTTTCAGTGATTGGCCGCTACTCTATATCTGTGTCTTTACCATCTAAACAAGAATAACAGGTTGAATGGCGAAAATTTAGATTTTACCGCATTCTGTAATTTATTTTAGGATCTATTAGTAGTAACGCATTACAAGCTAAGTATAGTACATAATTTGTTGAAGGTCCATTACAAATGCTACATCATATAAAAATGGTTCAAAATTTATGTTATCCTTTTTCTGACATGTTAGTTGCTATTTTTTGGAGGTAAAAGCTTTTTATGAATCTTGACTAATTATGAGCATTTATTTATTTTGTGTATGTAAATTAATGTATTAAATCATAATGTAATATTCGTAAATAAAGTTCATACTACACGCACAATGTTTTTCATTACGTCATATTTTATTCGTTGGTCGATCGGTTTATCTCTGAAGTTGGGTTGCTGACTGAAATAAAACAGCAATGTTGAATATTCATAATTTAATTTGAATAAAATGTAATGTACAAAATAAATATAACATAGTGCCCTTACATGAGGCGGTACTGAGTATTAAAAAGGATGACTTATAATATTTATTTTGTATTGTTATACAACTTGAACACTTAAATGAAATTTAAGATGAAAATGGATGCCAACTCATGTAGTCGCCTTAATTTGTAGCAACATTCAACTATATATTTGAATGTATCTTAAAATCATATGTATGTATTTTAAAGCTGAGTATTTCAGTTTTTAAATTTTCAGTCTCTAATTCCATTTATGAGTTAAGTTATACATTTTAGCTATTATGATCAGTTCTCTGTTAACCGCCTCATGTCAATCGAAGTAACCAATAAGCATTCTCATCAATGGCAAATGATTTTGGCACAAAATCTTGCAGCTAAGCCAACATTTGTATATGATTTGTATTTTAAATAGCACTGATATGATATTGCCTATTTAACACTTATCTGATAGATAAACTAACACGTGAGTTTCTAAGTATTGATAAGTTACAGGCAGTTATGTCAAATTGAGATATCTAACAAATACATAAAAGGCTGCTGAAATATATCTGTGTTTCTATAACAAAATCCGTAATAATCCTTAATTAATGATATTTATTTATAAATATCTCTAAATGTGACAGTATGGTAATACAATAAAAACGCTTCACATGATGAAATAGCACTACTTTACAAATTCGAAAACTACTTTATTTGAGGCACATTTAGGCTTCTCTTAACTAGCTCAGCATCAGCTTCTATTTTTTCAGAAACTCATGAATTGTGAAGGTGAATTATGAATATGTGTTAAATAACCTAAGTATTAAAATATTTGTGGTATTCTGTGTGCTGTTTTGAACAATAATGTAGTAATGCAGTCCTGATTACTTGATTATGAATATTTTGTGTCTCTATGTCAAATGAATTAGATATTACCTAAAATGTTTTTCATTAGATGCATACAAAATGTATAAGATATCACAAAAACTTTCGATAGAGCAAAATTGAAAAAGAATTCAAGATCTGCCAAAAATAACGCTTCAAACATTGTTTATTAAATGTTTATATTATCTCTTGTAGAGTTCAACTGTGGGTAGCAAAAAATTAATAAACATTAAGAATGCTTCAGCTTTTTTTAAATAAAATCTACAAGAACAAACACAAACGTTTATATAACTTAATAGTCGATTAAATAAACATAAAATTTATATGCAATTTAAACTGAACATAATTTGTTGAATAAGTTTTCGCAACATTTAAAGCAAACAACTAAGAGATCAAAATAAATAAATTCATAAAAAACCTGACATTACCATGGAATAATTTGTTCAAAATTCTTTATATCCTAGGAATGCTTTATATTCTACTATTATAATTCCACTATAAGTCTTAACAATTGATATTATAATTAGAATTTGATAATAAATAATCTTAGCCGAAGCCATATTTTATAACTTGATAGCAATTTCAGCAAACAGGGTGAAATATTTATTCTTGAAAATGTTAAGATAAAGATGATTTTATCCTTTAAATCTATAAAATAATTTTAAGAATTACATATAAGGAATTCATTAACATTATCTTGTAATGCAAGTTTGAAAGTCAATTAAATATAAGACACAATTACATATTTATCTCAATACAAACATTTAGGCTTATCAGTGACATCAGTGCCATAAATTAACCTCCTTTTTTGAAGTTGGTTAAAAATATTTGACAATACCTTTGTTTTACAAACTTATAGGCAAGCACCAAATAATAGTACATCACCGTATATGTACAGTTTAATTCTGAAATTAGGCACATTTTTAAGTCATAATGTGTCTGAAGCACAAATTTTCAAAGACAATTCAGTTTCAGGTCTTGAAAAACTATGGCAAGTAGTGGCAAAAACATAGCTAATTTATTAAATTGTTTTTCAAATTTGCATTACTTTAGCTTAGTAATCGATAAAAGGACAGTACTCAACTTCATATGCATATATTCCGTATTATCAATATTTTATGTCATATAGCACATATTATAATGCATAGTTTAAGTCTGTAAATAAGACAAAGATTGCAACCGGCAAACCAAAGTTTACCAAAGCAAGCCAATACTTCTTTCATGTTTAGCGCCATACAAAATGTGAGTACTGTATGATATAAGATATATACGTCTGTATACAAATAACTACTCTGACATCTGAAGGAGCGAGTTGATGGTTGCGTCCTTGTTGCCGCGGTTGGCTTCCAGCACTGATTTGATCACCTCCTTGTCAATGCTTGGGAACATCTCTTCGATCTGAAAGAGAAAACAAAACAATATGAACTCTGTTTACACGAGCTGCTGAGACCTATATCTGTCTCTTTCTCTCTCTCTCTCTTTCCTGGCTCTCATTGTGAGAGGAGACCCGACCCTGCGGTGAGTCACTGCTCGGGCATCAGGGGGTTGTTGCAAGACTTGCAAGGTTTTTTGTGTTTGGTGGAAATAAAGAAATCGGACCTCTCGGATCAGAGACAAAATTCTTAGACTAGGTTATCATCGCTTGTATCCCTGCTAGTCCCTGCTGTCTCCTGCGAGGGAGGTAAGGAGTTAGTCCTGACCTGCTGCAGCTGCTCAGGCGTCACGAGCTGCTGCGGCCTATATCTGTCTCTCTGTGTGTCTCTCTCTCTCTCTCTCTTAGCTCTCTTGTGAGAGGAGACCCGACCCTGTGGAGAGTCACTAATGGGTTCCAGTCACTTGCTGCAAAAAAAGAAACCGGACCTTTTCACCAAACAAAAAAAACCATGCACCTATCCGTGACATCGAGCAGCTCCCCAGAACACAAAGGATCAGATCAGATCAGAACCCAAATTCTTTGACTAGGTTATCATGGCTTGTGTATCTGCTGCTGCCTTTGTATCATGCTGCTGCTGCATCTGTATCTGCTGGGGAGGGAGGTGAGTTAGTGCTGACCTGCTGCAGCTGCTCGGGAGTGACGGGCGGCTGCTGCGGCTGCGGCTGGTGCGGCTGCGGCGGCACGGCGAGCGGCTGCTGCGGCGCCGCGTACATAGGCATGGCCGCGTAGCCCATGCCCGTGCTCGGCACCACCAGCACCGGCGGGAACGTGGCCACTGCCGCTGGCCCCACCTGGGGAATGGGAATAGCATTTATTTTCAAAGACAAAACGTTTATTTGCACAAATACAGGTATAGATTTAGTCAAAATTACTCAAAATATTTCTTCAATAGGGGTATTTTTACGAGGTACGGGCCAAGAACGTTTTTTCCAGTTGGCGCTCGAAGATCCACCTGGATCTGTCAGCATTTTGTGATTTTATGCAGCGGTGATAGCCCAGTGGCTTAGAATTCGACCTTGAATCGAGGGGTCCGGGTTCGAATCCCAGTGGCACGCACCAATGACTTTGTAATAAAAGTTATGTGCGATTTATGAAATTAAATATCACCTGCTGTTACGGTGAAGGAAAAAATCGTGAGGTTAACAGCATGCCTGAGAGTTCACAAAAAAAAATGTTCTCAAAGGCATGTGAAGTCCACCTACCCGCCGTAGTGGTGCGTGGTGGACTAAGGCCTACATCCTGCTCATTGTGAGAGGAGACCCGACCCTGTAGTGGGTCATTAATGGGTACTGACAAGTGATCCCAAACCTTTTAAAAATAAAATTGCATCGGAAATTTAGTGCAAAGATAAATTCAATTGTTACTGGCCCATAGGTTTTTTTTTGTTTTGTGACACTACAGAGAGATACATGACTCGCAGTCAGATTGACAAATAAATGAATTCTTACCGAGTAGCTCAACACGAGGTTGATCATTCCCTCCATGCCGTCACCTTGCTTGCCGTTCAGTGGATACCAGTCTTCGTGAGTTTCCCCCTGAAACATTAACGAAAATAATTAGCGGATTGTCAGAGATTTTAAAAATAATTTGTATGAAATAACTGTCACAGCAATTTGGTGGATCCTTAATCCATCCATCTGTTTTTTTTTTAAAGATGACAAACAAATAGGCAGGTGGGCCACCAATCAGATGGTAAGTAATACCAGTAGCCTGTGTGTTGCCAGGTGGGCATACTCGTATCTGTACTAATATACAATATGACCCTTTTTGAAATAACGGGATTTTAAGTCGTGAAACTAGAGCTTATTTTATCGGGTGAAAAAGTAATAAAAAAATTATTTTGCTTACAGATTTTTTTTTACAGATATTTTAATTTTTTTTCATAAAAATTAAACTAAAATTCGTTTTATCAAAATTTTTTTAAAACTTGACGCCTTAAAATAAATTTAAAAAGTATTTTGAATGCACTGTGAATCTTTTTAATAGAAAATGATAAATAACATAATAACAGATTAGAAACTTTAGCAAAAATTTAAAGATATTGTGGTTAAAATAAAAAAGAATTACGTTTTTTTTCAGTTATTTTTTAGTCTGGTCCGATTTCAAAAAATCTTTCAGTGTTGGATAGTCCATTTATCGAGGAAGGTTATAGGCGATATTTTATTTTCAAAAAAATTAGGGATCCGTAACAAAATTGCGATTTGTAACCCAAGGTGTAAAACCGAAAACCTATTAACATAATAGGATACTTTTAACTCTTCTCTGCACCACGTTCTAAAATCCACGCGAGCGAAGCCGCGGGTATAGCCTAGTGTTAAATGCAGGGAATATAAATAAATAAAATAAATAACGCTTCACACTCATAGCCCCACACTAGGATACCCTGTGTCGTGGGCGCCAAATAAACCAAATAATAAGTTTTATTGAACCAAAGTGCAGCTTCTCCTTTTAAGAACGAAAATAAATACTAATGTCAAGTGATGAATTTCTACTATCTACTCTATCTACTCATGTACTATCTACTCACGTTCATAACAGCCTGTGGGATGGTGATGTGCGTCCAGGCGATGAGCTCGTCCATGGTGAAGGAGCACTCGTCGAAGACCTCCAGGTAGATGGTGCTCACGCCGGGGGGCAGCAGGCTACGAGGGAAAAGTGATTTTTTACAGACCATTGAAAACTGAAGTAAATAGTAATACTGTAATAATAACATTTTTGTTTCGAATCTATGGCCAGCCCGATTCTTTTACTTTAGCTGTTTGATCTCACTCTATTACTCTCTTACAATGAGAATCAGTGAATCCGAGCTCAGCAGCCAACATAGCAGTTCTGTCTACTCACTAAAGACTAATATCGTTCTTCATAATTGGGAATACCAAATATCTCATACAACTTTTTAAGAACAAACCTATAAGTCTCCCCATGAATGTGGGTAATGTCGCTATCGTATGAAATCTATGAAAAGATGTCTCACCAATGTATAACCTTGTTCCATCTGGGTGTCTTCCCACCGCTGGGATCGGTGTGGGTCTCGTAGATGCAGTGGCCGACGCGCAGGCGGACATATGGGTCCATGCGAGTTAGACCTACAACAGAAGATTAATGATACACTTTTTGTTATGATAAAAACAAGCAAAGCATGCAGTCTGACCTGATGGTAGGTGGTCACATTATTTTATAAAATTGAAAAAAAATTAAAAAACCCCCGACACAATAACGACAATTTTCATTGAACATAATATTATTTTGTAATGTGCACGTGTGCGCCTTCATTTGAGACCCCACTTGATTATATTTGCAGACATTCGGTTATTCTGCCCCACTTTCACCCCCCACAACTTTTAAACGACTCAACCGATTTTCGTCAAACATGTCTAAGAACACTCGCCCGGAACTCGCCTTTCATACAAAAAAAACTAAATTGAAATCGCTTCATCCGTTCGCGACCTACGGTGCCACGACCGACAGACAGACAAACAGACAGACAGACAGACAAACAGACACGTCAAACTTATAACACCCCTTCTTTTGCGTCGGGGGTTAAAAAGAGCACACAGACAGGGCCTGATTAACACTTAAAAATATAATAATGAGCAAAGTATTTTATGTCCGCAAAATATCCAAATTTAATGCCATGACCAACTACATAAATGTACATAAGTACCTATGTAACTGGCTATCTAGGTTAAGTAGCAATTATCAGTGACTGATTCGGTTCAATTGAATAAATGGCTACAATTAGTGCTGCTTAAGTAATAGCGGTGACAGCCCAGTGGCTTAGAATTCGACCTCGCATCGAGTGGTCCGGGTTTGAATCCCAGTGGCACCAATGACTTAGTAAAAAAAGTTATGTGCGCTTTATAAAATTTAATATCATGCTGTTACGGTGAAGGAAAACACCGTGAGGAAACCCGCATGCCTGAGAGTTCACAAAAAAAATGTTCTCACGCGGTATGTTCGTCCACCAAACCGCAGTAGTGGTGCGTGGTGGACGGCGGCCTACATCCCTCTCGTTGTGAGAGGAGACCGCAATGACAGGGATGTAGGCCTTAGTCCACCACGCTGGCCTCCTGCGGGTTGGTGGACGAACATGCCTTTGAGAACATTTTTTTTGTGAACTCACAGGCATGCAGGTTTCTTCACGATGTTTTCCTTCACCGTAACAGCAGGTGATATTTAATTTTATAAAGCGCACATAACTTTTATTACAAAGTCATTGGTGCGTGCCACTGGGATTCGAACCTGGACCCCTCGATTCGAGGTCGAATTCTAAGCCACTGGGCTATCACCGCTTAAGCTTAACCAACAAGGTTTAACGAATGCTATTTAAGTGACAACAACTAGGGCCGGCGGTTTTATCGTGCACTGACTGTGCCCAACGTTACTTAACTTTTTCTATCGTTTATTAGTACTTTACTGTTTTTGCGACTTTTAAATGAATCCTGAGTTGCTTTCAAGTCAGCGGACAAAACAAAGAACCACATTACCTATAGATTGTTGTGATAAAACGTAAAGAGAACAAGTAGACTACGTACCATAGTTCTTGACGAGCTTTGCCTGAGCAATGGTAACACTCAATCTGGCTGAGAGAGGCGGTCCTGCAGGCGGCATCTGTCGGATGAATGGGGAAAACTAAATTAAACTGTCATAAAGCGATTTTGACACATCTGTCAGGATATATTGACAGTGATGTCAAGATATATTAAGTGCCCACCTGAGTGGTGCAGTGGTTAAGACACAGATGGGCTGTGCGGAGGGTCCTGGGTTTGATTCCCAGCAGAGCAGAGATTTGAATGATGAATTTGAATTTCTGTTTCAGGTCTGGGTGTGTTGTGTGTGTCCATGGCACCCACGACACAGGGAATCCTAGTGTGGGGCTATGAATGTGAAGCATTATTTTTTTTATTGCAACCACAGCCAGGGCCATCTCTAGCCCATGTAGCACCCGGCAATTAACACCCTGGCACCCTCAGAGATCGAAATGTTCAGTAAAATTTTACCTGTGCAGAGCATTACAGCGGTGGCTCTATGTGTATGTTAGGACTCCCCTGATCAGCGTTTAACACACTGTTTGAATGCATCTTGCCATGTTGCGGGCAAGTTATAAAAAAAAATCTTAACAGCACTAGTGGGAATTATGTTACAGTGACATGTTTTTTTAAATACTTGCAAAATCTTGACAATGACAACGTTATAGATAAAATATATTTTAGTGTGGCTATACCAAAGATAAATGGGGCATGATCCTTGAATATAATTTGTGGCAATTAAGCCTTGCGAATTGGGCTCAATATTTTTTTTTATTTATATATAAGTCGCTGCAGTCTATTGGACCCACAGTCAACATCAGAGATTGTGAGTGGCTGTGTTGCTTGAATTGCATCTCATGAGAACAAAGACATTCGCACCAAACAGACTATCGCTTGCAACCACACCTCCCGATCAGAATCACAAGACATGAAGAACATTTAGCTTCACATCAGGTTAATATACAGGTGATAAGGTACCTCCATGTGTAAGCTACGAAGGCTACATGGAAAACAAAATAATAAACAACTTACCTGGCCACCGCAGAGCTGCTGCTGTAGAGCTAACGCTGCCTGGTAGTCAGCATCCAGGGTGTCTGTGGTGCCATCAGCTCGCAGGAAACCCGCGGGCAGTGGACCCAGCAGGACCTAGCAAACAACTATATTAACCATCACTAGACAAGGAAAGTTCCACAAGCTCCACAAGCTCGCTCAGAGGGCAATGAAGAGAGCTATGTTCCGTATGTCTCTACTTGACAGAGTCAGAAATGATCTGAATAAAGGTAACCTACATGGCATTGAAAGTTTGCAAATTAAAGTGGCAATGGGCTGGCCACATCGTTCGCAGGACTGACAACCGATGGGGAAAGAAGGTCCTCGAATGGCGATCACGTTTAGGCAAAAGGAGCACTGGCCACCCTCCCACCAGGTGGACTGATGACCTGAAGAAGGCAGCGGAAAACCGTTGGATTCAGAGGGCCCAGGACCGGGTGGAGTGGTGTTAATTAGGGGCGGCCCATGTCCAGCAGTGGACTACCAAGGGCTGAAAGGAAGGAAGGAAGGAAACAGAATCTTTAGGTAGTTTTTTTACCTAATTAAGTCTCTAGACTAGTTTCTAATTTAAAAACAGTGCCAAATGGAACCATTAATACTTGTTTACATTTATTTGCTTAAAAACAAAACTAAAATATTGTGAGACATTTTAAACTGGTTTATAATATTGCGCAAAATTTCATAAGCTTATTGCTGCAAAATTAAACATTTTATTATACAAAAAAAAAGAACAGACAAAGAAATGATAACAACTGATAATATGTTATTAAAGTACCCAAAGTGTTAAAATGTATGAAAGACGTATAAATTTACAAAGATATATCAGTTGACTACGCTATTAGGCATTTTCCATGGTATCATTTTCTTGAAACTTCTGGAAATTGCGCCCTTATTAAGCCTTCCGAATATTTTAATGTATTCAAGTCGATATTAAGAACAGAAACCGGTGTTATTAAAAATACAGTGGTTTTGTGTTTATGTTATTCACACGGTTTAAAAGGTAGGTGTTATGCTAATTTTGTATGAATCATGTTCTGGCCGCCCTAAGGAAAATTGAGATTTAATTTTCTTGCAAATAACATACCCTTCGACGACGCTCCTCATTCCTTTCGTTAGGCATTGTAGAGGTCATATTTTCGAAATGAAAATACGTTAAGAAGGTTCACAAAAGCACAGTAAAAATATCTTTCGATTATTATCAATAACAAGAACTAATTTTCTCCAAATCTCCAGTTGAGTGTTGATTGACTGAAAAAACAATAATGTCGTCGTAAAATTTAATAGCTAACGATTGACATTTGACACTGACAAAAAAATGACAAGATGAATGTCATTGTCAATGATCAATCCATCCACTGACGTCGACGGACTCGAGAGTTGACTGCACAGATAGTACAGATATGTACACAGATTAAGTACAAAAACTATTATTAATTTGTCCACTGTGCTGACTGACTGACTGACTGAAATATTTCATTCAATTTAAAAAATTAACATGTAACTGTCAATGTCATAATGTGTATTGTGTCATGTCAACAATGGTGTAATAAATATTGTAAATAAATGTCAAAGTTTTGGTTTGTTGACGCCACGGAATATATTTTTTTAAGAGTTCTGTGCTGTGTTGTATTGTGGATATTTAAATTAAAGATAACTGTTTGGTGTATTTGTTATATTTTTGATAGCAAAATATAACCATCCTATTTCATACAACTTTATTAGGTATTTCGCGTTCTTAAGTGTTCTAAGTGAATATATTTCGTGAACGTATGCTATGCTGACCCCAGTCAGTTGGTTGAATTAGCGGTTTATCGATTTTCGTTTGTATCTACGATGGAAAAACCAAAGGTATGTGCTATTATTTTATATAGTCGGAATATATATTATGTTAATTATATACAACGTATATAAATCTTTAACAATACGCCCCAATTTTAAGAGCTATCTCCATGATTTGACGTTAAACAATTTGTAACAATTTTATCTTTTAGGAAACAATTACTGTGCATGTGCTTAAGATAAGAAAGTTGGTGATGAGTAAGAAGCGTGTTTGTCATTTAATTACTTTTTATTTAATGTTTGTTTTTATAAGGTTATCCTGTCACTTATCAGCTGTATAATATACCTCTTTTTTCTGTGTTGTATCACAGTCTGTGTCTGTAACCCATTAATGACCCACTGCAGGGTTGGGTCTCCCTTCACAATGAAAAATATGAAGGTCTTACTCCACCATGCTGGCCTAATGTGGGTTGGTAGACTTCAATTGTCTTTGATAACATTATGAAGACCTCAGCTAGCAGGTTTTCCCACAATGTTTTCTTAACCTTACAGCAAGTGATATCCTACTACTATTATAAATGTGAATGTTTGTGAGTATTGATGGATGTGTGTTACTTATTCACGCGAAAACGGCTGAACAGATTTGGATGAAATTTGGTACACAGATAGATCATAACCTGGATTAACATATATAGGATACTTTTTCTCCTTCTCTGCACCAAGTTCGAAAATTCATGTGGGTGAAGCCATGGGCACAGCCTAGTTTTTTATAAAGTGCACATAACTTTTAAGAAAGTCATTGGTGCAGCCCACTGGGATTTGGATTGGATTAATTTCTTGTGTTGAAAAAACTTGCTTCTTGACTGTTACATTGAATGTTTAAAGTTTTCCAAAATTTTGTTCACACTGTATGTTACACATTTAAGAAAATCAAGTACTTAGTGAAAAATTTGTGCTTCACTTGCATTTTCTGTATTGTGAGCGCCATGAACACACACAAGTCAAGATCACACACACCCAGACAAGAAACACAAATTTAAACTCATAATTCAAATCTCTACTGCTCTGGGCGGCAAACAAAGCATCCGTCGCACAGTACCGAAGTGTCTTACCTACTGTGCCATGTAGGTTTCAATAACATATTGTCTGGTATAGATAGATAGCCTTAATGTACTTTTTTCCAGGTATTTGTATTGGTATTTTTCTGGTATTTTTAAGCAATTGTAGTACACAATTAGTAATAGTATACCAGTTAAAATGCAAACTTCAATGTTCATTGTTGGCACCACTTTCACCTTTGATATGGCGACACTAATATCTGTCTATAACTTGGTTAATATCAAGTTTTGGCAAGCGCATTGGCTTAAAAACGTGACACAGTCGCAACACATTCGTAATTCATACTATTGCCAGTGCCAGTAGAAGAAATTAGTTAATAATATTTCCACAATAATATCATAGCAACTAAACTCTACCAAGCCGTGTCCATGTCTTACGATAGTACATTGTGACATACCGTAAGTTAACTGACTGACAAGGGTTTAGTTACATCGCTACTTCTTCTGTAAGTTAGTGTAAGTTTCCAGGTAAAACTTGAAGGCTCTGCACACATCTGATTTCGAGGTGAACTGCCACGAATCTATCTATCCCGTTCTTATATACGAAAAACCAATAGGGTTGTCGCGAGTTTTCGCGCATGCTCCGTGTCTATGTATCGCGCGTACCTGTAACGTCGGATGATGAAAAAATAGACTTTATGGCGAAGTAGTAAAGGGTATAATCCTTCGCTTCCTTCCAAAAACATTCGAATATTTTGGCCGTCAGTCTGACACTGGGAATTTCGCCAGTTCCTTTCGTGTGATCCCGGTGGAAACACGGGATTATCGCTCTACGTGACCAATCGCGTTTCCGAATACGTTTCTGGGTCTTTGATTTGAGTTTCAAACGAAAAGCCTAAATTACTTAGTCTTAATATTCTGTTAGCACTGAGTATTTTCGTGAAAACAGTTATGTAACCTTTTCGGCCGAATATTGTTAATTGCATTTGTTTTAAAAAGCTAACGTCCGACGCATGAATAAAGTTTGAAATTGGAATAGTTTGGAAATGGCGCTTAGCTCGCTGACGCCGTCGGGGATGTTGGGCGAGCTCGGTCGTCTCGCGAACTGGCTGAAAGGCGACTGCGTGTCCGCTGAGGAGTTCGCGGGGCTCGCTGTCACTGAAAAGGTAAGCGTTCGTAACAGTGTCCTGTAATAAGCAAGACGTAATAACTAGGTATGTTATAAGTAGTCCCGTCACACCATAAGTAGACAGCCCACTGGCAACTGATACGACAGGGTCACGTTCGAATCCCAGAAGGTAAGGAGTAGTAGTAATAGTAATACCCAGTAGTAGAAGCAAGCGGTGATAGCCCTCGGCTACTAATGCGAGAGGTTTGGGTTCGAATTCCAGTGGCACCTGCGGCACGACTTTTCAAAGTTATGTATGTGCACTTTACAAAACTAACTGTCAACTGCTGTAACGTAACGCGTTACGGCGCCACTCTGTCTGGTAACTATGGAAACTGTCAAAAGGAAACATTCATAGATACCTTGGACGAATTTCAATAGGTAACTCAACCACAAACGGACCTCAATGACTAATACTTTTGTCTTCTACACTGAGGCAAAACTTCCCGTGGCTGGGTCTACCTATCTAGTTTAAATGTAATCGAACGGATAAACTAAGGTTATTTACTTAGGTCCAAGCACGTACTCGTACGATAATACAATACAGCTAGTGTTAAATTGAATCCCGTTTCAAATTGGACACACATGGAACTGTTTGTATAGGACAGCGATCGTACATTCAAAGAAAATTGAATCCAAAACTAGCTTTATCTTCCTCATCCTATTATAGTGGTAAGGATCTAGTTACGATCCAACGTTTTTCCGTACTAATTCAAACATTTTTTCGTATTAGTTAACCAGTTTGAATGTAATGATGCGCCGCACTATAGAAAGAGAAAATAGATGAACCGGTGTTAAGTCTCTCGCTACAGAAAGAAAAGAGAAGATGGACTAAGATTAGAAGCATACATTAATAACTTCGTATATTTAGCAATGTTAAATGTAAAGTTGTCGGTGTACGGTGCCGAGACGTGGTCCTTTACTGTGAGCCTAATCCACAAGCTCAGAGTCGCCCAGAGGGCAATGGAGAGAGCTTTGCTTGGTATTTTTCTACGAGACAGAATCAGAAATGATGCAATCCGTAGAAGAACGAAGGTGACCGACATAGCTATCAAAGTTTGCAAATTAAAGTGGCAACGGGCTGGCCACATCGTTCTCAGGACTGACAACCGATGGGGAAAAAAGGTCCACGAATGGCGACCACGTTTAGGCAAAAGGAGCACAGGCCACCCTCCGACCAGGTGGACTGACGACCTGAGGAAGACAGCGGGAAACCGTTGAATTCAGAGGGCCCTGGACCTGGCGGAATGGCGTCGATTAGGGGAGGCCCATGCCCAGCAGTGGACTAGTAAGGGCTGAAGGGAAGGAAGGAAGGAAATGTAAAGTTAAAATTTCATCCATGCGTCTCTGAGTCGACGAACACATCCTTTTTTTTTTGCAAAATGCAATGTATGTATTATCACCATTTAAAACATGTATGGTACAGTGATACCGAACTGTCGAGGAAGTACATCCTTCGTTGCCGTATCCGGCAGGTGTTAGGTGTTAAAGCCGGATACCAGACGGATGATACACTTGCCACATGTCACTTCCGTAGCAACTTCTGGATCCCTCCAGGAATCGCTACGGACTTCAACTCAAAAAGTTTTTGTAAGAATTAAAAAATCGAATGATGTGTTTTAAGTTCTGTTTAATTTATTGAGCGATTAACTTTCGCCTGCGAGTTTATCCACGTGGACCTAACCTAACCCGTGGATTTGACCTACAGAGGAATAAAAAATAAGGAATAAAAAAAAAGTATGCTACATTATGTTAAGCACCTGGCTCAATCCAAATTATAGTCAAGTACTTGTGACCTTTCATCCAAATTTGTTCAGCCGTGTTTGCGTGAAAGAGTAATAAACATCCATCCATATTATCATGACGCTATGCGATTAATAACAATACATCGAAGTGCAATTATTATAGTGCATTAGTACATTTTTGTGAGTGTTCCATAGATAGTGTTGATTTGATGGATATTGACATTTAATTTGATGTATGCCTATATTGCCTATCAATATTATATTACAAAACTAAATGTTTTTCTGCCAACTTAATCTGGTTGTAATATTTTTAAACGTTTACAGCTAAATGTTTTTCTACCAAATAATGCACTTACACAATTGAACGTTGTGAGGAACACCGCGGGGTTCTAGCCGGTAGGAGTCTGGCATTAATGTTACTGGCACTTAGGATTATCCATGGTGGATTTCCCCACGAAAGAAAATGGGCTACGTTGACGATTTAATAAAACAGGACTTCAAACTATGTTCGAAGAATAATAAGTGTCAATTACCACATGTCAGAACGTATTAGTAGCACTGAACGTCGTGTCTGTTTTGGGTTCTTATTCTTCCATCCATACCCTTTGTCACACAGAGAACCTAAGGAACTAAGACTGTGAAATGTTACCTATTTATTTAAAGCTTTTATTTAACTTGTAATGTATGTTCGGGTTGGTATGTTTGTTCGCGTGGAATCTTTGAAATCAATTTTGAAGTAGATATCTTTAACCGATTGAGCTGAAATTTTGTATACACGTTTAGTTTTGATGCACGATCTGGTTTGTGACGTCATTCTTTCTAATCCAATATGGCGGTCCATCCAAGATATCGGAATAGTTATTTTTAACGCATTTCTACAATATGGGTATCAAATTAATGAAAGGGTTTGTTAAGAGTAACTCGAAAAAATAAAAGCTTTTTTAAAAAAGTTTTTAACTTATAACATATTAATTCCATTGCTGTTACGCCTATCTGCTACATCTCGTTCTTCATACTTTTGTCCGACGTCAAACAAGGCCTCGGGGCTCGGAATGGCTTGTGTCCGGAGCAGCTTGTCAAATATTGCCTTGACGTAACTTTCCTCGGACAACTGAATTGCGTCAGGCTTTCCTTTGCATAATACCAATAAACAACGGATCGAACGTCAATATCACTAGAGCGTTATAACATGGGTTTGTACAACACTCTCGGGACACTTCCCTTCGCGAAAAGATTGCGTCGTATCTTTGTGATGAAAATAAAGCTATCTTTGTTTCTTCTTCCCGGAGATGAACGAATGGTTTATTCATCCCTACTATTTCCTTGCTCTGAACATGGACCTCCCCCAATCGACGCTCCTAAGTCTGATCCTGGACTCTTTGAATCCAACGGTTTTCTGCTGTCATCTTCAGGTCGTCAGTCCATCTGGTTAGAAGACGACCTGAACTACATTTGCCTAGCTCTATTCATCTCTACTAAATTAATATGTCAGTAGGTAACCCATTAATGACCCACTAGTGTCGGGTCTCCTCTCACAATGAGAGGTATGTAGGCCTTAGTCCCCGCTGGCCTAATGCGGGTTGGCGGATTAAAATTATATCTGCATCAAAACGGCAACATCGTGTTAGAACATTGAAGTTGTTTTAACCCATTTAATGACCCACTACAGGGTCGGGTCTCCTCTCACAATGAGAGGGATGTAGGCCTTAGTCCACCACGCTGGCCTACTGCGGGTTGGTGGACTTCACATGCCTTTGAGAACATTTTTTTTTTGTGAACTCTCAGGCATGCAGGTTTCCTCACGATGTTTTCCTTCACCGTAACAGCAGGTGATATTTAATTTTATAAATCGCACATAACTTTTTTACAAAGTCATTGGTGCGTGCCACTGGGATTCGAACCCGGACCCCTCGATTCGAGGTCGAATTCCAAGCCACTTGGGCTATCACCGCTGAACATTGAAGTAGTTTGTGACAATCCTTCAGAGAGGAAGATAGACGGAAACATATCAGTTCAGTTTTAGGCGTCTCTCAGTCATTTCTTTTTGAATAATATTCTGTAATTCTTCCTAGAAATAAAACAATGTGTCATATTTTTCTGATGGAAATAAATGCCATCTTACAATGGAATACGGAGAATGTTCAATGTAACCCAAGTGTCGGCTTTACGGCCGTTTGACGGCTTCCGGAAGACGCGGGATGAAAGGGATTTGCCAGCAAAGAGGCATCCATTGTCGGTACGTTCCTGAAAGGGTTTTAATGTTACCACAAAATGTATTGCCCTTTGATAAAACTTTTTCAATGGTAACGTTTGTTAGGGTTTTCTGCAATCTAATACGAAAGTTTTGAAGAAAATGTACTGAAGAGAGAAAGAGAGAGTAATGATTAGTGTAGTTGAACTTTACTGAATTCAGATGGAAAATTAAAGTGCTAATCCTACCTGGTTGTGCATGACTTAACGGGAAAATTTGACCATCAACGGGCTCTAATTTAGCTGTCCTAATTGAAATATGTATTGATATACGATAAATGTAAGCGTCATTTGTCGTACGACAAAATTGACGCGAGCGACCAATGTTCTCGTCGCGATTAGGGTAAGCGCCTCTACAGAATGGTCTCTACTACGTAAACATGACATTATTATCACAAAACAAACGCAAGAGACAGCGATATACGGTAACCTGTCTCCAAATATGTTTATTGCCTACATTATTTATTTAGGGACGGTAATGAATTCCGTTGGGTGGGGCGTAGTGTTGCTGAAATTTTAACGTATCAGGGAATTTGTAATTAATTTAGAGTTAGGTGGTGAAGCGATAGTAGCATTGGTACCTCACCTTTCCACCACTCTCTTAACCCGCCGCGTAATGTTGTTCATGTCTTATGTCACCAGCGTCGATAGCACTGTGGGTGAGGCCGAGTTGTCTCTTACTTGAGTAACAAATTTTATTTCATACTTTTTTGATGTCGGTTTAATTTTTTTAAATATATTGTTTCCTGATTTTTAGTTTTAAGTCCATATCACGGAAACTACTGGACCGATTGGAAGCCGTAATAGACCAACATATCATGTAAATATTGTGCAGTTCCGTTAATATAACATACATACATAATATAACATACATACGTGTCGAATTGATAACCTCCTTTTTTGAAGTCGGTAAAAATACAAAACTACGCTTTCTATTTGGGAACGAATGGTCGCGCGAGAATAAATCAGTATAAAATATGACGAGATTTAGTATTCCCAGTAGGATGCAGCGGCGTCATTGCTCACGGGCTGCTACGTGATACTTCAAATGCGCTCTGAATACTTTTCACTTGACGTCTTCCAAATAGTCAAGTCAAAATTCAGGTCTTTGTCATTACTTTTATCATAGATACTTTAAATTAAACATTAACACAAGTGGATAACAGCCGGTGGAGTGAGTCGTCGCTTGACAAATGTTTAGGCAATCGATTGTATCGGTTCAGTGAGCACAGTACTGACACCAGTAGAGGGTCGCGATTACAGTGTTTTGACTCTCCTAACAAATTTGATACTTAACACCGACACGCACACACTCAGACATCTATTGTTGGTGTCCGGTCCATCTAATGCGGATTGCATTAGGCCAGCGTGGTGGACTAGGCCTACATACGAGACCCGCCTTGCAGTGAGGTACTCGCTTTGCTTTCAAACACTCCTACATGCTCGCATATCAGTTAGACAAACGCACACACACGTGATGCATTGTTAGGGGAGATGTCTGTTTGTGTGTGTTAACGCGCAGTGACAGTCATGACTGTATGTAAGTATATTGTCTGTATACGCACAGTATAAGTCTGATTGAAGCTGGCTTTCACTACGCAAATATTTAAGGTAATCGATGTTAACGCCTCACTGAGCTTTCGACGGCATATTGTATTATCCTTCAATATTGCTTGGAAATTTCGGAAATATTTGAATTTGGTCCCGGTATTGGTATTTGCTACGTCTCTATAAAAGTCAGAACAGATATTGAAGTTCCAGATGTCTTGTGAACCGTAAATTTCCATGTAGGTAAAGGGAATGTAGGGAATAACTATATTATTATATTTTATACATTCTTTGAGGTAGTTATGTAGGGAATATATTATAACATAATATCTTCTTTTAGAAGGGCGCAAAGGTCAGCTGCGTGGACCGTAGGTAACTTAAAAATGTAAGTAAAAAACGTAATTTTTTTTAACAAGTTCATAAATTACGTGCATAGTCTTATTATTCACGTGGGATCTCGGTATTTGCGGCATTAAAAATGTCCAGTCTCGGGATACGAAATTCGGGGGTAGAAATTTTCCTGCGGAATTGTATTCCATAGTCCCGGGCAAATTCGTACAATTCGGTTGTAGGTAAATAAAGTAAATAAACTATACTAAGTAACCAATTCTAAGAAATATTTTGTTTGGCTTCTGTTTACCAATTGATATTCTAAATTGATCGAAATATTTGTTTACCCGACTGATATTGTAGTCGATGTATCAATAAAACGGGTATTGAATAAAGTTGATACTTTATATAATGTGCGTATCCTCCAGTCCTCCTACGATTGTAAACAAATTGGTAGGTATATTATGTATCGAATTTCCTTTTTAATTATCTGTTAGACTGGTACACAAACAATACAATGTCTAATAAATGGCCGGCTTCAGTACCTAATCAATTTTTGGATTTTGATGTTTGGTTGCTTTTATTTGTTTAAAAGCAAAGCAATTTGAATTAATGTCTTGGCAACCAAACATCTCAATAGAAATACCCATGACATGCCTTTGAGAACATTTGAACTCTCAGGCATGCAGGTTTCCTCACGATGTTTTCCTTCACCGTAACAGCAGGTGATATTTAATTTTATAAAGCGCACACTCTCAACTATGTGAAGTGACGAATATAAATAAAGACATCGACATCCATATTCAATGGGCCGATAAGATCGATTAGTTCGATACTTGTCACTTAACGCGCTCCCGACTTGCCGAGGCGTTGCTGCGTGTAACGAGGCGTGAAACTTGACAAGGCTGTATAAAAGGTACTCTAGCTGACTTATCTTATAAGTTATAAGAAGTCGAATGTGAATATTTAGTGATATTCAAAAGCGCCTCTAAATGTATATTAAATAATCCCAACTGTGCTGTGATATCAAAATCAACGCCCGTTTACTCGATTAGCTACCATTTCACTGTATTAAACGGTTTCTGTCGTAAATTACGCCAAAGGAACCGAGAAACAGGCAGGATGGTAGTAAATTAATCTCCATTAAGGTATGATTTATTAATAGCCAACCGAATCTTGTGGTAGCGTTTGTTAAATCAAAACTTACTAAGTTACTTGCGGGCTCCCACGGAATACTCCTCAACCCTAGGTATTTAGCTCAGGGCTTTGATGGCTACGACATGGTGTTCTTCAAAAAGGGTCTAAAAACAGCTCTGCTTCATAGCACTGCAACCATCAGTGATCCACTCCAGGGTCCGGTCTCCTCTCACACTGAGATGAGAAGGACAGGCTTTCAACCAACACGCTGACCTAATGCGATTGGTGGACTCGGATGAACTCTCAGACGTACAGTATTCCTCGTGTGTTTCCCTTCACCGTTCTTATTCATATTATAAGTTTAGGAATATTTAATGGTGCGTGCACGGGGATTCGAATCCGGACCTCTCGATAATGTCTCAAGTTCTAAGCCGTTGCTGGCTGGCTGCTGGCTGTCTCTGTCGCCGCTTAGCTTCTTAACCAGTGGGCTGTCACAGCTGTCTACCGGAGCAAACATTAAAGCCTCCTTCTGCAGCGATCCTGCAATTTTAAACTCGTATTCAAGCACATTATACAAAAATTACATATTCACGAACCTGCAAATTCGATATGCGAACTTGTTTGAAACAGCGCTGACGTGACTCAGTTTGCTGTTTCAAGTTTTGGATTATATAAACTTAAATTTTCAGAATTTGTACGGTAGAAAGAGACGGTGTGATACCTACTCGTACGTACAGTAATATGAGCGCGCACTTCACATGAAATGCTGACACCGAATGACGACGCGAGCAGCGAACGTAGTAAACAATAGAACATGTCACACGCGTCATAGCGAACTGGCCAATCGGAAGGCGTATCCTCAAACACGCTATCAAGATAAATGTGAAAGAATCCTAAGATAAACGAGATCCGTCTTACGTTCCATTTTTGTAATCAGATTCTTCAGGGCAGTAATTAGTCAAGCAGGATCAGAGGGAAATCTTGAATCTTGAATCGCCGTTGTTTTAAGAATGTTTATTAAATTTCCCTGTTGAAAAACAAAGAACTGAAGGGCTCCTATTATATTTGTTGCCCGTTTCTTTCGTTCTTTGTTCCACCTCTTGGTTTTATTTCCTTTTCATGTTCTAGGTATTTAAAGAAATTTATTCAGTGTAATATGTTTTTCTCTTACAGCAGTATAAAAATCACGGTAATTGTAGATTAGGAGGTGGTTTTTATTAAATTTTTCATTGATTTTTAGAGCGTTTGTTTAAATTTTATTCCTCCTTTCTTCTGTATTATTAAGTAAAAACTATGTAATGACATGAACACTATGACACGATGACATTTATTGAAGATATTTATTGAAGATTTCGTTATACATGTAAATTTCCGCGTAGAATCTAAAACGACGATTACCTGCATGTATCGTATTTTACGAATATTGTAAACGCGAACATTTCTAAAAATGGATGAATGAAATATGTACCTTTTTCTGGATGAAAATCTAATCTCAACGAAGAAGTTGCGGACAACACTAAAACTAAAAAAGAAACTAAAAATGTAGGCGTACACGAGGCGCATTCAGTAGGATAAGAACCTCATTAAAACCTGGTTCAAGATTAGTAAATACTTTCTACTATACAGAAAATCGATTTGAGTCGTTTGCTGTGGAGGGTCCACTTCGTTCTAGTGCGGAAGAGGTCTGAGTAGTTGCAAAAATTGGGTCACAGGGCGGTAGTATGGCTGGAAATTCTACGTTTATTGAATCTTTGACATTCAGTCTTGGAATTTCATTTCACTTCGAACGGTTTGATCTGAGAGCTTTATGAACTACTTTACACGCTTGGTGAATTTCCAATGAATTAATGTCTTTAAAGAATTAAAGAATTTATTAATACACAAAAAATACAGTATACAAAAGAATATGATCGTAAACAGCGGCAATAGTATAAAACTGTGTCGCCACTTTTTACGCCCACCTCGGAGATCACAATTAACAAACTTATATTATGTATTGTAATGTTACAAAGAAAAAATATGCGAAATAACCTTAGTAAGTAATAGTGCGGGTGTGTGTGTGTGTGTGTGTGTTTCATATTGTGTGTATCATAAGCGGGGGATTGAAATGAGTAATTCAGTCTCATCATATGTTAGGTTTTGCAGATACTCTGACAGTTTCAGTTTGCATTCTCGGTAATTAAGGGAATACAAATGTAAAATTGTATTAACTTTATTGTAAGCAACAGCTGATAAATAATCAAATTGACGCCGCGCCAGTGCAATATTATTTTTTATAATGCACTGGCGCGTCTGAATTTACTTTGTTTTTAAGAACATTGTATTAAAAATAACTTCCTGAATTTAAAAATTTATCGTCAAATCGTTATTTTTTATTATAATTGAGTAGCAAAAGGATATCTAGGCCACCTGATGTTACGTGGCCACTTCAGCCCTTGGACGCCGGCATCCTACTTCAAATACAGATCCTATCCTATTTTTGTCCTGTTCTTTGCTACTCATGAGGATCTTAGTCCTCAATTAATATTGCCGGCAACCATACCTCCACAACATTACACAAGACATTAAAAATATGCTGCTTTACGACGGGTTAAGAGGCTGGCGGTTAGGTACCTCCCCGGATGAGCTACTATGGCTATTCCACCTATTGTTAAATGTTGTTTATCGTTTGTCAAATTTCTTCTTAAAAAAACTTGGTTGGTGGAAAATGTGTTTGAATAATTACTCCCAAAAATTTTGCCTTCTTTATAAATGGTCCTATATTTTTAAGAACTCCCGTCAGAATAATAAGCCTTGGCTCATTTTACTTCGTTATGTTTCCCGTCTCATTTGACGGTCCCATTTCTTAAGGGTTCCATGAATTTATAATGATTTTATATTAACGCTCGGTTTCATTTTCTTTATTCGTTATACAAAATTTTTTGTTTTAATAGTAATTGAATAACTCACGGGCATGCAGGTAGTCTATGCCCCCAGCATGAACACTACCGTCAAAGTATTCGTATAGTTAACTTGCGCCATGATAGCACAAATAGACGATCGAACTGGTACGACCGGACCAACAGACCGGTGCGGTGCGCCCGACACGCTGCACCACCGCATCGCACCACAGACGGTCCAGTGCTTTCCGTGCTACTACACCGTGATCACGTTGACATGCCTTCAATTTTATCAAAACAAACATAAATAAACATGTATTCCACAAACATGGAAAGTATTTATACAACTACAACAGCTCTATAACAGCTCTTTTCTCCGTACAACGGATGTCATTGTCTTCTTGGCGTTCCTCCGAATCCATCTTTGTAGGGGCCAAGGAAATTTTTGTCAATGAAAATTAACAAATGAATAATAATATGTTAATGACAGTTTAAATGAAGAAAAAGAAAATGTTTTATAAATATTTAATGTTTTGATGTTGGAGATTCCAACAATCTTTGAGAACACGTCGCGACGTGTTGCGCGTACGGCGTCAAATGGTTCGGTACGCCGTCCACGTGATCGAATCGGTTCGGAACGCACCGCGTTCGATGTGCAAGCGTTCCGAACCAGCCGCACCGATATTAATTTAATAATAATAATGTCCAGCGCACCGTGAGCCACACTATCGAATATGGTTCGGAGCGCACCATGTTCGTGGTTCGGTCCGTACCAAGTTCGATCGTCTATTTCTGCTATTAGTGTGGGAAGATGTCAGACAGACTGACATATGACATACTAATGACTGACGTTTACCGCATCAATAATTTAACGATTGTGGTCTTGATCATATTTTGATGGTAAGTGGTCACGTCAGAACACATCCAAACTCTAATAGAAAAGTAATCCTATCTGAAGTTGTATGCGAATGCTTTGCTACTCATGAGGACTAACCTGTTCGCCTCAAATAAGGTACGAGTAAACACGGCTACTATCAAGACGATAGGGTGGAAATTTTTCGCAAATATTGATTTTTCATCAGAGTAAAAACCCAAACAACATAAATTACTACACCACTTTTTGTAAGGCGAGTGTCTTTTTTCGCAGCACAGACCGGGGTTTAGCAAGTGCAAGCATGGCTGTGTGGATTAGCAAGGCAATTACGAGTAGTTTAAGTATGGAAAAGCACTCGACAGAGTTTACGACGTTATTTTTATTTGTTCTTCAAACGTTTTAAAAGAACTTTAGTCTTTTCTATTACTACAATCGGAAATAACTCTCTCGACAAAAGCTTTCTAAAGGAAATTAATTTCTCGGGTCCTGTAATAAGAATTCTAGCGGATTGTAGGAAATTGCAGTCTGATTGAATTGAAATGGGATGGGAGCTCCAGTAATCGTTATCTATAGTTAGACTTTATCTGTAATCGAGATAAAATAGGGCAGTTCGTTAAGATTAAAAAGGATTTTAATATAATTTTAATTGATTTTTACGTTCCGGAAACCATCAGTGCTTTACTATTGAAATGAATCTTGAGCATCAAGAGTTTGGTACACAGGTAGATTAAACCTGGATTAACGTGTAGGATACTTTTTATCCCTCTTTGGATCAAATTCCTCGATCAAAGTGGACGAAGTCGCGGGCTGAAGCTACCTATTTTTAAATTAAACGACAGCTAAAGAGATTGTAGTTCGCCTGTTATTTTTAGGTATATTATCTTGGTGAGGTGCTTTTAAAAGGGGGATGTAAGGGGGGATTTCAACCAAGATAGTACAACTTTGTCATTTGTAACCAGCAAGAATAAAAATACTTAAGCCTGCCAGCAAAAGTATTTACCTTTAAGTCTGCCATACAGGCGTTTTGACTGAGGGACGTAGTTGGGGCTTTGCCTTCGAGTATTGTGGCTATTGGTAGTATCGGCTCCATCGTATCCTTGTTTGTACTGGGTCATACTCGCTTACTCGCACGAGGAGGGCCCCTGAAGTTGCCCTGTTTATTATTTTCAGAATGGTTTGGTCTATTATTTGAAGTATTTTTTCTATTGGAGACTTGATTTTGTTTCAGTATAGTTCCAGCAGATTTCTTAATCGCTGTAGCAGTTTTGACATTATCATTCAATTTTTCACCAAACAGATATTCGTCCCTTTTTTTACTCTCAACCGTCTTGCCAACATTTTTATCAAAATTTGGGATAATTAACTTTTTTCTGGTGACAGTATCTTGATAATGTTGATCTATCAGCAACCGAGTTGCACCACTGATAGTGGAAATTAAATCAATTTTGTTAACGTTGTTTTTTATAAGATTGTCTGTAGCAGACACAAGGCTGCTATTGCCACTCCTATCTGTTGTTGACGCACTTCAACCCTCTTATCTCGGGCCTTCATCGTGTCATTCAACAGATCTTCCAACTCTCTCTCGTTAGACGGTATTAATTACTTATTGATAAGTTCGTCTTTGAGATTTTAGTTTATGCCTTGGGTAATAATACCCTCAACCCTTTTTACTAGCTCGGTATGAACTTCTGGCCCATATTCTTTTTCTGTGGACGTTGTTTGTCCAAGAGCTTTATTAATAGATTGATGCGCGCACAATGCAAGGATTGTGGAACTACAATGTGAATTAGAAGATCTCGGACTCATTATACTCAAGCTTGAGTATAATTTTCTGTTTTCTTACCAAACTACAAGTTTCCTAATTTTCATTTGTTCGTAAATCTGTTTTTCATTTGTATTTTAATTAATAGGATCATCTTTATTTGTGAATTTAATTTTGCTTGTTTGTTTTTTATGATTATATGTAATTACATTTTGAGTTACCAATTCTACTGTTCATTTACTTAACGAATGAAGCAACCGTACGTACGAATACTTTGACTACAGTGTCGTGTGTAGGGTAAACGTTAGTTATTAGTACGTCATATGACAGTCTGTCTGACATCTTCCCATACTAATGGCAGCTCGATGCGATTACTATACGATACTGCGTAAATTCATGCTCGACGCACTGGACGTCAGTTTATTGTTTCTCCTTCTCGCATTCAACACACCATTCGCGAATCCAATTTCGCTAATGGTGTCCATTGTTTGTATCGACTTATTTACGAGCTGAACGTTATGGAGGATTCGATTTCAAATACACAGGCGTTTTAATTTTGTCGTGTTGCTTGGTCGGTCGGCTACAGGAACAAGCAAGGACGGTATCTTTTTACGTCACTGTAATGAAAAAAGCCTCTATAACTTGGTCAGTACAAAAGGATTGTCCCCACGGACGTATCATTCGATATTGTGATATTTAATCTCCTATTATCCGCTGCTTTCTTTTTGCTCAATCCCTAAGAGGTTCCTTTATGTTGTTTTCGATACGTGACAGGTGTGGATATACACCTGTGTGGGCTGGACACTTCATTCTTTGGACATAAACATTTACTTAAAGCAGGTACACATGATCTAGTATATTTCTCTGTCTACTTTTGGATTACTCTCTGTAGGTAAGTAGACTTTTGCACACCTTTACTTGAAGGCATGTGACAATCGTTACTTTTCAAAGTGGAACGGTACCCAACATAACTTCGAGCGTAGATATACTAGGAGTATTACACCCTTCTTGGAATTTATAAGTTAATAATAATGAAAATAACTGACTAGCTTAGATCCACGGAATAATCTTCCAGACCGCATCGCGAAAGTTTCAGGACGAGATAACTTTGCTCCCTTGTGTTACTCTGGGAATTTGTTTATTTATTTATTTATTAATGGAAACATAATCATCATTTTTTCATTTCCTTGCATTAATAGCAATGTTTTAAGTGAAAGAATTATTGAATCAATGGTCATGTATGAGTCCTGAGTGACTCATTAGGGTTACAGTTAATCAAAGGATTGTTTCTACTCAATGTACCTACAATCAAACCATTATTTCTATACACAAACACAGACATTCATTAAAATATCAAGCAGTAAAGGATAACATTACTAATTAGAAAACTTTTGTGTAACTCTATACTAAATTCAATTAACTACTGTTTAAATACTCGCTCCGGTTTAGTATATATTGTCCATGTAGCTTCAAGGGGTTGGATTTACACGGATTTAGTTAGTTTGTGGGCTCTATACAAGTTTGTGTTTACTTTGCTACTTTGTTGATAAATGAATTAGTGCTAGCTGACCCGCGACTTTCTACTATTGTAGAGAAATAATTAACGCTTATTTGTCTACATAGTACCTATAATAGCAAGTCGCGTGAATCGCGGGAGAAAATGTAGAGTAAATAATATAAATAACACTTCAAATTCATGGCCCACACTAGGATTGCAAACTTGCATATTTGGGATTAGGATTATACGCACATCATACGTTTTCGGCGAAACTGCATTAACTATGAATACGTATTAAGCGTTGAAATTAAGCTTTATGAGTCACAGGGTTTGAAAACACGAGGGTTTCGAGCGGTTATGTCTCGGCTTACATAATCGAGTTTGCTCAACTTGGCTCCAGTCGTGAAACTTCCGAAATCCGTTCCAACGCGGATTCCAGGTCGAGTAACAATTTTATCGAAATAACCAGTCAACGTTTGGTATTATTTTAAAACATTTTTATTTTTATCGCTGCTAATTTATTAATTTTCATTATAATATCATCCGTTTCTGACTAGGGGCCGTCCATTAATCACGTGAGGCTTGAAAGGGTGGGGGAGGGGTTTGACAAAAATCACGAATTGTCATAAGGGGGGTAGTAGTAAGATATCACGTGTATTTATTTTTTCATTATTTTTTTTAAAGCGCGATTTTTAAAACTATAAGCGGCGTGTAGTGTGACCTTGACTGACATTTTTATCATGTTCCTTAATTTCAGAATAAAATAAGATTATACTTTATACCTGTATTTAAGATAATATTCTAAAAAATTTAAGATTTTTTGTAGATGCTAAAAATACATGTGATGTTGTGTGGGGGGTGGGGGGGAGGGGTAGTCTTAAACCGCACAATGTATCACCAAGGGGGGCTGAAATGCTTAAAAAAGATCACGTGATTAATGGACGGCCCCCTAACTTCTGACGCTGACTGACGACGGACTTCTGACGATCTTTGTGCCTTACTCGTTGCGTTTCTCTCTACGAGCTCCATGAAGTACTGCCTCTCCTTATAGACACCACTTCGCCTAGCCCAGTCCTGAATTATAAGGTTTCCATTATAGTCTTCTGGACATCATCAGTCTGCCTGGCCGGAGGGCTGCCGCCAATTGAAGAGTTTTCGTTCATATCGGTTAACAATCCTTCGAACGGCTTCTTTGACAGGCTACGTCAGATTACTAACTTTGAGAGCTATATCTGCTTCTTGTGTTTCTCTATCGATTTCATCTAAAACTTTCAGGAAGGTAATGCTTCGTATAAGAGGTTTAACTTTACGACGAACGCTTAATATCCATCTGGGCTTACGATGAACACGTTTATTGAGTTATTGACGTCCATGGCACAATTTGGCAGAATTAAAATTTGCATACGGGGTTAATAGGGCAACACTATTATATACGTTGGATACGATTAAATTTTTTTTGGGTTTACATAACGCAAGGCGCAATAAAATTTTGGACGTTTTTAAGGTGGTAGAGCCATAGCAGCTGTTCCGGGGGGTACCTCGCCGCCAGCCTCTGAACCCGTCGTAAAGCAGCATGTTCTTAAAACCAGCATCGTGTTCGTAATGGGTCCTCGCTTCGATACCCATATCAGCGGGGTTTTGAATGTTGAAATTAAATTTCTGTTTCTGGTCCGGGTGTGTACGTGTTTTTATGAAAACGTGATTACACAGGGAATCTTTGTGCAGGGATATGAGAGAGAAGGATTATTTATTTATTACACAACTAGTACCCGCCCGCGACTTCATTAGCGTTGAGGTCATCGTCATAGAATACCCAGAGAGAAAAAAAAAGAATCCTATATGTTAGTTAATCCAGGTTATAATCTATCTGTGTAAAAAATTTCATCCAAATCTGTTCAGCCGTTTTGCCTAAAAGCAGCAAACAAACATCCATTCATCCATCCTCACAAATTTTCGCATTTATAATAGTAGTAGGATCTGTCTAAATTTCATCTCTATCAACCTAATGGCCGCACTCAGAGACGTCATTTATCTTAATGTTCATTAACAAACAAATAAAATCGTCTTTATTTGTATTGATATAAGTGTCATCTCTATTTAATTAATGAACTATTAACGTTAATGAATGTCTCTGAGTACGGCGGTAAGAGGATTGAATCAGCTACCAGCTTTTCAGACAGACGGACGCTACAGAGAAATTGAGACGAAATCCACACTAAGTTTGAGAGAGTCCCTGTCGAAGTTACTAACTTTAAGTTTAGTTTGTCTTTGCGTGCGTGATTGATAAATGGTACAACTTTATCGGGAATTTGTTGAAATCGAAAAAGTTTCATGATTGAAACGTTTTCGGGCAAGGATTTTTTGTTGATCTTGTGAGCGTATTGGCCACCTGATGTTAAGTGCCTGTATTATGGAACACCAGATTATAGTAGTCGGCATAAGTCGTGAACACAATCTTTATAGGTCGGTTTGACATTGACTGCGCTATTGTTCACGCGATTGGTTCGTCAGTCGTCAGTTCGTCAGTGTGCGTCGTCTATTGGTCTAGCGCGTTTTTTCGGCTGCTGTTCATTGGCCGAATGTGTAAAATATCCCTACCACTGATTATTTGTGTCACGACTCATGAATGACGGTTACAATATGTATATGGGTTGCTATTTATTTATAATGCTGATGGTGTTTGCTTGATATAAATTATATTAATACGAGCACGAGTCAATAGACACGGTACACCTTTTGCGCGTTGCAGCCTTTACACCCCAGCGACTGTTAAGGGTTTTCATATTTCATATCCATTGGCACCTCCAATAACAGCCCTACGTGGAAAATTGAACTCTTTCCCCTTTAAAATAAAACCTATTTCACCTTTCCCGTTTCATATGAAGATGAACGTCCAATCCCCAGTTTGTGGTCCCGATGAATAATGAACCTTTCTGCAGTGAGATAGGATTCATTTTACTTTGTAGTTGGTGGTTAACGTTCATATTTATATTCCCATACACGAGAGCTACCAGAGGTGGAGCGTTTGTTGTAAAATTGTTAGGATATTCTGTTTGGAGTTTGAATTTTGAGAGCAAAACATTATTTTAATAAATTGCGTTTTGTTGAAGGTCCGTCCGCATGGATTTACATTCAGTTCTTTTCATATCCTAAAGCTGTTCCTTCTAATTATTCTGTTCATTTCATATCCTTATGTTGCTTTTTCATATTCAATCAAGTTAAATCCTGAGGCTTACCGGGAGTCTATTTGGAAAAGCGTCTTTGTTATAATATAGCGTTGTTGTTGTTTAATTAACGGTATAATAAAATATTTTCTTCATTATTTTCCTCCACCAAATAGGCTTTTGTAGACGGCAAGATTTGACTTGCTTTTGTGTTTTTTTGGTTTGTATGCGGTGCAAACCATTTATTATTGGGAGCCAATAGTTTCTTCTTGACTGTTTCGTTTCCCCAAACTAGTCTCTACGTCATCAGAAATATGTATAGGTATACCAAAATGGAAAGAAAATTGAAAATTCGTAGATTTTTTTATTAAATTCACATAAAGCTGTATGGGATTTTGTTTTAAGGATTTTAGTAAAACCAAAAGGATTTCTTCCTCAAACCCCAAATTTTAAGGATTTTAGTAAAACCTTATTTCTTCCTCAAACCTCTAAAGTTTTCCGTTTAGTGAATCAACTGTCAAATCTGCGTTTGCATAATGTCATCACGAACAGATACGGGTGCTACTTTTTAAAATGTTGAATTGCAAATTGCGACCATTTATCTGAATGGCGCGATTTAGAGCGTTGTCAAGTCTTATCGGAATTGATTTTTTCTATTGGGAGGTTTCTCTTATTGTTCTTGGTTTCTTGTAGTTTTACCTGACTGAACACTTCTTCCTCCTGACAATAAAACTAAGAAGTCCTTGGTTGAATCAAGAAATCACGTCAATCTGTTTTTCCTCTGTTTTTCCTGAAAGAAGAACTATCATACAAACAAATAATATGCCGCTTCATCTTTTCCATAAACGACTCTCGAATCAGTATTAGAGATTAGCACAGTCAAAAAAAAAACAGAAAAACAGTTTTATTTTAGTTTTCTAACATGACCGTCTCATGACTACTTCATTCTCATTCATCACGTAAGTCAGATTATACAATTTATAGCATCGAAATGCGATGGATGGATAGATGTTTGATATTATTTCACACAAACATAGCTGAACGGATTTGTATGAAATTTCATACACAGCCTGTGTATATATCTACCTGTGTAACACAGGCTGTATATATATCTACCTGTGTAACACAGGTAGATTATAACCCGGATTAACATAATTATAAGATACTTTTCATCCCTCTCTGGGTCAAATTCTGAGATCCACGTGGACAAAGTCGCGGGCAGAAGCTAGTCCTTCATAAAAGTTCGGACAAAATAGCCCATCAAAATGAAAATGGCATTGGCGGCACACACGAACTAAAATAGGGCACAGGCTTAACCGTGAGGGTAAGCCGGATTACCCTCTGTGGGTTCTTCAGGGGAGTGCTTAGATCCAGGATGAAATCCCTGCCCGCCCGTCGTATAATACTTTGCCGGCGGCGTATATAATCTTACTTAAATATGGAGGATAACGTTTTATGTATTGATGTTTTTTTATTGTACCGTGTCTTTTCATATATCCAGAGAAAGCTGGTGGTTTTTGTACTACGATCTATGAAAAATTATTAAGTTCTATGAAAAATACTTTTTATTATGATTGTCAATTCGTGATGCACTCTTGTCTATGGTTTTTTATTTTGACAAATATTATTGACAATCGTTTGACATTAATTTGCTATTTAATAGTTTTATTTTAGAATTTTAGAAGTAATATTTATATTTATGAATACTAAAAGCCCCTTGAAATCCAAAAATGTGCCAAATATGTGTTATTGTGAAAACAATGCAACACTGGAGTATGTGTCGGCTTCGCCCGGGTGTTCGGAAGACTTTGCAGCTGTTTGCGCTTTACCGGACCAATGGGTCCCGAGGAGAGGTGGTCCGATTCTTGCCAATTACCTAAAACAACGGGAAACATCACATATAAATGTCCACGAGGATCTTTTGAAACAATCGAAAATTCTAAACGAAGAAGTCGATACCAAAGTGAGAACACTAGCGGAGATTCTATTAGCTGCGATCCAACAAAATCAACGGGATATTGACTGTGTTATAGAGAAATGTGTTCCGAATGAAAATTCACTAACTGTTGAAGAACACAAACATGCAATGTCGCTAATAAATGATTTACTACTGCAAAGAATACAAGACTTAGTAAATTTTAAATTAGAAGCGTTTACGTTAGAGAGGGAAAGATCTACAAAATTAAAAAACACATTAAAAGTACATTTTCAACGAGCTATTGCCGTTGGCCACAAATCTCCAAAAGATCTGTTGCATGAATTCGATGAAAAAATATGCGACATTAATCAACAGCTAATGAGCAATTCAAGGACTTACGTTGTGCTGGAGGCTAAATTACGTACTCAAGCTGATGAGAGCTTAATACAAGCACGATCAAAACTTAATCGATTGTTCTTTGTTACTAAATCGGTGTTGCGTGCACAGAGTGCTCAGCTGTGGTCCCGAGAGCAATCAAATAAAGCTAGCGCTGATAGTAGACAAAGCCCTATTGATCCTGGTGAGATTGGCGAAACGAAACAAATTAAATTAGTTGACGAATATCGGGAAGTCATTTCAAATATTTTTAAAGCTATCGCTGATCAATTTGATGATTTGCACAGAAAAATTATAGAGAATAATGATATGACACGTGAATGTAGTAATTCTGAAATAAAAGAATTTCAAAAAATTGTTGAGAAAGGCATCTATTCCTTAGGTTTCAGTGCAATGTCCAAAGAAGAATTACTCAATCGATCCACTATTGAAATATCTCGCGGCGGCATTCTAAATATGCAAAAATGTTTGTCGGTCTTTGGAGAAAATTTAAAACAAACCTATTTAATTTTACATGACGCAAGTCACGTTTGGGATGCTCATATGTTACGTCTTGCTTTGGCCCAAAAAATAACTATTGCTTCGGTAGAAGATCTCATAGTCAGTCACGATGCAATGGAGCTTGGTAATGAAGTTGTAACCGATATATGTCTTGAACAGTTGCGAGCGTCACCTGACGTTGATAAATTAAATCAGTTCCATGACGTGATATTGACTACTCTAGATCGCACCATGGATTTGTACAAACAGCATAATGAAGCAGATGTCGGTAAGCTTGAGGAATTCACAACTTTAACTTCCTTTTTAACGAATACGCTACTTGCCGAACATAACCTGTTTTTGGAAAAGAACCCTAGATTACCTCAGCCAGAAATGAAAAGTACTGTTAAAACTCCCGTGAATGATTCACCGAGGAGCACAGAGATACCGAGACGATCGCCGGTATCTAAACCAATTTTGTTGACTGAGATACAAAATGTAGCATTATGTAAATGGAGAAATGGATTTCTTGAATCGTTTGAAAACAATGCACCGATGGTCTCAGAAAAATTAATCCACCAGATTCAACTATGGATTGACGATCGGAGGGATATATTAGAAATGCGTCATTCTCTAAAGTTAATGTCACATAGTATAAGAAAAGAGAGGATAGCTATTGCTCACGAAATGCGTTTAGCAGAAATTCGATATCATGAAGCACGACTTAATTCACATTTAGATGCTATTTACGACCTCGTTGATAACTTACCGATGGAAGCTTCAGAATTTTTTAGTCTGGACGATCCGCAACTTTATCCATTATATTGGTGGCTTTCTGGTATTCAAACCGACATGAATAATCTGTTAGCTCGTGATCCGTTGGACCCTGAGGTCAAGCGTCTAAAAATGTGCAGTTATGCTGCTAGACTTTCGAAACACCGACAACTTTTTTTGGCATCTTTAGATATAGCACTAGAGCAGTATAAGAAGAGCGTCGAATATAAAGTTCAAGTAGCTAGAATTTCGAATGTAACATTTATGTCAGAACTTAAATTATTCAGTGAAGGTGGTAAGTTTGCGGCTGCAGAAGCGATGAAAGCTTGCACAATGATAGTGAGAGGAGCGGACGCGTTAGAGGCTTGCTTCAGTCGTACTGTGGACTGCATCAACCATCGTCGGGCACAACTGCTAAGTCTCGCTGATCAACAGATATCACCCATACAAAAAACGGTAGACGAGTCTCTTAAGAACGCTCCGAAAGGTTTTCTCGCCAAAAAGACTGGCACAGGAAAGAAGTAAGATCTAAAATTATAAGACTTCAGTATCCTCTCAAGTTAACATTTAATATTGAAGATTTTCCAACTTTTACCTTTAATGGTCTTTGAATATGCTTTTATATTATAATTTTAAAATGGAATATAATTTTTTATTATCCACCTCTAACAATCTCAAGGCACGCTCGACGCGCAGTGTCGTCGCGACAAATTTTATGCCCTCATATTGACTTTTCATTGCTCCTTACAGCTTTTGCTGGCGTTCAATATTATTTTTATCTCTAGATTTTCATTCAGTAAAGCGATAAAGATTTTTTTTGACATTCTTTTTACCTTTCATAATTTAATACTTTTTCTTTCAAATAACGGAGATCACAAATCACAATACTGTTACAATTGAGACAGTTAAGTGGTAATTGCTATTTAAATTTGGTGATATAGTTCTAGGAGTATGATCAAAAATACTGACCCTATCCGCTTTTAGTAGTTTATTAGAGCCTTATTAGGCAGGATCTGGTCTCCTCTCACAATAGGGAAGGATATAGGGCTTATTCCACCAAGCTGGCCTGTTGTGGGTCGGTGATCTTCACATGACTTTGAAGAAACTATGGAGAACATTCAGGCATGCAATGGTTTAAGCTTGATGTTTTCTTTCACCATTACAGCACTGGGATTCGGTCCCGGACCTCTACCGCCTTATTACAAAAAACTGATCTAGTCCGAGATTAAACCAAGACTAAAAAGTCCAGGTTTATTACGGTATTAACGTTAGTCCTTGGACTAAAATTCATTCTTATTACAAATCGAGGACCAACCGAGGTCTATCTAGTACCAAAGATCGTCCGTGGTTTAAATCAAATGACAGCAAATCATTCATTCATTCGTTCCGTATTTGATTACTTTAGTACACCGCTCCTTTTCATGCAAAACTCGCTAATGTGTAATAATAATTACCTATAGAAAATACATCAATATTTTGATAATAAAATTTGTTATTATTTTAATTAAAATATCTGAAATCTTTACTACTTCGTACTTTGAAGTAGTGTGATTTTAATTCTTGTGCACACAAATATTTCGCAGTTGTTATTTATATAGCTAGCGTATAAGGGAATGAAATAAAAAGCGCGCGTAGTTTTAATTGTTGAAATGTTTATATTGCAATGTAAGAAGAGTTAAGGATACAGTCACTATTGTTCATTGATTAATGAAATACGAAGCGCTCGTAGTTTTAATGTTACTGAAATGTTTGTATTACGATATAGCCACTATTGTTCATTGATTCTAAATATTCGGTATGTTGTTCTTAACTTAAGATTTAAGAATAGTACAGTATTATTTGTTCCGAATTTGTGTGTGACGAACGTTACTTGTGGCTTGTGCTGTAAAATGGATCAACAAAAGAAAAAAAGGGGTGAGAATTGGACTTCTGAAGAAAAGGTTAGTTTATTTATTTAATCCAAACATACATGAAACATATAAATCAGAGTTATTACAATTACAGAAATAGAATGTAAGATTACATAAGCATGTCACAGTAATTATTCTAAATGTTAATGCAAATCAACAATGTTGTCTACATCTAGTTAATTTAATTACCTTTCAATACAAATAATACGAATTTTCATGTTATACTAGGAAATACTACGTGATCTTGTTTCTCAGTCTGCACATATATTAGAAGATAAGTCCACAAAAACGAATACAAATATGTTGAAATCTAAAGAATGGAAAAATTTGACTAACAAGTGAGTAAAGTATAATCTCCCTGTACTATGTATAAAATTGTTACTCTGGCAATAATTATGTTTTACATGTTTTCAGACTAAATGAAATTTTAGGGAAAACTCGAACTGATGCAGAAATTAAATTGGCTTGGAAACGGATGAAGTTGACAGCCAAGGCTAACTTGTCCCTACACAGACGAGAACACTCCCAGACGGGAGGTGGTCAAAAGCCCCCATCACCTTCTCCAGAGGACTTACAAATTATTTCTATTGCTCCCCTTGACTTTGTCATAGATGTAAATAATTATGACAGTGATGCTGTGGTTAGTAAGACATATTAAAGCATACATTCCTACAAATAGATTTTCTATTATTAATTTATGAAAATAAAATTATAATAAAAAAAGGTGAATAGCACTTACAAGAAATAAGTCCATGTTTAAAAAATGATGTACTACACATATAATAATATACAGATGCTTATGGCTTTGGTGTTTCCAAAAATTTCAGATCTCAATGATTGAAAAGTTTTTATAAAGAGAAATGATTTAGTCATAATCTTCGTGGTAATACCTATTTCAGATTACAATTCCACCTGAGACGGTCGATAGCCCTATTGCTGGCTCTAGTTTAGAGCATGACCAACCAATAAACACAACTAAGAAGGAAATTAAAGGTAAACTAGATTTCTACTAGACAATGAAACATACATGACATACCTATGTTTGTAAGAAAATTGGTTTTATTCATCTTTGTTTTTTCCAGCTATTATAGATAAGCCTAAAAATACGCCTAATGAAAAGAGCAAAAAGGTCTCTCATAATAGGTATGTGTATGTTTGAATACATATTATATTAACACCTTAAATAATTACTTAACAAATTTGCCTTAAACTTATACTAATAATGAAATATTTTTATTTTACAGAAGTGAAGAAGGCCGTCAGGCTATAATAACCAGTAATATAGATTTTAAGAAAAAACAATTGGAAATGTTGGAGGTGGAGCACAATTACAATATAAAAATAGCAGAATTGAAAATAAAAAAATTGGAATTACAAATTGAACTTTTGAAAAATCAAAAAATGTCTATTACTAAAGAAACAGAAAAAAAGTAACAGAAAAATAAAATGTGAGTAAAATTATAACTAAAACTTCATGTAACAATAAAAATTTAATAGTACTTCTAAAACAATAGCAATTAAATTTAATAGTAGTTTTAAAACAATGTTACATTATTAACATGTAACCACACTTACTACCACATGTTTAAAGTAAATGCTGGGTTCTTATATTTAAAGAAATATACATACTAATACTTAATTATTCTTTTTCAGGTTTTATAATTATTATTATATAACCTGCTTTCGACAACATTGCACCAAGCATTTGTACACAAATAACTGAAAAAAGCCATAGAAACCAAGAAAGCAACAATAAACCAAACAATTGTAAAATAATGAGTTTCACACACAATTTAAATTTAACATAATACATTGATATTGATATTGTGACTAAAGATTATTTATTGGTTTTAAAAAATTAATATTAGTTTTTATTTTAGTACTAACATTTAAGATTGTTGTCATTTTAATATTTTAGTACCTACCTAGTTAATTAATTTAGCACACCAGTAAAGGTGAATATGGTTTGAGCTACATGTAATTATAAAATATTTGTACTTAGCAATTTCTGTCAAGAAACAATTTTGTCTTTTCTAATAATGTATGTATAATATAAGACTGACCTTTGTTTTAATAAAGTATTATCAGTCAGCTTAATTTTCATTATTATTAAATTAAACATAATATAAGAAAGTTATACATTAAAGTAAAGTTCATAGTTAATGTACCTAATTAAAGTTAAAAAAAGTATAAATATAAATTATAATATTATACCTAGTTATGAAAAGTATGTTTCAATAAACTGCCTTCTCCTTATATTCCCTCTAGGTGGGTTTGCAACATATGGTTGCACTGGTATATTATGTTCAGTATGAACATGCTCTTCACCAGGAAATAGGTCTTCCTTCATGTCGATGGCTATATTGTGAAGAACAGCACATGCAACAATAGTCTTCCTAGCAGTTTCTATATCCCCATACAATCCTCTTAGCAGGCAGCGAAATCGTTGTTTCCACACACCAAAACATCTTTCAATGGTATTCCTGGTGCGGATGTGGCTCCTGTTGTACCTTTGTTCTGCCTCTGTTTGAGGGTTCAACAATGGGGTAAACAGATATGGTGTGCAGGGATAGCCACTATCACCTAAGAGTAAGCCAGAGAATGCACCAGCTTCAAACCTCTGCTTCAAGCGGCTCTCCCTAAAGACTCTAGAATCATGAACACTGCCACGCCATCTTGTCACAATGTCCATGATTTTGAGGTCTGCATCACAAACCACCTGCAATTTATGAATAATTTATAAGTACTTTTTAATTACACAAAAAAAAGAATGTTATTTAATAAAGTGAATTATTTTAGTTACCTGCACATTAATTGATGGAAATCCTTTCCGATTAATATACAATAAACCTCCATCAGCTCGTATTTTTTTAATTTGAATATGAGTGCAGTCTATTGCGCCTATCACTCTTGGGAAATTGGCAATGCTACGAAATTTCCGCATGCTTTCTTCTTGTTCATCCAAAGTAGCAGGCATTCTAATATATCTGTGAGATATATGTGCTAAAAGGCTAGCTATTTTCTTGCATGTTTTACTTATTACTGGCTGGGATACTCCATGCAAGTCACCAGTATCGTCTTGAATCTGTAAATAATACAATAATAAGTATTTTAGCCACTAAGACATGCTAGCATTGTTTGTATTTTGCATTAGGTAGGTATCATTTTTTTATACTTACTTCATGACGAGCCCAGTTGCGTATCGCGCAAACTACTTGCAACTCAGGACTAAGAGCCTGTCCACGAGGATCGTAGGCTAAATCCTCGCGTAGTATATCAACTATTTTTAACCCAAACCTTTTGTTGAACCTATATTTATAGCGGAATTCGTCATCATTTAAATCAAATGGATTCACGCGATTACGAGGTATGTTAGATCTCCGGTAGGTTTCCAGCACTTCCAAATCTTCCAAATCCATAAAATCAATCGAGTTCACGTCCATTTTTCTACTTTTGTTGACTTTAATTTAAGAAAAAACACAAATGCAACGCGTATGACAACTGAGAATTTGAGGTTAGTCTGAAGTTAAACTAGGGGTCACGGTGGTCTAACTTTAGTACCATAGATAATCCTTGTACTAGCGTTAAACTCGGTTTTGTAATAACATTTATTTTAGTCCATGGTTTAAGGCTGGTTTAAACTCCGTTCTATATTTAGTCTTCGTTTTGGAATAAGGCGGCTAGAGTTTGTGACCACACTGAAAGTTTTTGAGTTTGGGGCTAATCTATATTTTCCTAATTGTGAAATAAAAGCGGGAAATGGAAAGAAATTGGCAAAAAGAAATATGTTAATCCTTCCTATAAGACCTCATCAGTCCACTGCTGAAAGGAGCCTTCCTATATATGGTCTTTATTTTAGGGCTATATGTGAATCAATTTGACGCAGCATACCTTTCGGGATTGATCTCATTTTTACGACACAGACGTAAAATTGATCGCGGGTCACTGAGAGGTTTTATTGCATTACCTTGCGCTTTATTGTCGTATCGGCTTTGTTTCTTGCGTTTAGCATTATGCAAAAAATATGCCCTTATTTTTGTTTTAACCTTTTGCTCTTAATCTTATTTAAATGTTAAAGATTTCGACGTTTTTAAAAATGTTTTGGGCAAACGTGTCAATTGGTTGCGGTTAACAAGTTTGAGTATAATAAGGCAGACTATTATGCTTGTCTCTGAATAACAATTTAATTTTATTATATTCTTTGTTTATACATAAATTGTTCGATAATCTTGAAAGGTAGTCTAGGTACATGACTACGTTTTAATATTTAAATACAAAAGTTAATAAAGCATACCTCTTTGACCCTCGTTAAAACGTGAAGTTATCAAAAGATACTCAAATGTTGTTTCCACGAAAGTTGTCAGAAGCAAAAATGTTTTATGAAAGTCGAATCGAATGTAATTTATAAGTTCGCGAAAATTTCTGTTCTTTGAAATTTGTCTGGCTCTCTTTCGGAATTGGTTATTAAAGGTGATAATGAAAAAGGTATTTGTGTTCACGATATTTCAAGTATCTTTCGTTGAAAAGTTTTTATAGATCAGATTAAAATGAAAGAGAAATGAAATTAAGATAGGCACTTCTTAACAAAACATTTTAGAACCTTTAAAATAGGTTTTGTATGCACTTGAGATGGTTATAGTTTTACTACTGGAAATTGTGTCGTAAGCATAAACACTATCGTTAAAGTAGTCAGTCATTAGTAGGTACGTACGAGGGGCGGCTGATAAGTTCGCGACCTAAGGTACTTATTGAAACAAAAGTAAACATTTATATTTTTTATTTTTCAATGTAGTCCCCCTCAAGTGAAATACACTTTTCACATCTTGAGTATAATGCTTTTAAACCACCGAAAAAATATTCTTTAGATTACTCTTCAAAATGGTTTTCTACGGCCGCCTTCATCTCATTGTCGTCCGAAAATCTTCGCCCCCGTAACTCCTTTTTTAAATTTGAAAAAAGGAAAAAGTCGCTGGGGCGAGGTCTGGACTGTAGGGTGGGTGGTCAATTTCTGAGAATCCCGTAGCTTTTAAGGCAGCCCTCGCAACCCGAGCGGTGTGAACAGGCGCGTTGTCTTGCAGAAACAGCACTCCGCGCGCCAACTTGCCACGTCTCTTCTGCACTACTGCTTCACGTGCCTGACTCAGTAAATTAGCGTAATATTGACCATTCATTGTAGTTCCCTTAGGCAAGTAATCAATTAATAAAATTCCCTCGCAATCCCAGAAAATGGTAGCCATAATCTTAGACGCCGACTTTTCACTTTGAATTTCTTTGGTGGCCTTTCTCCCTTTTTTATCCACTGCATCGACTCTTGCTTGGACTCAGGATCGTACTGACGAATCCAGGTTTCATCAACGGTCACAATGCGGTAACAAATTTCGTCCAAATCGGATTGACACAACTCCAAAAAATCTTTACAACTCTCTAGTCGTCGCTGCTTGTCGAGTGGTGTGAGCATTCGCGGTACCCAACGCGCACAAATTTTTTTCATGTGCAAATGTTCATGTAAAATCTCTCCAACTCGTTCCTTGCTAATCTGTAGTTCTTCTGCTATCTGCCATAATTTAATTCGTCGATCAGCTAGTACTAATTTATCGACTTTTTGGACGTTATCTTCCGTCACAACCGTCACTGGGCGGCCCGGGCGGGGGTCGTCTTCACAGGTCTCTCTTCCTTGTTGAAACAGCCGAGCCCATTTTTTTACCATCGTATACGAAGGTGCAGATTCCTGAAGAACCGATGACATCTCTTCAAAAATGTCTTTTGGTGTATTTCCTTTCTTAACTAGGAATTTGATCACGGCGCGGTGCTCCAAATTGCGAGAATGGCTAGTTTCCGTTGACATGGTGATGTTGCTTGTTCCAGAGATTAAGTGTTAATGAACTAAATAAACAAAATGAGTGTTATTTATACTCACAATGAGTGGCACAATTAGTGATATAGGTAACGAGGTGATTAGTCGTCGTTAAGAGCCTTAGGTCGCGAACTTATCAGCCGCCCCTCGTATATCAAATTTTAATCTCAGTCTATTTGACGTCTTCCCATACTAATGGTATAAGTTAACTATACGAATACTTTGATGACAGTCTTCACGCTCGAGTCTCTGGTCTCATGTGGTAAGTCACTCTAGGGAAAGTCATAGACCCTAGAGTGAGGGCAAGATAAGCCTAGTGGTCCCTAATTGTACTTTACATATATAAGCTTTTAGGTTCAAACAATCTTCCCTGTAAATCCTCATGAAACGCTCTTATTCTTTAGCAGCTAAATTGCCACCGACGAAATTTATTTTTTCCTTCGGCCTAGCCGTAATAGCTTTTGTTTATTGTCCGACAAAAGACCACGGTCGAGTGGTGTTTGGCTTCGTTTTGTATTCATTTGTTTCGTTTAGAACCTTGCTTTGTCAATCATTAATGTCTACGTTGGCATTTTAGGGCCTTTTCAAACTGAGTGGCCAACCCGCGTCGGATCTTTTCAAACCGCTCATAGGGCCTCCGACAAGGTTTAACGACTGCTATCGTATCGATAACAACCGGGACTGACGGCTTAACGTGCCCAAAGCACGGAAGCGCGCATGTAATTCGCCACTAGCGGTCACCCATCCAGGTGCTGACCGCGCCCGACGTTGCTTAAGTTTTTCGATCGCTTGCGATCTACTCGATCAGCGGAGCGATTTTTGTATTGTTATCAAAGAATTTTATCTACTAAGGACTCACATTAAAATAGTAATAATGAAACCCTCGAAAGGTGCGACATAGAGGGCCCCGATTCTGTATGACCATTCACACTCGGATCACGGCAATATCGTGTCTTACCCGTGATAAGAAGGCAAAAAAGGCTTAAAAGTCAAATATCGTGACAATCTATTGTGTGCCTTATAGAATAGACATTAAGGTCCCTTGTCGTGCCGACTTCATGAAATGACGTACGGTTTGATGTCACACGATATCGGCACGAAATCTTTTGGGACTTACAGAATCAGGGCCCAGGTATGAGGGTTGTTTGATATTCACCTCACAGAGCCTCATTGCTATTCATTGGGTAAGGGTCGTTTTCGGGTTGGATGCTATCCCTTCGCCACTCCGGGGTCTCATTGCTGAAGCTCTACATCTTTGCGGAATCTGAACAATGTTCAAACTACCCCTTTGAGAGTAGTTTTCTTTGAAGTCTCACCCCGTGTCCTAATAGCTATGTCGTTTCGTGCATTTGTCGCATGTCACTGTCATATTCAATCAGAAGAGCTCAATACTGAGCAATGTGTTAACACATTCGTCGTCTTAACACACTTAGTGTTAAGACGACCTGAGTGGCGCAGTGGTTAAGACACCGGTGCGCTGCGCGGAGGGTCCTGGGTTCGATTCCCAGCAGAGCAGAGATTTGAATGATGAATTTGAATGTCTGTTTCTGGTCTGGGTGTGTGTGTTGTTGTCTTGTGTGTGTCCATGGCGCACACGACACAGGGAATCCTAGTGTGGGGCTGTGAGTGTGAAGCGTTGTTTGTTTATTGTGGTGTTAGTTAGTCGGTTGGTTTGGTCAGCAAATTATGTGCAGGTGTACGGTTTTCTGGTAACAAAATTCAGCTTATAGTATGTACGTTTTTGTCTTCGGAGAAATATTTTGTGTCGGTATAGTATGAAGCGGTGAGAGCCCAGTGGCTTAGAATTCGACCTCGAATCGAGGGGTCCGGGTTCGAATCCCAGTGGCACGCACCAATGACTTTGTAAAAAAGTTATGTGCGCTTTATAAAATTAAATATCACCTGCTGTTACGGTGAAGGAAAACATCGTGAGGAAACCTGCATGCCTGAGAGTTCACAAAAAAAAAAGTTCTCAAAGGCATGTGAAGTCCACCAACCCGCAGTAGTGGTGCGTGGTGGACGGCGGCCTACATCCCTCTCATTGTGAGAGGAGACCCGACCCTGTAGCGGGTCATTAATGGGTTACTGCCATAGTATCGTCTCAAGCAATTAGTTAACAGACAGACAGTGTTTCGTATCGATCCTTTATCAAATAATGAATTTTATCACGTGCTGGTCTCATCATTAGAAAGTTCTGATACTTAGACGATCGGTTGCAGAATCGATCCCAATTATTTTCGTTTACTGCTCTCAGGAGATGCGATATCTCACGGCTCTAAGTTTTGCTCCGTACGTGACTCGATAAATGTTTCGAATTTCGAAATACTCGATATGGGTTCGCGATGTATGTAGATTTCGTATATGTATATAAGCTGTGTTAGGAACTTGGTACATAGGTATAGCACTTATGTGCTGTTAATAGGTAGAAATTGTCCTAAATAACACAAAAATATGTAAAATTAAATATTCCCTTGAGGTGTAGTAGCGCGAGGAAACAACTGCATGCCTGGAGGTTATCCATAATTTTCACAAAGGCATGTAAAGTCCACCAACCCGCATAAGGCCAGCGTAGTGGACTAAGGCTACATCCTTTTTATTATGAAAGGACTGCAGTGGGCCATTAATGGGTCATAGACAACACAAAGAATGGACCGTCGACTTGAAATGTCCAAATGTTTTACGAAACTTAAGTGCCGCATAAATTATATTTACCGTGTATAGTATTAATTTCATGTAATGTTAAAGAAACTTCGTAACAATAGCAGGTAATATAATTCGACCCTTGAAAACAGAATAACAACAGCCTTATTATTTGTAACAACTGAAATGTTTAACGTTTTCAACCGTTTTTGCGATCCCAAAAAAACAAAACACGGACGATCTGAAAGAAGCGTAGGCGGGACCGCTCGTTAAAAAGTTTCAAATCATAGAAAAAGGAAATAAATAGATCGGCAATTATAATGCACGGCACTGGGATTCGAACCCGGACCCCTCGATTCGAGGTCGAATTCTAAGCCACTGGGCTATCACTGCTATAATTTCTCCATAAAAAGTCTTAATTTATTAATTTAATTATGCTGATGTTATTTGATTTTGAGCTCGGCAGCCGTTCAAATCCTATTTGGAAGGTGGTCTGAATCGATTTCAGTAAAGCCTTTGAAATATGTGCTTCAATTTTATTCAGCGTTATTTGTTTAATCATTCGCTAGAAGCAAATTTGTATCAATCTGCGAACTCGCTTTTTTTCCAACGATTTTCACTTGGAAATTGCTGTTCAACAACATTCACAGTTTTATCTTTAATAGATTTTATTATTGCTATTAATATAATTTTAAATTCGTCTACAGATAGATACTCAAGTTCAACGATTTACTCCACCTTTACCTTTATCGAGAAAATTGGATTTGCTGCAAGGATTCAACGGGTATTCGATTTGCTCGGATTCAGTCTGTTATTACGTGCAAATCTTGTCTCTCGAGCGTTCATTTGTAGCTAAAGAAGATTAACTGTTGTTATTCGACCCGACTGGCGCAGTGGTTAAGACGCCGGTGCGCTACGCGGAGGGTCCTGGGTTCGATTCCCAGCAGAGCAGAGGTTCGAATGATGAATTTGAATTTCTGTTTCTGTTCTGGGTGTGTTGTGTTCTTGTCTTGTGTGTGTCCATGGCGCCCACGACACAGGGAATCCTAGCCACTGTCCACTTTTTATTTTTTTTTCTAGTAACTTAACATTATTAATTGCATAACAAGTGACTACTTATAGTTAGTTCTTCAACATTCAAATATTTGTATTCATTTCCAAACTATTTTCATCAGAATTCCACTTTATAATTTAACGTACAGAGTTTCGTTTTATTTTTAACGTACCTACCTACATCAGGTAAATTAAATTTCCTGCATCAATTCAACGGATACTCGACGCGCGAAAATTCAATCTTGTTTATGGAGAGCGACACTCCAGTCGGAGCTCGTTTGTATCCACACGAGCTGTTGCATTCATTATAATTAGACAAATGGATGTGGACAGCACAGGTTCTTTATGATTATTATTTTTGTCTATATCACCTATTGTTTTAAATCTAGTATGAAAGTGAAACTAGGCTGCTGCGGCTTCGTTGGCGTATATTTTAGAACTTGGCCCAGAGAGGGATAAAAGTATCCTATAAGTTAATCAGTGTTAAAAACTGCGTACATAACAAATTTCATCTAAATCTGTTCACCCGTTTTTGCAAAACATTAGCCAACAGCCATGCATCCTCACAAACTTTCTCGTATAATAGGAAACACTTTTTAGTTTTACCTTTGTCATGTTGAAGTTTAGTGTTTGAAATGTTAAAACTAGCATTGTGTTATGACTCTTACGAAACTTAATTTCTTTGCTTGATTAATTCACATCAACTTGTGCATAACAATTAGTTACGTTTATGAAACTTTCTAGACTGAGTGATGTACCTTTAAAAACACCATTGAAACATTAATCTATATCCGTTTTATTAAATAGGATTTCAAACAAACATTCTAGACTGAGTCATGTACCTTTAAAAACACCATTGAAACATTAATCTATATCCGTTTTATTAAATGGGACTTCAAATTTTATAAGTACATTATTTTGATGACTAAGCTATGTTTATTTCACGTTGGCTTTATCGTGAATTAAATTCCCTGCAGGATGTCACCGCATATTCGATGTGAGAATTCAATCTTGTTCACTGAGAGCGACACTCAGTCGGAGTTCGTTTGCGTCCACACGAGCAGTTGCATTAATTAAGTATATTTATATAATTACAAATGGATGTAGATGGCACAGGTTCTTTATCGTTGTCTGTTTTGTCTATAGAACCTATTGTTTTAAATCTAGTATGAGCTACATTCTGTGAATACTACATTTTAGTTTTACACTTATCATGCGAAATGTTAAAATAAAAATTATATTATGATGACTCTTCCGAAACTTCTATTTCTTTGTCTGACTTTACATCAATGATACTTAGAGCTACGTTTACGAAAAGTTTGAAATTTTAATCTATATCTGTTTTATTTATATAGGACTTCACTTAAAATTTTATACATAGGTACATAATATATTCATTTGATTACTGAGCTGCGTTTATTTCACGTTGGCTTTAACGTGGATCAAGTGAATTAAATTCCCTATATTCGATGTGAGAACTCCAATCTCGTTTATACAGAGCTACTCTCCAGTTGAAGCCCCTTTGGTTCTACATGAACTGTTTAATTATGAACAAATGAATCTATTCTGCACGAGACATCACTCCGAATGCAGTGCATTTTTGAAAATAAACCTCTTTTTTTCTGATATTATGCTCTATCTATCTATACTTCTATACTAATATTATAAAGAGGAAACATTTGTATTTTTGTATGTTTGTAACGAATAAACTCAAAAACTACTGGGCCGATTTCAAACATTCTTTCACCATTGGAAAGCTACATTGAGTAACATAGGCTATTAAATATAAATAAAAATTCATTGGCAGAGCGAAGCCTGCTGGGTCAGCTAGTAGTAAATAAATGCTCCGATTCCGAGGTGGAACCCTTATTTGACTGGACTATTTCATAGCTGATCATTATGTCATTACTTATAACGTGGGGTATTAATAAAGTAGCTTTTACCGAGTCATGACCTCGGCGCGGATTTATGAGCAGTTGGAAGCCGAGTATGTCGGGTAATTAGGACGGTTTATTTATCGATTACTCTCTTAATTAGGACAATACACGGTCTTCGTTTACAGAACAGCTTTATATCCAGAGGCGTTTAGCTAGACGATGGATAATGGATGTCATTTATGTTTACGCTATGTGCTTGTACTGTGTACTGGTCACTGGTATGTTTTGTATTACTTAATTGTTAAGACTTAAGAGTAATTGTCGAATTGTGTGTTGGAAACCCGATGGCAAGGACCGATGACTTTTGAATCGATGAAGTTTGGTGCGTTTTATAATGTTATGTCATAAACGGAAAAGAAAAACATCGCGAGGAAACCTGTATGCGTAAGAGTTATCCACAATATTCTAAAAACATTTGAAGCGTGCTAAATGGCGCGGTGAATCAAGGCCTCTCCTCAAATTTTGAGACGAGACTCGGCCTATTTATTGGTGCTGGCCGGTGGGGTTTGATCCCGGACCTGTCATGTGATTGACGTAGTTACGAACCAATGCCGTGGTTTTAAAGAACGACGGTTTTACACGCGGCCCGTTGGTTCTGATCGACTAGCGAACAAAATTGTTGTGTCTGGAAAAGAATGACAGAATATAGCAAACGTGAAGAACCACGAGCCAAGCTCACACAACTGCGGTATTGCAATGATACATCGGCGAGCTTTACTCAAGAGCTTTAAAACCGCGGTTTTACTCGTCCGTCGATCAGAGCCGTTGCTCACCTTTATCACCTGTATCTTTTTTTTATAAATAGTCAAATAGAGCAAGCAAACAGATATACGGGCCACCTGATGGTGGTCACCGTCGCCTACTGACGCGTGCAACACACGCGTGCCGGCTATGAAGGAGAGCTTTTTTATGCCCTTCTTGGAAGAACCCCATGTCATGTAATGTACTATTTCTGTATTGTTTTGTTTCAGTTGGAGAATGTTCAAATGCTGGACAAATACAACCTGCGCAATCCGTCGCGGGGCACGCTGTACTTCGCCACCACGCATCTGATCTTCGTCGACCATGAGATGAGGAAGGAGACATGGGTACGTGTATTATTGGTATAAGCCGAACGGATAAAGAAACAATCTGGTAATAGCGGCCGGTACTTGTGGTAGCGTCAGTAAATAAAGGTCAAGTAAAATATTTACCTTCTTATTTTTATCTTCGATATCGTGCTGGGGTCCAAACCGGCTGCCATACGTGCCCGTGCGTTACTAAATTGCAAGGGTGATAACGCTCCAGTCTCTCTTCTTCTTCAAAATACTTAATAATTAAGTATTACAAATTGACAAATAGTCTACAACGTAATTATTACGTTGTAGACTATTTGTCGAGCATCACGCAGTCGCGTATTGACACGAGATGATGCCAGCGTGAAGATCTTTTGATGGGACACCCGACCCTACAGTGGGGCACTAATGAGTAATGGGTTGCAGACTACCCTATTAACTCTGTGACCTAAATGAACCAGTAATAAAACCTGCTAACGTCGAGAATTCTCGGCAAGAATCCAGGAAAAAATCCTTTTCAAATTGGTAGTAATGATACACGCTCGTTGGGTCAGTGGCGGTAATTAGTACCCACGCTCTGAAAGCCTCAGAAGCTTCATTAGTATAGAACTTTTTCTACTGTATGTGCTTTACTACTCTTATGATGTAAATAGTAGAAATGAAACTTTTAAAATTACAAAAAGTCCAAACCTCAGAAATAGCAGGCCTAAACTCTATGTAAGAAATTTTATTTTATACTTTTTTGATGTCGGTAGGTGATAAAAACTGTCACTATTGTAATGAATGTAATATAGAAAAACACTCATTATTAGATTCCATTTGAAGTAGCTGTAAACAGGCCTAAAACATTAAAATTGAAGTAGGAGACGACAGGGTTTACACATGAATAATTTTATATGTCAGTCACCGTGTAGGAGATAAATTTTCCCGGGGGTTAAATAGCTAACGTTAATGAGGGTGGGAGGGAAAACGGCGGGATTCATACATTATTCCTTGGAAAGTTACGAACAGTATCAACCACCTTGAATATGTTTTCCCTTTCACCCTACGTGCTATAAATATTCCGCGTTTCTTCTGCGTTTTAGACTTTATAACTTTATATAAAACAATTACACACTTTTTATGTGACGACGCACAGTGTGGTGTTTGGCCTAGAAAATCTCATTCCTTTTTATCTATAAAAATAAAATCTATCAAACAACGCCTTATTTACCTCTGTGGAACATTCGGGTCCAGAGAAATCTAATTGTGGGAACCCACAGAAAAATGAACAAAAAATTCATATGGTTGCCATTTCACAAGGAGGCGGCTATATAGGGTGTGTTGTCGATTAAATTTGGTTTATTTCATGCCTTTAAATTATCGCTAGTTGAAGCCAAACACATTGTATAAGATATTTTTGTTACTGAACTCCAGATACTCCTGATGCACATATCGACGGTGGAAAGGCTGCCGATCACGACCACCGGCTCCCCGCTGCTGGTGCGCACGAAGACCTTCCAGTCGGTGTTCTTCGTGATACCCAGGGAGAGGGACTGCCACGAGATGCATCAGACCCTGCTGCGCTTGAGTCAGCCAGGTACTGTAGTCGCATCGCATAGACCGAGCACCATCTTCATTGGGCGGCTGGACATTGACTAAGTGACGCAGTGGTCGATATCTAGCCGACCAATAAAGATTGGACATGCACGCACACATAGATCACGACCACCGGCACAGTAGGATTCCCTGTGTCGTGGGTGCCATGCACACACACAAGACAAGTACACAACACACCCAGAGCAGATACAGAAATTTAAATTCATCATTCAAAGCTCTCATTGTCAGGTACAAGCTGTGTACACTTAATGAACGTCATACATGATAGAATATTATAAAATATATCTTACATTACATCCGCTTTCGGTGCCCCTCAGGCTATCGTAGAAAGGAGAAAAAAAGCGAGCGAAAAAAAAAACTCCCAGCACTCATAGAAGAGTTGCTGCCAATGGATATCCCCAAGAAGAACACACGAATCATTAAATCAAATAATCGATAATGATAATTTCAGTGAACATCGAAGAGCTGTACTGCTTCTTCTACAAGTCGACGCCGGACGACCTGCCCAGGTCCGCCGGCTGGAACTTCTTCGACATCCAGACCGAGTTCCAGCGGATGAACGTGCCCAACGACCAGTGGGTGCTCTGCAACGCGAACAGAGATTACGAGGTGAGTCTTTCCGCTCTTAATTCCAAAATCGAAAGCTTTTATACATTATTAGGTACAATTGGCATGATGACTAATTTTCAAAAACTCTTCTATAATATTCAGAAGTTTCTATTATGTCTGAAATATATCATATTTTTGTAGAAAATTAAGGTTTTTGTGCAATAAAACTACATTTAAATTTTAAATTTCAAATTCATTCCAAAACGCTCGCCCGTGTCAGGGCGTCTGTCATTGCGCCACGGCTCAGTAAAAAATGCCAAATCGCGTGTAATATGCTTACGAAAAAAATGACGCTTACTAAGTCGTGACGTAATTTGACGTAATTCGATCTGATGGGTGTTTAAGCTATCATGGCGGATTGCTGTGTTTTGTAGATTTATTTTAACAAATAAATTATTAATCTCGACATTAATAAGAGAATAAATACATGTTTCAAAATCTTTGAATCCTATTTCATTAGATCAGATAAATATTTTGGCGATACTTGATTACTGTCATCATGCCTATTTGAGCACATAATGAGCGTCGTACATCCTTCCTTTCAGCCCTTTTGGTAGTCCACTGCTGGACATGGCTCCCTTAATCGATGCCACTCCACCTGGTCCTGGGCCTATGAATCCAACGGTTTCCCGCTGTCTTCTTCAGGTCGTCAGTCCACCTGGTCAGAAGGCGGCCTGTGTTTTGCCTAGAAGTGGTCGCCATTCGAGGACCTTTTTTCCCCATCAGCTGTCAGTCCTGTAAACGATGTGGCCAGCCCATTGCCACTTTAATTTGCAAACTTTGAGAGATATATTGGTTTCTTGTTGGATAAAATTCTGTGCGTAGAGTTTCATCCTGTTTTAATCCTATTTTTTGCTATTCCTCATAGTTTCGGATTTCCCCATCTTTGCACACTTGAAATACCTATGCAGCCTGTATGCATAATCATATTATTTGTCTGTTCCCTTCCAGCTCTGCGACACGTACCCGAGCGAGGTGTATGTGCCGGCGCGGGCGACGACCGCCGTCCTGCTGGGCAGCGCGAGTTTCAGGTCGCGAGGGCGGCTGCCGGTGCTGGCGTATCTGCACCACAACAAGGCCGCCGTCACGCGCTGCAGCCAGCCCTTGAGCGGCTTCTCCGCCAGGTGAGAACAATGAAGGGAACACGCCACTTTGTCTCTTAGAAATAAACCCAGGGTTAACGGACCGCCTGGTGCCAGCGGGTGCTCCAGGGGAGGGAAAGAATAGAAGCGGCAAGTGAAAGGTAACAGACCCTTAGCAGCTAGCTCGGGAACGTTCCTTACCGCCAGTTCCTTAACCTGCTGCAAAGTAGCATAATCTTCATGTTTGTAATAGGCCTCGAGAAAGTTCCCGGGTGTCTACAGACGACAGTATGCACTATGCAGTTATGCCTAGATTTATCCCAGAGAAGAGGAAAGGTTTCAGAAGCAGACCAACGCTGTCGAGGTTGGGGAAGAATACGATAGTGTACGGGTGGCCTCGTCATGTAAGCGTCGAGAGGAAAATTAATTAATTAAGGCGTAGACTGGGTAGACTGATCTTAACTTATTATAATTTTTGTAGCATCTTTCTCGTGTAACAGTCAACAATAAACGCATTCTTTTCTTTTCTTTTCGTATATAATAGTTTTATTATTACATGGAGGAAATTATTGAAGATTGAAGGAGATAAAGGAGGAAAATATTGTTTCAGATGCATGGAAGACGAACAAATGCTGGACCTCATCAGGCGGGCGAACCCCAACTGCGGTTACATGTACGTCGTTGACACAAGGCCTAGGGTAAGTTTAAATTAATTATACTCCTGAACCCTTCTTAGTTTATTATGTAACTTTTCAAGATAGTTAAGTGTTTTACAAGAACACTGATACCTGTCTAACTCAGTCACGACGCAGTACATTCCTCATGGCGTAAGTCTTGTGTAAACATACATCTGGTGAAGGGGTTAATACACTAGTGATACATAAACTAAAATGTTATTTTAAAACTGTTTTGTCTTCATGGGACTCATAATACACGAAATTCTAGACTGGACTGAATTTTTTGTTAATTAATATGAAATTAAAATGTTTTGTCATTATAATTAAATATCACCTGCTGTGACAGTAAAGAAAGACATAACGAAAATAACGTCAGTTGAATTGTTTGTAATTGTAATGTATTCATATATGTATTCATAATTAAACATCACCTGCAACTGTGACGGAAAACGTTGTGATTGCACGCAATTCTCCATAATGAAGTCCACCAACCCACATTAGACCAGCGTTGTGGACTAAGGCCTACATCCTTCTCATTGAGAGAGGAAATCCGACACAGCACTCACAGCACGGTCACTGATAGGTTACCAACTAATCTATCACGTAAGACAGTACCTATAAGAAATTAAATGAAGATCATTTATTTGCACGAATATGGGTTAGTTATTGGTTTTACAGGGCATTTTGATCAATCCATATTCACCTTTTCAGGTATGCAAATTCTAAAAGTAAAAATAAGCAAATAAAACTAATGTTAGTAATACAAACTAAAACTTTTAAAATAATAACACTTATTACTAATACACAATTTGAGTGATATGTTTTGTACCATTTATTAATGTCAATTTAACCAAGTATATTCATTATTTTTATATTATTTAGTTATAATTACCTAATCGAACTCATCGGCTGCCTATGTGCCACCCACCACCCATCGCTGGGTAAAGAGAGAAAAGGCCGGAGGAAAAAACTCTCGACACAGGTTTCGGTGCACATACTTTATTTGTTTAGACGCGCGTTTCCAAATTCAATTTAATAGAATAGGGTATTTCGCACCATGCGAGGAAAAATCCAAAACTATGTAATATTGATAGATTTTGTTAAAAGCAAGTGAAAAAGTGATTTCTGTTCTGAAAAATTTAGTATACATTTATTATTTCAATTTTAAAATTCAGGTTAATCTGTTTTTCAAATGTCAAAAACGCTATACGACATGAAAGCTATCGGCGTGACGTCATTAGTTAGCAGTGTAAATAAACAATTTACACTGCGAGTGACGTCACAAGCATGGCGGCAGCGCCGAGACGGCCGAGACCGTGTTTTCGAGGGATTTTTGAAATTTAAATTGAAAAGTCTTTTTTACATAATATTTGTTTGCAAAAAACTTTTTTTCCAATTTTTTATGGGTTTTTATGACTTATGAATTCATATAAAAAGCTTTTTGACATAGGCCGTAATACCCTATTTACGATACAATACAGATTTAATTTTTTTCATTGATGAAAAAATAGTGGCTCTATAAAATTAATGACAGATAAACGCAATGGTGAACCGTGCGGCCGGCAAGGGTTACGAGAACGAGGCGTTCTACGAGAACATAAAGTTCCAGTTCATCGGTATTGGCAATATACACGTGATGCGCAGGAGTCTGCAGAAACTGGTTGAGAGTAAGTATAGTTTTTTTTTTTTATAAATGGAGCAAGCAAACAGACAGACGGGCCACCTGACGGTAAGTGGTCACCGTCGCCTACTGACGCGTGCAACACCAGGGGTCGCCAGTGCGTTGCCGGCTATGAAGGAGAGCTTTTTTTTATGCGGGAATACATCAGCCGGAAGACTGTTCCATAGTCCATTTTTTTTAAACTTGTCCCATTTGGTAAACAATCTTAGCATATTGTCTTTTTGTTTTAATTTGCGATTAACGAATAATGCAGACGCAAAATTATAAAAATTTAAAAGCAAACTGTCAATTTTAATACAGGAACAGATTTCTAGAAGCTATAATTTATTTTTTTAAAGCAATTTTAAACTTTTTTTCATAAAACGTAGTGCCAAGATTGTTTACCAAATAAGGTGGTGTACTACTCTCACCACGACAAAGTCAAGCCATGTTACGATTCATAGTGCTTTTTCTTAAAAAATTCAAGGGAACAGGCGGCTAAGTTCCCTTATGGTAAGTGGCTACCAAACCGCATTACCAGCGCGGTGGACGGCGGCCTGCATCCCTCTCATTGTGAGAGGGACCCGACCTGTAGTGGGTCATTAGTCAGTAACCCATTAATGACCCACTACAGGGTGTGGTCTCCTCTCACAATGAGAGGGATGTAGGCCTTAGTCCGCCACGCTGGCCTACTGCGGGTTGGTGGACTTCACATGCCTTTGAGAACTTTTTTTTCTGAACTCTCAGGCATGCAGGTTTCCTCACGATGTTTTCCTTCACCGTAACAGCAGGTGATATTTAATTTTTATAAAGCGCACATAACTTTTTTACAAAGTCATTGGTGCGTGCCACTGGGATTCGAACCCGGACCCCTCGATTTGAGGTCGAATTCTAAGCCACTGGGCTATCACCGCTAGTGGGTAATTAATTAACCTAAAATTGGTGTATATTTAATTTCAGCGTGTGAACAGACCTCGCCAACGATGTCTTCCTTCCTCAGTGGGCTGGAGTCGTCCGGGTGGCTCAAACATATCAAGTAAGTCATCTCATAACCACCTACTTACACTACACCGGGATCTTAATAGTCGTGCTATTAAGATCCCGGTGTGTTCTTATGATGAGAGCTGTACCTGGTTTTGTATGGTGTTAGCTGTATACCTGCTCTTGTTTTTTCCGAGACGTGTCTCGGACTATCTCAGACATAAATCGGGTTGAGCTCTCTTCCTATGCGTGAGGCTATCGGTGTGAAGCGTTGCCCCTACATTATTACGAAACCTGTGCCGCAGATCGATCCTGGACGCGTCGTGGTGGATCGCGAGCGCGATAGAGAGCGGCGTCAGCGTGTGCGTGCACTGTAGCGACGGCTGGGACCGCACCGCGCAGGTGTGCTCGCTGGCCGCGCTCTGCCTCGAGCCGCACTACCGCACCATCAACGGCTACCAGGTGACCGCCGCCGCACACTGCCGCACACTGCCGCACACTGCTGCACACTGCCGCACACTGCCGCACAGTACCGCACACTGCCGCACAGTACCGCACACCGCCGCACACTGCCGCACACCGCCGCACACCGCCGCACACCGCCGCACACTGCCGCACACCGCCGCACACTGCCGCACACCGCCGCACACTGCTGCAAGTTTGCTCAGATCATACATATGATATGGTCTATATATGCAGAAAATATTAATAATAATAACGACCGCAGTGTTTAAGTCACCAGTACGTTGCGCGGAGGGTCCTGGCTTCGATTGCCAGCAGCACAGATATTTGAATACTTAATTTTAATTTCACTTTCTGGTCTGGGTGTGTTGTGTTGTTGTCTTGTGTGTATCCATGGCACCCACGACACAGGGAATCCTAGTGTGTTGCTATGTGTGTGAAGCGTTATTTATTTATTTATGATTAATGTCATATCATATGTAATTGCAGGCGCTAATAGAGAAGGACTGGCTGTCGTTCGGGCACAAGTTCAGCGCGCGGTGCGGGCACAGCATGGGCGACGCGCGGGAGCGCTCGCCCGTGTTCACGCAGCTGCTCGACTGCACTTGGCAGCTGCACCGCCAGGCGCCCGAGGTGACCACACGGATACCTAACTGTTAGGCAACCTAGCAAGCGGATGGCCAATGGGGCGATATTGACACACACGATAGCTGTCACGTGTGTTCCTTTATTGGGCCTAGTCATACTGCACCATAGAATAATTCATACTTACTTTTAAAAGAGTACTGGGAGTTTTTTTCCGCCCGCTTTTTCTCCCAGTCTACGTTTTGCCTGAGGGACGATCAAAGCGGATGTTTGTATAATGTTACGGAGACATTTATATGTAAGAAAATCACTACAAAATCAGCCAATCTGCAGAGGCTCTATACTTTAGACTCGGACTCAGCCTTAGCAAATCAGCTGATTTTGATGTAAGAAAACTGTTTGAAAATTAGCCGATCCATCGGGGAACCGGGAAACAGATTGGCAGACGGATTAATAAAAAGACAATAAAAAAAGCAATGATTGGTACTACTTCGGCTATCGAACTTTCCGTTCGACTTTATCAAATAACGAATGTATCAATGACGACTTGAGTGGCGCAGTGGTTGACACCGCTGCGCTGCGCGGAGAGTCCTGGGTTCGATTCCCAGCAGAGCAGAGATTTGAATGATGAATTTGAATTTCTGTTTCTGGTCTGGGTGTGTGTGTTGTTGTCTTGTGTGTGTCCATGGCACCCACGACACGGGGAATCCTAGTATGGGGCTATGAGTGTGAAGCGTTATTTATTATTATTTGTTTATTATTATCAGTGTTCTGTTGTTCAGGCGTTCCAATTCAACGAGCGGTTTCTGCTGACGCTGCACGACCACGCGCACGCCTGTCAGTACGGCACCTTCATAGGCAACTGCGAGAAGGACCGCAGGGATTTGAGGTCAGTTGCATACTATACTTGGGCCATTACAAACGTGCGAACTGAGTCATAAATCATTTTAATCAGACCTCTCGCTCACACTTATAGGCATATCGGATCTCTCGCTCACACTTCTAGTGTTGTGTGTAACAATAAACAGGAATTTGTCGATAGTTAGTAGCAGGTAATAAGGGAAAGGTTAAGTACAATAATTTTAAACAATTATTAATCAGTTTGGAATATTAATCTATATCTGTGTCATCGTCTGTGCAGCAGTCACTGACATCTTCATGTAAATTTATTATCAGAGGCTGTATTCTCTGATCTCTTAAAATTGCCTTGGCTAAATCCCGAATTATGAATAACCGAACGAGTTTGGGCGTTAATATCGCCCTTTAATTTTAACAAAGTTAAGTTATCGAATAATGCTTCCATGGTTCGCGTAGGAAGATCTAATGATAACTAACACTATTTTTACATACACCTACAACCTACAATTTGCATGTACCGGTACTTATCAACGACCACGTCATCTGACTACCTGAACCCGAGCGGCATCCCTTTATCGACAACGAGTTGCCCAGCATTGTCACATTCCTTTGACGTGACGTTTTATGACTCAGTTCGCACGTTTGTAATGGCCCAAGTATAACTAGCGTTCGACGCGAACTTTTACCTGTAGTAGTACCTGTTTTGTTACAGGCTGTCCGAGCGCACATTCTCGCTGTGGGGCTACATGGCGACGCACCTCGGCGAGTACAAGAACCCGCTATACAATCCGAAGGCGCACCCCGACGTGTTGCAGCCCGACCTCAGTGCTCAGAGTATAAGGTGGGGCTCTTTCAATTGATTAATTGTATTGCGCGGGACAGCGGTGATAGCCTGTAGAATAGCCGGCTACCCTTAACCCTTTTATGTCATGTTACTCTCGTATAGCAGTAGGTAGCCGTATACCACAGATACGCCTAACATATTTTAATGCACTTAAACGGTACCACCAGCAGCGGTGATAGCCCAGTGGCTTAGAATTCGACCTCGAATCGAGGGGTCCGGGCTCGAATCCCGGTGGCACGCACCGATGACTTTGTAAAAAAGTTATGTGCGCTTTGTTATAAATTAAATGTCACCTGCTGTTGCGGTGAAGGAAAACATCGTGAGGAAATCCGCATGCATGAGAGTTCACAAAAATATTCTCACGCGGTATGTTCGTCCACCAACGGGCAGTAGTGGTGCATGGTAGACGGTGGCCTACATTGTGAGAGGAGACCCGACCCTGTAGTGGGTCATTAATGGGTTACTGACAATTATGTTGGAGCAGCCAAGTACATACATTCACCAATGGGCTGCCGCAGCCAGGAGTTCGAGGGTGTTTCTGTGCGGGCTCCCATACAACGTCATATGTCCGTCTGGCTGCCTAGTAGGGGGGTGGATGGTATCTGCTTTCTTCAACCAATTGTGGACCGATTTTCTTTTGTTCGATAGGACATGATTCCCATATTTTTCGGGTGAGGGTCTAATATTAGGTTCCGAAGATACCGAGTGGAACGCCTGAACGCCTCCGGAGTGGAATTTAAACAAAACGCCATGTTTCGACAAAAGACTGGCGTGTTACCCGTTTATGAATAAAATCCTCGAAACAACAACGTACGATACGTTCCAGGTTCTGGCGCGGCATGTACTGCAGGCACGAAAGCGGCGTTCATCCCCGCGAGCCGCTCGCCGACCTGCTGCCCGCCGCCGTGCAGCACTCCGCCGCGCTCACGCACCACCTGCACTACCTCGCCAAGGTAGCCGCCGTACACCGTACACTGTACACTGTACACACTCGCATGTACTGCACACCTGCTGCCCGCCGCCGTGCAGCACTCCGCCGCGCTCACGCACCACCTGCACTACCTCGCCAAGGTAGCCGCCGTACACCGTACACTGTACACTGTACACACTCGCATGTACTGCACACCTGCTGCCCGCCGCCGTGCAGCACTCCGCCGCGCTCACGCACCACCTGCACTACCTCGCCAAGGTAGCCGCCGTACACCGTACACTGTACACTGTACACACTCGCATGTACTGCACACCTGCTGCCCGCCGCCGTGCAGCACTCCGCCGCGCTCACGCACCACCTGCACTACCTCGCCAAGGTAGCCGCCGTACACTGTACACTGTACACACTCGCATGTACTGCACACCTGCTGCCCGCCGCCGTGCAGCACTCCGCCGCGCTCACGCACCACCTGCACTACCTCGCCAAGGTAGCCGCTGTACACCGTACACTGTACACTGTACACACTCGCATGTACTGCACACCTGCTGCCCGCCGCCGTGCAGCACTCCGCCGCGCTCACGCACCACCTGCACTACCTCGCCAAGGTAGCCGCCGTACACTGTACACTGTACACACTCGCATGTACTGCACACCTGCTGCCCGCCGCCGTGCAGCACTCCGCCGCGCTCACGCACCACCTGCACTACCTCGCCAAGGTAGCCGCTGTACACCGTACACTGTACACTGTACACACTCGCATGTACTGCACACCTGCTGCCCGCCGCCGTGCAGCACTCCGCCGCGCTCACGCACCACCTGCACTACCTCGCCAAGGTAGCCGCTGTACACCGTACACTGTACACTGTACACACTCGCATGTACTGCACACCTGCTGCCCGCCGCCGTGCAGCACTCCGCCGCGCTCACGCACCACCTGCACTACCTCGCCAAGGTAGCCGCTGTACACCGTACACTGTACACTGTACACACTCGCATGTACTGCACACCTGCTGCCCGCCGCCGTGCAGCACTCCGCCGCGCTCACGCACCACCTGCACTACCTCGCCAAGGTAGCCGCTGTACACCGTACACTGTACACTGTACACACTCGCATGTACTGCACACCTGCTGCCCGCCGCCGTGCAGCACTCCGCCGCGCTCACGCACCACCTGCACTACCTCGCCAAGGTAGCCGCTGTACACCGTACACTGTACACTGTACACACTCGCATGTACTGCACACCTGCTGCCCGCCACAACTCTAACCAAAGACGTGGCGAACCTCCCCAAGACAATTACAAATGTTTTTTTAGATTGTAGTGAAATACGTCACGTATTTCTTACGTCTATTACTGATGCTGTTCACACTTGTAACTGGCATGCATAATGCATATCTACCTATTTACCAATGCCTATAAAACTGTGTATCAAACATTGTATATACTGCTGTTGGTGTGTAACATTAATAATAAATAAATAAATAAATAAATAAACAATTAGTCAATAATATCCAGAGAATATCGACATTCAAGAGCCTACTGTCCGGCCGCAAGGAGAAGGAGCGATCGGCGGTGGTCAACTACCAGAACGGCGACGCCGACACCGTGGAGATCGAGACCAACACTGAAAACCTGCAAATTGATAACAAGTCAGTAGTCTCGTGGCCAATGTTTATTGCGCTTGGTGAATTTGATTCATTCAAAAAATGCATTCAGTGCAATTTCATTTCATTTGAATTTAGTGACCCATTGCAGGGTCAGGTCTCCTCTCACGACTGACTAATGTGAATTGGTAGACTTCATAAGCCTCTGAGAACCTAATATCCTAATATTAATGCTAATAATAAAACAATAAAAAAGCCTGTATTTCTCGCAAACATTTGAGTATTACATAATCTGTTAGTAGTTATTTATTAGTGTTTAACTCTTTATGTATATATTAATATAAGCTATTTAATAATCGTATTTTAATTACATTTTTCTCATAAAATTAGTCTGCAAGTAACCTTTTGTAGGTAAAGGCCTCTTCCGAATTATGCCAATTCGTCCCGCTATGTGTATAATTTCGTCCTCCCATCCTAATATTCTAAATTAAAAAAGCTGCTTTCAAAATTGCTGTCCTTGTCGTCAGCCCCCAAAACATCTACGATTCAAGAAGGAATCTTCTTTGGCTAAGGTAAACACCAGTTCTTGGGTTGGTTATGAAATCGAATAACCGTCCAATATACCCAATGTATGGTGGTGATACTCACACTTTTTATTTAGCTTTTTTTCATTTACGCGTCATATGTTTTGTAATTATTCTAAGCAATATTTATTCAATCACAGACTCCTATATGAAACCAGCGGTGGGCTGTCTGAGTTGGAATGCGCGAATCACGACCATCCGCTGAAGGAAGCCGCGCCGACGAAACCCAACAAAATACCACTTATTACTGAGGTGACATATTAGACCTTTTTTATTGTCTATACATGAATATTACTGAGGTGACATATTAGACCTTTTTTATTGTCTATACATGAATATTACTGAGGTGACATATTAGACCTTTTTTATTGTCTATACATGAATATTACTGAGGTGACATATTAGACCTTTTTTATTGTATATACATGAATATTACTGAGGTGACATATTAGACCTTTTTTATTGTATATACATGAATATTACTGAGGTGACATATTAGACCTTTTTTATTGTCTATACATGAATATTACTGAGGTGACATATTAGACCTTTTTTATTGTATATACATGAATATTACTGAGGTGACATATTAGACCTTTTTTATTGTCTATACATGAATATTACTGAGGTGACATATTAGACCTTTTTTATTGTATATACATGAATATTACTGAGGTGACATATTAGACCTTTTTTATTGTATATACATGAATATTACTGAGGTGACATATTAGACCTTTTTTATTGTATATACATGAATATTACTGAGGTGACATATTAGACCTTTTTTATTGTATATACATGAATATTACTGAGGTGACATATTAGACCTTTTTTATTGTATATACATGAATATTACTGAGGTGACATATTAGACCTTTTTTATTGTATATACATGAATATTACTGAGGTGACATATTAGACCTTTTTTATTGTATATACATGAATGCAGCAAACGAGTACGCTGGCCACCTGATAATAGAGTGGTCATTTCAGCCCATAGACATAGACAACCTCATATAGAGTAGAAATCATTCAATCCATGGGGTTCGATTCCTGGCCAGGCATATTGATTTTTCAAAAATCCAATGATGCAGTTTTAGTTTTCATCAAAATCGGGTCCCACTCCCTTAAATATTTTTCGCTATTCCTCATCGTTTAGTATTTTCCCATTGTCACACACTTGAAAATGCACCCGTATGTATAGCTTAGAACAACGACACATTAAGACGATGTCTGTAGGGTAGCGACCGTGGGAGTACTCGCCCTACACACCGTGCGTTGGGCTCACGGGAAGCGGGAATGATTCGCCACGTGGTGCGGGCGTAACTCACGGCCGTCACTGCACTCCACATACACAGGAAACGAGTCCGGAATGTTCGTAACACTAACAGGGATAACTGAAGGTGTCTCCGCGAGGTACCGGCGGGTGCGCGCGCACGGCGTAACGTGTAACGTGCGTCTCGGGCGGCTTCTCGGAGCGGACTTTAAAAGCAGACTGTAGTGCCCCCGTCTATTAGGCAGGTACTAATATCACTGGCTCGTTCACACACGCAACACAGCAACGCTTACGTCCACTCCCGCCCTCGGCTCTCGTGATACTGGACCATGGAGTTATTGAACACTACGCTTTTATACTGCCACTGACAATGTCAGTCTGACGTAAGTGACGTTCCGTGCGGCGCGCGCCCGAGACAGTGTATATCTATTTATGTATAGATACTACCACAAACACTACACAGACACATCATTCGCTCTTGCGGTCTTTGAATGCGAATGAAGGAACGAGATGAACGAACGTCGCGCTATTGGCGCGAATAATGTCTGATGTGATTCCAGAAAACGGAATCGGTGATCCCGGCGAGCTTGGCACTGCTGGAGGCGGAGGTGGGCTCGGTGGCGCTGGACTGGCGCAGCCTCAAGAGCGTCACCGAGTGCAGCTGCTCCACGCCGCTCGACCACTTCAGCAGGAAGGTAGCGTTCACTGACTTGTCAGTGACCCATTGATGACCCACCACAGGGTCGGGTCTCCTCTCGCAATGAGAGGGATGTAGGCCGCCGTCCACCACGCACCACTACTGCCCGTTGGTGGACGAACATGCCGCGTGAGAACATTTTTTTTGTGAACTCTCAGGCATGCAGGTTTCATCACGATGTTTTCCTTAACCGTAACAGCAGGTGATATTTAATTTTATAAAGCGCACATAACTTTTTAACAGTCATTGGTGCGTGCCACTGGGATTCGAACCCGGACGCCTCGATTCGAGATCGAATTCTAAGCCACTGGGCTCTCACCGCTTTCGCTTCGCGCGTTCACTGACTAGTGACTGGTAATGACTTGCGGCCCTCGGGGCTCGGTGCTCCGTGTTCGTCGTGTTCCGATGTGTTGGGTAGTTCGCGAACGAACCAGGTGGGAAGAGCGCTCCTTTAGGTGAACTATGCGAACTAGTGCATTGATAGTCCCTCTCTAGCTCTTAGTTCTGTAGTTGCTTTTATATTTTTTTTATGGTCCACTTAACTAGACAATGGCGTTACCAACTTATGGGTTTTCCCTCCTAACTTATGGCACAATGATAAGGCGCCATAGGGTATTTTCCTATTTTGAGTAAGTACTTGAATAATAGCGGTGATAACCCAGTGGCTTAGAATTCGACCTCGAATCATGGGGTCCGGGTTCGAATCCCAGTGGCACGCACCAATGACTTTGTAAAAAAAGTTATGTGCGCTTCATAAAATTAAATATCACCCGCTGTTACGGTGAAGGAAAACTGCATGCCTGAGAGTTCACAAAAAAATGTTCTCAAAGGTATGTGAAATCCACCAAGCCGCACTAGGCCAGCGTGGTGGACTAAGGCCTACGTCCCTCTCATTGTGAGTGGAGACTCGACCTGTAGTGGGTCATTAATGGGTTACTGCCAAAGGCCTCCCCTAATCGGTGTATTAATACGGGTTCGATTCCTGGCTACACATATTAATTTTTCAAAAATCCAATGATGTCGTTTTAGTTTTCAACAAAATCGATCCCCAGACTGCTTTCAGCATTTTTCGCTATACCTCATAATTTCCCCATCGACGCACACTTGAAAAGTTCACCCTGTATAAGCGCGATCGTTCGTTCATCAGCACCACTGTTGGGGCTGCGGGCGCTGCGTGTGCACGCGCTGCGTGTACCGACGCGCGCCGCTGCCCGCGCTCGCCGCGCCGCACCCCGCGCCCCTCTGCGCCGCGTGCGCGCCCTCCGCCCCCGCCTCGCCCGACGCCCCCGCCGCCCCCACGCCGCGTGAGTACACCCCCGCCCCCGCCCGACAACGCTCGTGCACCACCAGAACACAAGCTCACCAGGCGCGTTCATACCACGGTCGAAAAGGTAGCCAGTGCCTACCTTAACGATAGCCTTCTAGCCTCGCTAAACATATTATTATATACCGACTTAAAAAAAGGAGGTTATCAATTTGATACGTACGTGTCAAATTGATAACCTCCTTTTTTTAAGCATGTAATATTCTCAGAACTGCACAATTTTTACATAATTATGTTGGTCTATTACGGCTTCTAAACAAGAATATCAAATTTCATGGGTGTATATATGTATGTCGGAGAAAGACCATTCTACTCGACATCATCATTAGTGGTTACGTGTTCAGCAGTGGGCGTCATTTGGGTATAATGCAAGCACAAACAAAGTACTTAAGGTTTACACACTATTTATTCAAGGTATCACAATATTCACACACGTACAAGTTAGTTTAATGGATGGCCTCAAACTCTTGATAAAGAGCAGCGAGTTCGTGACACCGTTCATACTCCACCAGAACCTTAACTCACAACTGGTCCACCACGACCCCATAATCCCTCGAATCTCCAACAACTCCACACAATACATGGCGAACTAGAACGTGTACCGACCACGCTCTGAGTTATCCTCTACTTTCAGCCTATTTCGTAAACATTCGTTTACAATAATTATCACAATTCACAATACAACAACATGAACAACAAGATGTAGTAGAAAATCTATTGACAATCAAATGACATTCCAAACAAGATTGACAAATTACTCTTTTTTTTTAAAAAACAAGTTCAAAATAATGTTCTAAACATTCTCGCATTGTATGGCCAGTAATCAACTTGGCTTGAATCCTTCTCCGACATGTATGTATGTTTGTATGTAGATATGTTTGTCCTCGCATATCTCCGAAACTAATTGACGGCTCGTATTGGCTCTTTTTTGTTTGTTTGTATTTTGTTCAACTTAGGGAATGGTAAAAGTTACATCAAAATCGATCCATTAATTTTCGTGATATGGACTTAAAACTTAAAAAATACGAAATAAAAATAATAAAAAAAAATTAAACTGACATCAAAAAAATATAAAATAAAATTCCTTACATAGTTTATGCCTACTATTTTCGAGGTTGGTGCCAAAATTTAACAATAGAAACAAAATACTTGATACTAAAGACGCCAACCTCGATAAATAGTAGGACTAAACTATGTAACAAATAAATTTATACTTTTTTGAGGTCAGTTTAATTTTTTTATTTTTATGTTATTATTTGACAAGAAAATCACACCAATCGTTATTATAGGCCAAACGAAAATTTAGATGTACCTATGAGTAACTAGATCTACAATGCTTACCTCCAACGCACACCACTGCAATGCACCCACACACACACGCACGCACACATCACGTATCGGCGCCCGCCACCCCCGCGCGACTCCACCCCCACCCATCAAACCATCTTTTATCTTTTTACATTTTAATAAAATTGAAATAACAATAATATATCATTATTTTTTTCAGATATAGTATCTCCAGCCAATTAAGAAGCAGAAACATGACGGAAATTTAGTTGATTACAATAGTTTAGTAACAATTTTAGTGAGTGTAAATAAAAATAATATGTAGTTTAAGCATAATGTTTGTTTTTCTACATATATTGCTTAAAATATCATTGTAAAGATCCTATCCCAAATTATTACTTGTATGAGCTAATAATTCCCAAAGTAACCAAATAAAACCTGAAGCATTTAGGTTAAACTAGACATCTTTATCTTTAACACATAATTATTATATCTTAGACATCATCTAAAGTTGGCTTCAAAAAGGTTTGCCAGGTATTGATGCTATAAATTTAAGTAGTCTTATTTTATGAATATAGGTAAATGAAAGAATTATTTTGTTTGTAAATAAATTTTAATGTGTTTAATGCTTTGTAAATACAATATTTTTCATTATAAGTATTAATAATGTATAAAATAAAATAAATAAAATTTCCTTCTAACTTTTTTCCCCTTTATTTTTATTTAATAAGTATGAATGAACCCACCAAAGGTTTCCCCTTACTTATAAAGACTATCTCAGTCCTCATGAATAGCACCCACAGACACACCCACACAACATTATATAGGACTAGCTTTAGCCCTTGGCTTTGTCTGTTTCTAGAATTCAGTCCACAGAGGGATATAAAACATTCCAAATGTAAATCCAATTTGTAAACTACCTGTATACAAAATTTCACGCAGATCTATTCAGCCTTTTTTGTGAAGGAGTTACAGACATCAATCCAATTTTATATCGCAACCTGATATAGGAATTCTACTTTCTATCCTAATTGAAGGGTGGTTTCATGGGTTGCAGTGACCACTTAACGTCCTATGGTCTGCATGTCTGTTTGTATTAGTCTATCACCAACAAAAGAAACTGTGAAATTAATTAAATATCAAAGAAAGACACAATAGAATGTTAATAATATCTTTTTTGTGTAAGTACAACTCTCGGTTCACCTGTGTAAGGAAACATGTGTATGGGACATATCTATTGGGTCATTTAATTAGTGATATGAATTTACGATACTTACTGCTAACAAGCTATTTGTTCCAACTTGTTACTAACAACTTTATTACGCTAACTAACCAACCAGATATTAGTGTAATAAAAATAACCGCTATAACCAATTTTAAACTAAAAGTATAGGGAAACTACAGTCCATATTTTTACACTTTTCTTATTCAGTAAACAATCTTGGCACGCAAGCATTTAAAATTGCTTTTAAAAATATATTGTTACTATAAATTTGTTACAGCATTAAAAGACAATTTGTTTTTAAATCTTAGTAATTTTGAGTCCGCGTAAAACAGCTGGCTTTACTTAGAGTTTAAATTCCTGAGAAATATGTTTCACGTATTTGTTAATCTCCTGCTACTTTGTACCCTTAATTTTGGGAACGGCGACGCTAAATTGGACGAAAATAACCAAATGGTTGGCGTGGACACTGTTCGTGAGCAAGTTGAAATAAACAAGGACACAATCATAACGAGAAACATGAAACTGGGTAAACGTAATTCTGGTAAATGTAAGTATTCTGGTAAATCTATTTGTATACTTATCGTCGAAAACCGCGGTAGATTCTGATGTTGATTATTTCAAGTTTGAACCTACACCATAAAGATCCTAAATTGTAGAAAATAAAGTGACATGCCGTAACTTGATCCCTAGTGGGCCGGTATTAAAGATCATAGGATCCATGGTTCGACACTACCGATGTCAATTTTTGCAAAAACGTAGGTACATTTTTCACAAAAGCAAATTGAACGCTTAAATATTATTTTGTTTCCATTTAGAACTGCATGAACATTCACTAAAATCTTAATAAATATTTCACAACATAAGTTGTTTACCTACTTTCCTTTTTTGACGGCTTTAGTTTATTCTCATCATCTATAATCTATAATGTTTATAATCGGAAATCTAATAAATTTAGAATAATTAAGAATTCCTTCCCATATTTTTAGCTAGAGACAAAGAAGACACTAAACCAGACTGGTCTTATAGCTCGTTTCCCAGTGAGGTAAAAGCACACGTCGAACAGTTTAAGAAAAATATGTCCGAATGTCTAAAGGAGGTTCAAGCTAAAGAAAACAAAAATGCACAACGTTTGTCACCTCGGAAAGAGTCACCAGTGCATGGCGATTGCCTGATTGCTTGTGTTCTAAAACGTAATGGAGTGATAAATCACGGGAAAATACATAAAGGTTGGCAGACTATACCATTTGCGTCTTAAAGGACCCCTTACACAAAAGGCGTAGACAGTTACACAGATAGAACTTTAGCAAAAGCACTTCTGCAACGCACTGTCCGTGTCCAAAGGAAATGGTGACCACTGTCCATCAGGTGGCTTGTTTACCTGTTTTTGTTACATGTCAGTAACCCATTAATGACCCACTACGGGGTCGGGTCTCCCCTCACAACGAGAGGGATACAGGCCTGAGTCCACCACGCTGGCCTACTGCGGGTTGGTGGACTTCACATACCTTTGAGAACATTTTTTTTGCGAACTTTCAGGCACGCAGGTTTCCTCATGATGTTTACCTTTATATAGTTGCCGTCACGAGTGGTGAGCACAACTTTCATTGGTCGGTTTGACATTAACTGCGCTGCGGTGCACACGATTGGTTCGACAGTCGTCAGTTCGTCAGTGTGCGTCGTCTATTGGTCCAGCACGTTTTTCGGCTGCTGTACATTGGCCGCAAGTATTCAATATCCCTACCAGATAATCTGTTCACGACTCATGACGGTTACTATACCTTACCTTCACCGTACACCGTTCTTTTTCTTTACATATAAAATGTTAAAGTAATAAGCATTAACATGTAACGTGTAACAATAGTAATAACCAATCAGAACTTGATGCAGCCATACAAACAAAGTTACAATTTTACTAATTTACTATCTTTTCAGAAAGTCTTCTATCGCTAGTAAATAAGTTTTACTCAAAAGACGCTCAGCTGATGAAGAAATTAGAGAAGCAGGTTGATCGTTGCGTCAACACAAGTAGCCGACAAGCTGATGAGTGCGCGTTGGCTGCTCAACTGAACGATTGCACTAACCAAATAATGGCGAATAATAAGCATAAAATTCTAGTGAACTATTGAGCTCTCAATAAATAATATATATTTTAATGTTTTTGATACTATCACTATATACCAACACTAAAGCTGAAAATAAGATAACCTTTTGACCACCGAAGCCAATGTTGGAGCTGCCGTGGAACAAGTCAACTGTCAATCTACGTAAAAAAATATACTTAGGTACCTATGTCAACAGCGCAACGTCAACGATGATTAACGAACGGCATTGTTGCCTGATTGGGGTTGTACCTCTATTCAATAGGGGATTAGGGGAAGAGGATATATTTAATTCAAAGATACCTAATTCAAAAACTTTTGTTTCCAAAATTTTTTAAAGTTATAAAACTAAGGCACGCGAAATCACCATGAGGTGCTTTCACCACCAACCCTCTACAGGTTCAGGTCTTCATCTCGTCAATGCGAAGGATATAGGCCTTAGTCCATCACGTTAGCCTAGTGTGAGTGTAGTACAGATTTTCTCACGATGTGCTGCCGAATCTAACTTATGCATAATATATGCATTGCCACAAAGTTGTTTATATTTATTTTAGACCAAGTTTAAAGATGCTGATTTTATAAAAGATTTTTGTAGAATAGGACAAAACTAAATGAATATTTTTGTAGATGGTATTTCTTTAAAACCTGAATTTTGGTGGGATTTCGATAAATATTGGAAAAGATTGGGAGATCGCAAGTCTTGCTTTTGGCAACACAAAAGAACGGTTAAATTTTAAACTTTTTTTATTCGCGCGTCTACGTAGTGTAGTAGGGATGACGATTCTTTCCGGAAAAGATCGACTTTAAATCTATTCGAATCGTAACTTGATGAATCGATTCATAAAAAATTGAGGCCTAAAAGATTGATTTCTAAAAAATCGATTTTTTTATTTAACAAAAAATTTTAACAAAAAAAACTGACTTCAAATTGTGACTCTAAAAGTACTGAAAAGATTTTGCTTTTTTTATTCATTAGAGAGAGGCGTAGCCATAGTCTGGAAACTAAGCACACAGCCATCTCGTGAATAGAAAAAATCGAATGTCGACTGTCTGTAGGGTGAAATAGGGTAAACTGAATCGATTAAGTGTTACTATAGATTTTAAAAATCGATTTAATTGGCTCGATCTCAGATCGCCATCCCTAACTTGGCGACTGACGGAAAGTTTTTTTAATTTGTCGTAATAATAATAATATTATTATCGTTATGGCGTTGGCGACTGGTGTCGTTGCTCAGTTGCTCTCACTAGCGATGTGCCGAGTCGGCTATTTATAGTATTCGAATACTTTGGTATTCGTTAAAAAAATATTCGAATTCAGACTCGAGTCGGAAGACACGGACAGGTATTCGAGTACTGGCACGAGTATTCGAATACTTTAGTGGACTCGAGTACCTTTTGAATCGAACTTTGACGACAATAACATATCCTAATATTTCATCACAAATCATGTAAGATATTAAAGGTGTATTTTTTTCAAATGTTTCAGTAAATTTGTTGTGTTCCCAAAAGTTACAAATGTTTTTTTGCACTCTTTGCACTCCACTTTTTTACCTTCTAAAATGTTGAATAAGTTCCATATTTCCGATTTTTTTTGGAGCCATCCTATCACAGACCTGGCTAAAACAATTAAACTAAACACTTAATTTCACTATTTAACTGACAGACTAACAGTTTGACTGATTAAAATTATATCTATCTTTATATTAATCTTAATCTTAATTATATTAATCTTTATTAAACTAACCGTTCGGAAAACATAAACACGTTGAAACCTGCAACGATTCTCTGCAACGAGTCACGCGGCGGGACTAACTTCACAATGCTCTTTCAAAGTGAACGGGGCATTCAAAATTCGACTGTACGCGTAAAGCAGAAGGTTTCTTTTAAAGTACACGACTTAGGATTCGAATACCGTAAGTACTCGAATCCTGAATTCGAATACCGTAAGTACTCGAATCTTGAATTCGAATACCGTAAGTACTCGAATCCTGAATTCGAATCATGTGGATTCGAATACCGTATTTTATGTATTCGAGTACGTGAGTACCTGCTAGGTATTCGAGTAAGTACTCGAGTCAGTCTGACTCGGCACATCTCTAGCTCTCACAGTCACAGAGTACTTTATTATAAACATGCGCAAATCATGTTCGGTAATGGATTGAACCTGGAACGGTTAATTGACATGTCGGAACTAGTTCCCTTATCATGTTCGGGGAACTATATAGTTCCTCTGATTAGCACCGACTGAGGAACTGAGACCGCTGAGGAACTGTAAACTGTTTATACCTAAACAGGTCCACGGCGGTCTTAAATTAAATCCTACAAATTACAGTTCCTCGGTGCATTGGACGTGTATTTGGTAAAATTAAATAAACTTATTTTGTATCAATTGATTTTCCTTCATACTTGTCAGGCTTAGGACTGTCAACCAAATAATAACATTAATTAATATTTAGTTCTGAAAGTATTTAACCTTAAACTCTCGTTTTTCTTCGGGATGCCATTTTCAAGTCTTTTACACTTTTGAACCATTGTTTATAATACAAATTATTTATATTTATTTAGACTTCCTAAAACTAATATTTATTACAATTTACAATATATACACTTTACTCAAAGGTAAAACAATTTATTTAGGTACTATCGTATCGAAATGCAAAATAGAATATCATCAGGGCACCGCACGTACGTACGAAATGTTTGTTTACTTTAATAAATCAAAATTCTAAGAATTGAGTCAGTGGTAGGTACCGGTGTCAAGGTCAAAAGTTCAAAACGAAATTTGCATTAATAATGTATTTTTCGACTTAAAATAGTACTTAGTGCATATAACATAAGGTCACATTATTATCCTTAAGCAATTTTACATGTGTTTATTATCTGTCCCAATCTTCGCGCCCAGTCTTATACTGCATCCCTTTCGCACCTACACGAGATTCGGCAAAGCTCGGACCGACCCGCCTCTATTCGGTGTTCAAGCATGTCTCGGTTCGCTCGGACATGCTCGGAACTGTGAACCTGTTTGTTTAGACGCCTCGGAGAGGAACTATATCGTTCCAGTGTCGAACATAGTTCCAGGAACTATTTCGGTCCGGAACTACACATGTCTACTTTATTATATATGGTTGCTCTCTTCTCTTCTCAGGCAGGTGTTCGTACTTCGTGTTACTCATTTGTCTTTTCTCATAAAATCTCTTCTTTGTGATTTTTAGCCATGAGCGAAATGTGTCACTTAAAAGAAAAGAACGAAACATATCTTTCCTTCACTGTGAAGTATATCACTCTTTTAGTCCAGTAGTTCAATGTAGTTCACCATTCACAAACGATAGGTTATCCTTTCCTATTTCTTACTTCAACACTCCATACTATTTCTTTTACTTCAGTTAGTTCAGTTCCTTCACTAGTTCATTACGATATAGTAGTTCTAATGAAATGTTCGATAAATTATTATGAAATACCCCATAATGAACTCGTGTATCGTAACGTTTATCTCTACTAGTCTTTTGAATTTTTTGAGATTATTAGATATAGGATAAAAAGACAAAAAAATTAAAAGGACTAAAACAATAAAATAAAACTAAGTGCGTTTATTTTATCAAATATCTAGTAATAAAATATTTAAATTATAAAATATTTAAATTTAAAAATGAAAGAAAATATCATTTATATTTATAATCAAGCCAAAATAGTCCGTAAATAGTTAACATAAAACTCATAATATTGAAACGTTTCCTAGAACTTCTAACGACAACGTATTTAGATGTAATAGTGTTCGTATAAGAGTATTTGTAATTTGATCATTGGTGCTTTACTTGATGGTTTAAGATTGTTTTCTCTTTTATGTCTCCGAGCGTGAGTATGTGTATGTGTGCGTGAGTATATGCGCACGCCACGCGTCGTCGGCTGTCGAGCTTCTTCGGTTAGTTTCGTTCGCGAAGCAATTGGACTAAATGAACGAGATGAATTGTAACTGAAGTAGTGAAGGAAGGACGGGAAAAAGTGAAGTACTTCAATTGAAGCATTCATTCCTGAACGACACATGACTGGTGATTTTCGTTGTGGAACAGAACTAACATTCGCCTTCATTTAAATCTAACGTTTGCCTTCATTTAAATCTAACAAAATCATAATTTGTCATGAAGATGGCGGACTTTGATAGTGAAGAAGTGAGGAAAAGTGTTATTGATGTCGCTTCGGTTGAAAGACGCGCGTACATCTCTGGTATATTTGTTTCTCTCCATCCTTGAAAGCAGACGGCGAGTTTTAAGCACTTGGGTGACTTGATTGAAATATTTTTTCTAATTTTGAGGTTAAATCTGAACTGCTCATTATTTTAATCATCTACTTACCCATTTCACTTATTATTACAAATTTGGCAAATTTTAATTTGACGCTCTGCACAATACAACAACAGGAACACACATCGATTTTCGGTCTTTTGTGCGGGGACAGAAGCAGCATCGTCCAGGCCTGGTATCTTGAAGAACTGGTTCAGTGAAATCAGACTCAATTTTTAGCATACCATTTATAGATTCCCGGATATCCCGGGGCAATCTTGGCCATTGTAATCTACCCTTCATATGAGGTGTTATAAGCGACATTGCTAAATCCTTGAGAAATTGATGTTGCTTTTCAATTGGTTTCTTTGCTGGCATAGGCGACATGGTGTATAGAATCCAAGAGTTTACACCAGTATTAAGGGTATAGAATATGCAAAAAAGGCCATTTTATTGTTTTTCTAGAAGTCAAATACATTTTGCTCAATTGGTCGAAAACATCAACACCACATTTTGTTTTATTATAAAAAGTTATTATTTATGGTAAAAATGATTCATTTTCTTTATCATGACTATTATGCTTCGTAGACAACATCAGAACTACTTTTTTTACTGATCTTTGTTGGCAATACGAGAGCAGGGTTAGTGGTGGAGCAAAGGCAAGCATTGACATGTTTTTATTGTGACCCGTGGTTTCCAGCATCAGCTGTGCTCTATTTTTCAAAGTTCCTACCAACGTGATTTCCTTTTCTAGTAACGTTTTGGCAGTTGGCACTGATGTGAACCAGTTATCACATGTCCAAGTTTCAGTTGAGACTGTATACAGGCTTCGTCAACTCCATTACAAAATAATCAGCTACCAGCATTCATTGGGGTGATACATTTATAACACTGGCAGAACTGATTGAATTATCACCCAGTCATTATTTGTAAGGTCAGGTCTGATGAGGGCTATAGAAGTTATAATAGCATCTTTCGTCAAGCTTAAGCTATGCTATATGTAGAGTTCCACCTTTTGGGGACATCTTGTTTTAATTTAAGGGTTGGAAGATTAATTTGTTTTTGCATTGTAACTTATTTTGTGATTCGCTTGGGAAATCAGCTTAAAAAAGTCCATAACGCTTTTCACTTTACTTAATAAACTGGTCAAATACTGGAACACCGACTGGACACAGAGGTTTAATGTGTGTGCAAAGCATGGAATTTGCTGCCAATTGCCCTCTCTTATAGCTGCTGTAATAGTGGCTGCGTTATCACTGGCGATGGTGACAATTTTATGTTCGATATTCCATTCTCGTGTGATATTTTTTAGAAATTCTGTGAGATTTTCGCTTGTATGCCTCTCGTTGTATCCGCACATCCCAGTAAATTTGAATATACATAATTTCGTGTCATCTGATGTAGAGACAACATGATGAGCCGTAACAGCTAAATAGCTGTCATTGTTATCAGACATCCAGCCGTCAGTTGTGAGGCAGACATTTCCTGTTTTTTGCACATTTTGGGAATTAAAGACTGACAGTATTTTCCTTGTTGGCAGCTTGTACCCTGGGCACAGCATATGTATACATTTTCTAAATTCTTTGTCCTCCACCATACTGAATGGATAATAGCCATTTGCAATCATCAAGAAGTTCCGCACGCCGAGGTGGCACGGAATTTGTGCTGTGCACATATTCCTTGATGGATGGCTGATGAGGAGGTAACCCAGGAGAGGAAGGGGCAGGGGCATTGGACGTGGCAGGTTCTGTCGTAGTTGATATTGGCACAAATGTTTCCTGCTGTAGGATGCTTACTTTTTAAATGTCTACTGAAGTTACCACAATTTCCAGTGGTACCTGCTGGGATTTAGGATGCTCGCACAATAAAGGCATTATGCTTTTTATGGTTCTACTTTCTCAAAATTATTCCACACTGAACTTCGTTTTCGTGAACCCAATGACACTTTTTTAAATAAAACAACAAAACTAACTATACTTGGGCCATTACAAACGTGTGAACTGATTCATAAATCATTTTAATCAGACCTCTCGCTCACACTTATAGGCATATCGGATCTCTCGCTCACACTTCTAGTGTTGTGTGTAACAATAAACAGGAATTTGTCGATAGTTAGTAGCAGGTAATAAGGGAAAGGTTAAGTACAATGATTTTAAACAATTATTAATCAGTTTGGAATATTAATCTATATCTGTGTCATCGTCTGTGCTGCAGTCACTGACATCTTCATGTAAATTTATTATCAGAGGCTGTATTCTCTGATCTCTTAAAATTGCCTTGGCTAAATCCCGATCTTGTAACTCCTCTGCATGTTTTACGCATTTGACCCAATCATCTTTGGATACATTCCCAATAGCTTCATGTAGAAGGCTCTCGACGTCTGCTATTTTAAATGTATTGTTTTTTGATGCCACTTCGCCCTTTACTTGTGCCCATACCAATTCAATGGGATTATATTGGCAGTGATACGGTGGCAGCCGAATAACTTCGTGACCATACTCTATTGCCAGTTGGTCAATGGCATAAATCTTTTTTGGATTGCTTTGTTTAACTTTAATTATTAATTGTTCTTTAAAGTCGGCATTCGAAAATAGAATGCTTTTCTGTTTGAGCCATTCCTGTATATCATTTTTTTCCAAGACATTGTTGGTATGCTCTGCACACGGCGGACGAGAGAGGGTGTCCGCTATGGCATTAGACTTACCTGGAGTATACTCAATCCGTAAATTGAACTCCTGCAGAGTCAATGCCCATCTCGCCAGACGACCACTAGGCGTCTTGATGTTCATCAGCCAGCGGAGGGGTTGGTGATCTGATTTAATAATCACTTCCGATCCCTCTATGTATCCGCGGTAATTCGTTACAGCCCACACGACTGTATATATAAGACGAAGTATAAGTTAAATCAATCTTCTTAATAATATTACAATTATACCTTGGTTTACATTCCCAATTAGATAATAGAGGGTAACTCATAACATAAGACCATCCGTAATACTGGGAATCATCAAATAAAGGGATATTAATTTCACCGAAGTCTATTTGTTCAGATCTATAAAGTAAATCTAATTTCAAATCGCACAGAACCATGTCTTCTACCTGAAGTAACAACAGAATATAGTTATCCATTATGATCAATAAGATGGGCTATTGATTTAGCTAACAGCGATAACGGAATAGCTTGTTGATCAGCATCAGCATTCGGTATTAAAATTAAAAGAAGAAGAAGCAATACAAACATTTTATTTAGGTCTTGTTGCAGTATGTGGTACAGTATCTACTGCAGGTTTAGCATAATACATATACAGTAGTACAGCAGCCACTAATACAACGTAAAATTTATTTTTTGCACCATTTATACACATATACATAAAAACAGCCAATCCAACAACAAATGAAAGTAAAAATCCACTGCAGGGTGAACTATCAGACATGCACTATAAACGGTCGGCATTAATAGATTTATAAATACAGGACGCAATACAAATGTAATCAAATTCAACGAAATTAAAGTAGCTACTTGTTTGTAAGCTTTAATGTTATTAATAAAAGTAATAATTATCGACAGATCCAGATCCTTAGATGATTTTAAATAATTAAGCTCTAAGAATTAAATCCAATGGGTGAGTATGTCCATAGTATTCAGACAACGTGAAGAAAACCCAACATGCAAACAACATAAGACTTAAAGGATTCGAAAAGATCCTAAAAAGCAGATCTGATACGGCTGAAAAAGACATTTTGAAATTTCGAATTTAAAATATTCATTAAAATTTTACATAATTTATTTTTTTACTACTCTAATGATGGTAATGATGGATCTCTCAATATAATAGCATTATCAGCAAAGTAGTAAAGACTTCTAAAATTTTCCTCATTAGATATTAATGCATGTATTGTTTCATATATTATAGAATGATCACCATTCATCTTATACCTCTCATTAATAGCATCATCTATCCAAGTATTGTTTAAAGAATTAGAATACTGATACATTAACTCACATAACGATATTCTATACTGCTCAACATGTTCATAGTTAACTAAATCAGATCTACCCATTTTAACTATCAATTTAAAGGGATCGGGTATAAATAGTATCCTATTACCAGCCGCTATCAAGAACTTCGAACAAAAATATGAATACTTGTACGTAAAGAATTCGAGGTTGAATAATTTTGCGCAGTCATCATTCCTATCTATCCCTCTAACTCCATCTATTAGAAGACTATCATCACCAGAAAACAATCCGTTGTTGGAAACTATTTTATTTAGTTGTCTTTGATTGTCTATTATAAATACTAATAAGAAGAAATGGTATTTGAACTAGGAATTATGTAAGATGTCATTCGGGTGTTAGATATAAAAATGGCGATATGTATTAATATAATATAAAAGTGATAATAAAAGAATACAATGGTTAATAGCCGTTTCACTGTGCTTACACTATAATTTCAACATCCGTACTTTATTTTACTCAAGGCGAGCAACGTGGCCATAACACCCATTAAAACCAACGTATTTCCAATGTAAGTACTAGCGTTCCCTGATTTTCTCTGGAATTCTATTTCAAAACGTAGCTTATTGCTTTGATCAAACAAAATAGTAAATTCATGAGCTAATTAATCTCCATTGCATCAATCGATCCTCAGGTATTCCAAATAACCTATAAATTTCTAATTCAAATTCCAATAATAATTCACCCTGAGACTTATCATACTTAGCTATATCTATTTCCAATTTATCATCGGTATTAAGGTCGTCTACGGTCATCATTTCATTCAAAATAATTTCAAAGTCAGCTGGTGAACAGTCAGTAAACAATTTAAATTTATCAGGTAAAACTGATAACAATCTCGCTTTGAATTCTTTGAAAATAGGACAAAAAATTACATTAACCGTTTTGGAATGAGCCGCTATCGTCTGTAAAGCAGCGTATTCATTTATCGCCGATCTTTCTAATTTTGGTTTTGGCATCCTTTTTATCATTAGACTGTACCTACATAATTCATCTTTATCAACTATTAAATCAGAATCAACCATTGAATCTATTTTACAATTCTGTGATGGTAACCACGCGTTTATTAAAGATCCATTTAATTCTATTTTGTGTTCAAACATTTTTTTGAAATCATTTTTTTTGTCACAAGAAACAAATGAACCAACAAACTTAGGCACCATCAGTCTTAACAAATCCCTATCATTCATCGTTTCAGAAAGGAGATCAGCAACTCAAACTCAAACTCAAAAGCTTTTATTCATTATTAGGTACAATTTGTGCACACTTAATGAAAGTCATACAGATAAATTATACATTTCTTAAGAACTTTGGGCCTGGAATGAACATGCATGAGACTTAGCACTTTTGATTGAGGATATTATATACATTATGTGTGTATTTGTTTTTTCGTGGAAAAGGATCGGATTTATGAAATATAGCCATTTTACGCCCCGCGCACACATGTGACTTTTAGTCGCCGCGGTCGGCGATTTAGCAACTGCATCTCGATACTAATGCCAACATAACATGTAGTATTTTTATTAGTGGGCTATGATGGATTGAGATGATGATACAATAACCCTTTCCACCCGGGGTAGTGATTTTTACGAATTTCCGCTTTTTAACTTCATTATCGTAATAAGATAGGTAAAAAGAAATGCTGAGATTATTTTCAGATTTTTATTATATCTAGAAGTACTATTTCTAAGAACTAGACTTAAAAGTACCGTCAGGACATTGTGTTATTACAATGTTAGGAACTTTGATAGAAACTACAAAAATCATGAGATCGAATTTGACTTAGTAAAAATTAAAAAGGTTTTAAATTACAAATTAACCTCGTGGTATTCAGCGAAACAATTTTTCTTTTCATTTACACACAAAAACACGTTGCAATGAGAACATTTACTATGAGGTTTCGACTGAATCTTTTTCAAACTACAAACCTCACACCTTCCCCTATTTTCTACAAATGTAGGCCAATGGATGCCTCTATTACCCAAGCGAACGTCTTTTATAGTGGAGTAGTCAGATTTGCGTCTTTTGGAAGGGCCACCTTTCGAAGTATTATCAGCAAAAGTCTTTCTTTTCTGACTAACATCTTTCATTGTCATCAAGCCTTGAGTAACAGAGCGTCGAAAATCTTTTACGGTAGTCTGTTCCATTATAAGTCCATGAATGACATATGAATTGACAAATGCGATGTCCAGAAGACCCCAAAACAACCTGTGCCACCATTTCGGAGATTTGCGATCTATACAGTAAAGGGCTCTCAAACGATCAGCTGTATCTACGCCGCCCATATAGCTATTGTAATCTTTGATAGCCACAGGGCATGTAATGGCAGACTTGGATCCATTTTTTTTCTTTACGTGACACAGTAGCCGTTTCATTCCCATGAAAATTTGATACTAAATGAACAACTTTGTTATCCTTCCATTTCCAATATCCAATGTCTAAATTTGAGAATCGATGATCACTGTCGCCCCTTTTCATTTGAGAATCAGCAAGCATATTTCCGGCCAGTCCTTTTCTATTACTTCGGATAGTTCCACATGCGTAGGTGTTTTCAGTTTTTAGTTTCTCAAGCAAAGCAACAGACGAGAAAAAATTATCAAAGTAAACTATCTTCCCTTTACCCCAATCTTGTTCCGTTAACTCCAAAACTACTTTCTCTCCTAAGCCATAGCCGGTAAATTTTGAGTTCAGTTCTTCGTCTTTTCCTTGGTAAATTTGAAACTTCTTTATATAGCCTCTCTGGTCAGCAAGACACCACAACTTGTATCCTCTTTTTATGGGCTTCATAGGTAGATATTGTTTCAAGACAGACCTACCTTTAAATTTAATCATAGACTTATCCACACTCAGTTCGCGAGTACCATGATAAACCTCTTGAAATTTTTTATTGAGTGCATCAATCATCGGTCTAATTTTATATAACTTATCTTTGCAATCTTTAGGCATTTGGGAGTTATCATTGCAATGCAGATGAGATAAAATAATAGCAAATCTGTCTCTTGGCATTGTTTTGCAAATAAGTGCATTGTTGAGATCAGGTGCCGAAGAGTAATGGTCTCTCCACGCCGGACGAGTATTGTAACTCATAAAAAAATTCATATCTATAAATGTTAGAAGTTCCTCCTTTTTTAGGTTCAATACTTTGCCTCTCTGAGTAGCATAAAGGTTACTTTGGTACACAATATTATCAACAATATCTTCAATTAATACTAAAAATATATCAGTCGGGGTGCTACAGTGAGCAAAAAAGTCTTCTACTACTCCAGTATCTAGAACGTATTCTTGTAAAATTGTATCTAGGTCCTTCTTTTTCCATTTACGGTTTGGTTCGGGTAATCGCTGCTTAGTTTTTTGTGAAGACGTATTTGCAGACGGTACATCAATCTGAACACTAGATTCAGGTATTGGAGATGTTGGTACCTGATTTACAGGGCACTCCAATTCATCTTCTTTTGAAGGCGACGATGGCGGATCTTCGGCTAAAATATTTTCTAGAGCTCTTCCAAAAATCTCATCGAAGCCTCTTGGTGAAGGTTGTTGAATACTTTCCACTTCATCATCGGACACACCTGCTTCAGACTCTTCGTCACAGTCCGGAATCTCTTCCAATAACAGGGCTTCAATTAGAGCAGTATTGTTTGAAATATCCATCTTAATTGCTAAAAAAAATAAAAAAATAGCTCAGAACAATTATACAATTAAAAAAACATTCATTTACGATAAAACAAAATACCTAATTCATCGAGTATTTGTATTATAAAAGCTTATAATTTTTAGACTAAAATCACCTGACGGTACTTTTAAGTCCACATCAGTTTTTATCGAATATTCATATAAAATAAAGTGATAGTACGTTATAACAGCTTTTATAAATGTAGTCCGTGATATAAGCAACGTAATTAGTAAAAAAAATAGCACTTACCTATGATATTCTATTTATAAAACTTTTTCAATTACACCGCACAGTAGAGTGATAAAATGTCCGACCGGTTGTGACTCGCTGTTCAAATTTTTCGGCAACGTTACGCGGTAATTCAAATAACGCGTTGTGATTGGCTTACGGAAACGGTACTCTAAAGGATCGTCAGTTGTAGCTAGCTTAAAGTGATTTCTTATTTAAGTTCTACTTTCTCAAAATTATTCCACACTGAACTTCGTTTTCGTGAACCCAATGACACTTTTTTAAATAAAACAACAAAACTAACTATACTTGGGCCATTACAAACGTGTGAACTGATTCATAAATCATTTTAATCAGACCTCTCGCTCACACTTATAGGCATATCGGATCTCTCGCTCACACTTCTAGTGTTGTGTGTAACAATAAACAGGAATTTGTCGATAGTTAGTAGCAGGTAATAAGGGAAAGGTTAAGTACAATGATTTTAAACAATTATTAATCAGTTTGGAATATTAATCTATATCTGTGTCATCGTCTGTGCTGCAGTCACTGACATCTTCATGTAAATTTATTATCAGAGGCTGTATTCTCTGATCTCTTAAAATTGCCTTGGCTAAATCCCGATCTTGTAACTCCTCTGCATGTTTTACGCATTTGACCCAATCATCTTTGGATACATTCCCAATAGCTTCATGTAGAAGGCTCTCGACGTCTGCTATTTTAAATGTATTGTTTTTTGATGCCACTTCGCCCTTTACTTGTGCCCATACCAATTCAATGGGATTATATTGGCAGTGATACGGTGGCAGCCGAATAACTTCGTGACCATACTCTATTGCCAGTTGGTCAATGGCATAAATCTTTTTTGGATTGCTTTGTTTAACTTTAATTATTAATTGTTCTTTAAAGTCGGCATTCGAAAATAGAATGCTTTTCTGTTTGAGCCATTCCTGTATATCATTTTTTTCCAAGACATTGTTGGTATGCTCTGCACACGGCGGACGAGAGAGGGTGTCCGCTATGGCATTAGACTTACCTGGAGTATACTCAATCCGTAAATTGAACTCCTGCAGAGTCAATGCCCATCTCGCCAGACGACCACTAGGCGTCTTGATGTTCATCAGCCAGCGGAGGGGTTGGTGATCTGATTTAATAATCACTTCCGATCCCTCTATGTATCCGCGGTAATTCGTTACAGCCCACACGACTGTATATATAAGACGAAGTATAAGTTAAATCAATCTTCTTAATAATATTACAATTATACCTTGGTTTACATTCCCAATTAGATAATAGAGGGTAACTCATAACATAAGACCATCCGTAATACTGGGAATCATCAAATAAAGGGATATTAATTTCACCGAAGTCTATTTGTTCAGATCTATAAAGTAAATCTAATTTCAAATCGCACAGAACCATGTCTTCTACCTGAAGTAACAACAGAATATAGTTATCCATTATGATCAATAAGATGGGCTATTGAATTAGCTAACAGCGATAACGGAATAGCTTGTTGATCAGCATCAGCATTCGGTATTAAAATTAAAAGAAGAAGAAGCAATACAAACATTTTATTTAGGTCTTGTTGCAGTATGTGGTACAGTATCTACTGCAGGTTTAGCATAATACATATACAGTAGTACAGCAGCCACTAATACAACGTAAAATTTATTTTTTGCACCATTTATACACATATACATAAAAACAGCCAATCCAACAACAAATGAAAGTAAAAATCCACTGCAGGGTGAACTATCAGACATGCACTATAAACGGTCGGCATTAATAGATTTATAAATACAGGACGCAATACAAATGTAATCAAATTCAACGAAATTAAAGTAGCTACTTGTTTGTAAGCTTTAATGTTATTAATAAAAGTAATAATTATCGACAGATCCAGATCCTTAGATGATTTTAAATAATTAAGCTCTAAGAATTAAATCCAATGGGTGAGTATGTCCATAGTATTCAGACAACGTGAAGAAAACCCAACATGCAAACAACATAAGACTTAAAGGATTCGAAAAGATCCTAAAAAGCAGATCTGATACGGCTGAAAAAGACATTTTGAAATTTCGAATTTAAAATATTCATTAAAATTTTACATAATTTATTTTTTTACTACTCTAATGATGGTAATGATGGATCTCTCAATATAATAGCATTATCAGCAAAGTAGTAAAGACTTCTAAAATTTTCCTCATTAGATATTAATGCATGTATTGTTTCATATATTATAGAATGATCACCATTCATCTTATACCTCTCATTAATAGCATCATCTATCCAAGTATTGTTTAAAGAATTAGAATACTGATACATTAACTCACATAACGATATTCTATACTGCTCAACATGTTCATAGTTAACTAAATCAGATCTACCCATTTTAACTATCAATTTAAAGGGATCGGGTATAAATAGTATCCTATTACCAGCCGCTATCAAGAACTTCGAACAAAAATATGAATACTTGTACGTAAAGAATTCGAGGTTGAATAATTTTGCGCAGTCATCATTCCTATCTATCCCTCTAACTCCATCTATTAGAAGACTATCATCACCAGAAAACAATCCGTTGTTGGAAACTATTTTATTTAGTTGTCTTTGATTGTCTATTATAAATACTAATAAGAAGAAATGGTATTTGAACTAGGAATTATGTAAGATGTCATTCGGGTGTTAGATATAAAAATGGCGATATGTATTAATATAATATAAAAGTGATAATAAAAGAATACAATGGTTAATAGCCGTTTCACTGTGCTTACACTATAATTTCAACATCCGTACTTTATTTTACTCAAGGCGAGCAACGTGGCCATAACACCCATTAAAACCAACGTATTTCCAATGTAAGTACTAGCGTTCCCTGATTTTCTCTGGAATTCTATTTCAAAACGTAGCTTATTGCTTTGATCAAACAAAATAGTAAATTCATGAGCTAATTAATCTCCATTGCATCAATCGATCCTCAGGTATTCCAAATAACCTATAAATTTCTAATTCAAATTCCAATAATAATTCACCCTGAGACTTATCATACTTAGCTATATCTATTTCCAATTTATCATCGGTATTAAGGTCGTCTACGGTCATCATTTCATTCAAAATAATTTCAAAGTCAGCTGGTGAACAGTCAGTAAACAATTTAAATTTATCAGGTAAAACTGATAACAATCTCGCTTTGAATTCTTTGAAAATAGGACAAAAAATTACATTAACCGTTTTGGAATGAGCCGCTATCGTCTGTAAAGCAGCGTATTCATTTATCGCCGATCTTTCTAATTTTGGTTTTGGCATCCTTTTTATCATTAGACTGTACCTACATAATTCATCTTTATCAACTATTAAATCAGAATCAACCATTGAATCTATTTTACAATTCTGTGATGGTAACCACGCGTTTATTAAAGATCCATTTAATTCTATTTTGTGTTCAAACATTTTTTTGAAATCATTTTTTTTGTCACAAGAAACAAATGAACCAACAAACTTAGGCACCATCAGTCTTAACAAATCCCTATCATTCATCGTTTCAGAAAGGAGATCAGCAACTCAAACTCAAACTCAAAAGCTTTTATTCATTATTAGGTACAATTTGTGCACACTTAATGAAAGTCATACAGATAAATTATACATTTCTTAAGAACTTTGGGCCTGGAATGAACATGCATGAGACTTAGCACTTTTGATTGAGGATATTATATACATTATGTGTGTATTTGTTTTTTCGTGGAAAAGGATCGGATTTATGAAATATAGCCATTTTACGCCCCGCGCACACATGTGACTTTTAGTCGCCGCGGTCGGCGATTTAGCAACTGCATCTCGATACTAATGCCAACATAACATGTAGTATTTTTATTAGTGGGCTATGATGGATTGAGATGATGATACAATAACCCTTTCCACCCGGGGTAGTGATTTTTACGAATTTCCGCTTTTTAACTTCATTATCGTAATAAGATAGGTAAAAAGAAATGCTGAGATTATTTTCAGATTTTTATTATATCTAGAAGTACTATTTCTAAGAACTAGACTTAAAAGTACCGTCAGGACATTGTGTTATTACAATGTTAGGAACTTTGATAGAAACTACAAAAATCATGAGATCGAATTTGACTTAGTAAAAATTAAAAAGGTTTTAAATTACAAATTAACCTCGTGGTATTCAGCGAAACAATTTTTCTTTTTTTCTTTCTTTTCATTTACACACAAAAACACGTTGCAATGAGAACATTTACTATGAGGTTTCGACTGAATCTTTTTCAAACTACAAACCTCACACCTTCCCCTATTTTCTACAAATGTAGGCCAATGGATGCCTCTATTACCCAAGCGAACGTCTTTTATAGTGGAGTAGTCAGATTTGCGTCTTTTGGAAGGGCCACCTTTCGAAGTATTATCAGCAAAAGTCTTTCTTTTCTGACTAACATCTTTCATTGTCATCAAGCCTTGAGTAACAGAGCGTCGAAAATCTTTTACGGTAGTCTGTTCCATTATAAGTCCATGAATGACATATGAATTGACAAATGCGATGTCCAGAAGACCCCAAAACAACCTGTGCCACCATTTCGGAGATTTGCGATCTATACAGTAAAGGGCTCTCAAACGATCAGCTGTATCTACGCCGCCCATATAGCTATTGTAATCTTTGATAGCCACAGGGCATGTAATGGCAGACTTGGATCCATTTTTTTTCTTTACGTGACACAGTAGCCGTTTCATTCCCATGAAAATTTGATACTAAATGAACAACTTTGTTATCCTTCCATTTCCAATATCCAATGTCTAAATTTGAGAATCGATGATCACTGTCGCCCCTTTTCATTTGAGAATCAGCAAGCATATTTCCGGCCAGTCCTTTTCTATTACTTCGGATAGTTCCACATGCGTAGGTGTTTTCAGTTTTTAGTTTCTCAAGCAAAGCAACAGACGAGAAAAAATTATCAAAGTAAACTATCTTCCCTTTACCCCAATCTTGTTCCGTTAACTCCAAAACTACTTTCTCTCCTAAGCCATAGCCGGTAAATTTTGAGTTCAGTTCTTCGTCTTTTCCTTGGTAAATTTGAAACTTCTTTATATAGCCTCTCTGGTCAGCAAGACACCACAACTTGTATCCTCTTTTTATGGGCTTCATAGGTAGATATTGTTTCAAGACAGACCTACCTTTAAATTTAATCATAGACTTATCCACACTCAGTTCGCGAGTACCATGATAAACCTCTTGAAATTTTTTATTGAGTGCATCAATCATCGGTCTAATTTTATATAACTTATCTTTGCAATCTTTAGGCATTTGGGAGTTATCATTGCAATGCAGATGAGATAAAATAATAGCAAATCTGTCTCTTGGCATTGTTTTGCAAATAAGTGCATTGTTGAGATCAGGTGCCGAAGAGTAATGGTCTCTCCACGCCGGACGAGTATTGTAACTCATAAAAAAATTCATATCTATAAATGTTAGAAGTTCCTCCTTTTTTAGGTTCAATACTTTGCCTCTCTGAGTAGCATAAAGGTTACTTTGGTACACAATATTATCAACAATATCTTCAATTAATACTAAAAATATATCAGTCGGGGTGCTACAGTGAGCAAAAAAGTCTTCTACTACTCCAGTATCTAGAACGTATTCTTGTAAAATTGTATCTAGGTCCTTCTTTTTCCATTTACGGTTTGGTTCGGGTAATCGCTGCTTAGTTTTTTGTGAAGACGTATTTGCAGACGGTACATCAATCTGAACACTAGATTCAGGTATTGGAGATGTTGGTACCTGATTTACAGGGCACTCCAATTCATCTTCTTTTGAAGGCGACGATGGCGGATCTTCGGCTAAAATATTTTCTAGAGCTCTTCCAAAAATCTCATCGAAGCCTCTTGGTGAAGGTTGTTGAATACTTTCCACTTCATCATCGGACACACCTGCTTCAGACTCTTCGTCACAGTCCGGAATCTCTTCCAATAACAGGGCTTCAATTAGAGCAGTATTGTTTGAAATATCCATCTTAATTGCTAAAAAAAATAAAAAAATAGCTCAGAACAATTATACAATTAAAAAAACATTCATTTACGATAAAACAAAATACCTAATTCATCGAGTATTTGTATTATAAAAGCTTATAATTTTTAGACTAAAATCACCTGACGGTACTTTTAAGTCCACATCAGTTTTTATCGAATATTCATATAAAATAAAGTGATAGTACGTTATAACAGCTTTTATAAATGTAGTCCGTGATATAAGCAACGTAATTAGTAAAAAAAATAGCACTTACCTATGATATTCTATTTATAAAACTTTTTCAATTACACCGCACAGTAGAGTGATAAAATGTCCGACCGGTTGTGACTCGCTGTTCAAATTTTTCGGCAACGTTACGCGGTAATTCAAATAACGCGTTGTGATTGGCTTACGGAAACGGTACTCTAAAGGATCGTCAGTTGTAGCTAGCTTAAAGTGATTTCTTATTTAAGTTATTAGACGAAACATGTGGAGGTACTTCTAAGTACCGTAAGGAGGGAAAGGGATAATAAAGGGTAGAAAATAAAAAAAAATTCCCCTGCATCATCCCTATCATTAATAAGAGGGTGAAACGCATTTGTCAGAGCAGCGGCAATAGAAAAATCTTTCATTAATTTATTTGATGCGACATTGTAGTATTCTTGGCGAAATATTTTAAAATCTCGTTTGAACCTCCCATTCACAACTTCCACTACCCAACGACAAATTGTCACTGCTCTGGTTTTGTTGCCATCTAATGTTGTTAGCTGCGTTTCACCCTGTTTTACATTTTCTGGCTTATGTATTTCAGGCAATGCATCCCTAAAACCCCTATCCAGTATGAACACAACATCTGCTTGAAAGTATCTCCTTAATGGTTGATCTTGGTTTCTGAAGTCTTTTTTTGTTATTTCAGCATCAGATGTTGTTGCTGGATAGGGGCCTAGCACCTCAACAATATAGCCATCAGTAGAAACAATTAAAAGCATTTTTGCTAGATTGCGGAACTTATGTAAAGAATATGTTTTTTTTTATATAAATAATTCGAGCTCTTTTGCACATATATATACGTCCCATCAACAATTACCATTGGTCGTGTCCCTTCTTCATTTCCAAACAACCCATTTGGTATTAATAAGTTCTTTTGAGCTATCTGTTCTCTTGAAATATGGTTAATACCAAGATGCAAAGGTACATAATCTGCCGATAAAATATCTCTTGCTTGTGAAATCAGGTTTATTAAAGAACTAATGGGTATTAACATGAGTGAAGAAATTCTTTCATTTGAGTCCCCCGTTCTAATTTTAATCAAAAAAGCTACGAGAGCAACAGTACCTCTCCGCATATGTTTTAATCTTGGAACTTCATCCAGAATTTGATGAAATTCTTGTTTTGTACGACCCAACCAATAATGGACTAAATGGTCGGGCATGTTATCAACATTTTCAAAATCAATTACTTCAGCTTTATTAATTATTGTCATCATATCTTGAATATGAGCAGCGGTAAAAGATTGTATTAAATTGTCGCGATTTTCATTTAAATAATCCCACATGTTGTATCTTATATGCTCAGTGCATCCTCTATTATTGGGTGGAATATAATATTTGTATCTTTTTAAAAGGAATCGTCGCAGAGATAGTGGCGCTCTGTATCTATCAGTGCTTCGACAGCCAGAAATGAAACAGTGACTTTGGGTGTCTACAGCCCTACAATAATCAGGCAAGGTTATTTCTAACGGTGTCACTTGAGATGGGCTTGGTGGAAGATCAACATTTTCAATATTATGCAGTATCCTTCTAGGCACCATACTTGCACGATCTGCTCTCTGCCAGCATGGATGGCAAATAGAACTGGTCCCTTGGATCTACAAAAAAAAAATAACTCTCTCAGTAAGGTGAATCAAAGGGAAACACATACACAGCGACTTATCCATATGGTGGCTGCAACCCATTAATAGTCCACTACAGGAAACAGATCTCTCCTCACAACTGAGGAGGCCTAGAGTCGGGCACAGTTTAACTTATGTATTGTTTATACTTACTTGTTGAGGTTGTATCCATCTATTTATGACATTGCATATGTTCCTTTCACGTTCAGTGTCCCTTCTTAAGACATGACTGCGAGCCCGTAATAAAGAACGGCCACAATTATACATAAATGCCGGTGCACATCCAACAAGATTCACAGATGTTATCAGATGCATCAATCTGTAAAAAAAGAGAAGTCAATATAACCACTCTCATAATGAATTTACTTAGTGTTATAAAGTTGAAGAGTTTGAATGTTTAAATCTTAAGTACAAAATAAATATAATCTTATTATAATGGTTATTTTACACCGAATTATAAGGAGTAATAAATAATAAGTAAATAATTGATACAAAACTGTTTACGTACCTACGTATTAATATTACATGGTAAAACTTAATATCACCGTGCGCATTTTGTACTTATTGTGAATAATGCGTGCAGTTTTTTAAAAACTTGTAATGAAAACTAAAATACTTACAAGTTGTGGAGCAATCCATTCTCTAATGAGAGCTTGAATAGTCACCGGCGCGGATTGCACATTGTGCCTCCTCAGGCCAATGCCAACCCCACAATTAATGCATCTTTCGTCCATTATCCACAATCGTAGGCAAAATCGGCAGTCCAAATAATACGCGCCAGGTAAGTCGTCAGGGCAAGATTCGAGGTCCAAGAAAGCCGGGGTCAATCGTATAGGCGAAATCGGGTATCCAAAAGCCAAGGGTCGTCAGTAAGAATTTATCACAGCACACAAAAACACGAATACACATTCCAAGAGCATTCGCAACGGAATGAAAAATAAACATGCTTCAACAATGACAGTTAGTGACAGTGTTGCCACATCAAAAAACTGGATTTATGATAGATTCTTCCATGAAATATTACCGTAGATTTTTATAAAATACTGTAGATTTTATGAGATTAGAAGTTTTTTTCTACTGAAATCAGATTTTTGTATGGGTCAAAATACGGTAAAATGTACTCAAAACATTAAAAATCGTTTTAACAAAAATATTATATTTTGTTTTGTTACGGCAACTCTGTTTAATATGTCTGAAATAAATGGTAGAAAATCAAATTGTGTCTAATGTTTTATTACTAAATCTAATCCCAATGGTGTAGAAAAAAAACGAAATATAAAATGGAGGTATTAAAATATGCAAGATTTTTTGAATGTATTGAATAAGCTGTCCGCCCAAGCCCAAATCCGATGTTCTCCTTTGGTAATCGAAACTATTTACGGATCTTCCATACTAATCTATTGTATCGACTAAAAACTAGGTAATTAAATTTTTAGATTTTCGACATGTCCGCCACTAACTCAAATGCACAGGTCAGAACGTCGCAAGATATTGTTTCTCACACGTGTAAGGAGATAACTGTTAGCAGCCAAATTTTTTAATTTTTCGAATGATCTGCTAATTCTATCTTTTAAATTCTCTACCGACGCAACATCCGTGGGATACACATCATTTTTAATGTAACCCCACAAAAAAAAGTCCACGGGTGTGAGGTCCGGTGACCTCGCTGGCCAACGCGTTGGTCCAAAACGGCCAATCCACTGTTGACCAAACATTTCACTCAAACGCGCTCTTGCAGGCATAACCGAATGCCCCTCATTCCAGCTCCGTCCAGTTGAAACCACATCTGGCGATAGGTATCCAACGTGAGCTCGTCCATGTACTCAGCCACTGGTCCGTTTAGCAGTTCTAAAAACTTTGGACCAAATAGAGTGCCGTCTATGAACACGGGACCAATGATGGTATTCCTATGTATAGCAGCCCAAACATTTACAGAAAATCTGTACTGGTGAGAGGACTCCCGAGTCAATCGTGGATTCTCATTACCCCAATTCCTTAAATTTTGTCAGTTCCATATTCCGTTTCGTGTAAAAGTGCTTTCGTCGGTCCACATCACGTTGAACAAAAAGTTTGGATTTTGCTCCATCTTGCCTTTAACCCAGTGACAGTAGGCTTCTCTGATAGGTTTGTCCCTAGACAATAATGCTTGTACTTTTTTTATTTGTAGGGTCTAAGTTTGTTTCTTTTTAAAACTTTATGAATAGTTCTATGACTTAAATTAAAATGTCGACTTGCTCTGCGCAGACTAAACGTTGGATTACGATCAAAATAATCTAATATTTAGGTACTGCTCACTTGCGTGTGGACGATTTTCAATTTCGGCACATGGGACTAAAGTTTTATTTTCTCGAATCCTTTGTACAGCTTGCGTAATTATGCGTTGGTAGGGCAAGAACGGATATGCCCGTATCTCTCACGGTATGTCCGTATAGCCAAAGCAGCGTTTCCATTACATTCACCGTAAATCAAAATCATATCACAGTACTCAGCAGCTGTGTAATTAAAACGGGGCATCGTTCCTATTCTTAATTCGCACGCACTAAGTAGATGTACCTACTTAAAACCACACCACACCACTGAAAATAATCATATCAATTGGACATATTTTCATATTTTCTTACTTTAATTTTTCTAAAAAATGACCCACCGAAATATCACCGTGGATCAGCTGTAGTTGGTAATTCATAATGTTCTCATCCCATTTTACAAATTCTCGTCACCTTTCTGATTCTTTAGAGAATTCTTGATCTCTATCAACCATAATGTTTAAAAGGCGTAATAAAGATTTGGGATGATGACGTTTTTTCATGTCTTAATTTAATAGCGAATGCCAACATTCAACAACGTTATTGGTGCGGTGTCTTTCACCATATACGAGTACTTTCTCTTGATTATATTCCTTTCTGTCTGTGTTTGAGGAAACCTTATGTATTTCGTTAATATATGCCACTGGCAACCTCTTTTATGGCTTTTGATACTGATTGTTGGGCCATTGTTGTCCCATTTGCACGACCCACTATTCTTTGGCAATTTCCAGTTGCAAAATGCTTTCAGAATCTGAAATAAATAGTTTTAATATGTAAAGTTAGGAATGAAATGTAATGCCATTATAAACAATATACCCAGTACGTAAACTAACCTTGCATCTGATAGAAATATCACTTCGCCGGATGGGTTTCTTCATAACAATGGTAAGTTCATCTACCAACACTTCAAACAACTCCTTCGATAAACGATAATTCCTCTGGAATTCCTCGTTATCCATAACGTTTGCGTGGGAGTTGTATCTACGGATTCGTTGTAGATTACGCCTTACCCGAATGTCCATTTGGTGCGCTTCCTCCAAAACATTAAAAAATTTTTAAAAACGAAACGCATCATTCGGATTTGTGTATGAAGAAACAGAGCCGGTACGCTGAGGAACAAAAGTTTCTTCGACACCTCGAAAAGTACCCATCGGTGACCATTTGAAGTGGAGATCCACACCTTCCAAAAGCGGATTACCCCTTCCATCAATGGCGTCATAAAATACGTCATCACCTTCCCTTTCGTTATCAGGCTCTTCGTTTAGTTCGCTGGCATTTACTCTCGCTCTTCGTCTTGCTTCCATTGCCTCCACTCTCGTCTGCCGCCTCCTCACTACATCCCTCGCCATTTCACGCAGCTCGAGAGGGGCATCGTCGTCGGTCACCCAAATCTCCTCCAACGGGTGGCCCGGTTGCCAATCATGACGACGACGCCCCCCGCGACGTCGACCCTGTCCACGGCTTCCCACACGCCCTCCTCGTCGACCACGCCCTCTACCTCTCAAACTTCTTCCACGACCGTTACCCCTTTCAACACTCAAACACTCAGCACTCTCATAAAAGCGTGTGGGTCCGAAGCAAACTCCGTCGCGAGCAAGTTACCTCCCTCGTCGTAGATGATTATTCGTCTGAAACAAATGCATCGTTATTAGTATTTGTATATTATATTTTTCACTTCTTGCCTAGTTTATAAAAGTACCACGTACGATTCCGATGGAAGGAGCGGTGAGCGCGAACGGCTGCGTTCTCGCACACTCGATCTGTATAGAGATAAATTCACTATTGTTAGTATATGTATATTCTTCACTTCTTGACCGAAGAACATTTTCGATATAGTGCGGAAAGAATGTCTAGGGATGAGGAAAATGACAATTCCGCACGTGCACGAGTCTAAGTGAGCAAAAAATGAAAAATGGAAACTTACAGCTCGGGTGACGGGGGCCGTGTAACGGGCGAATATGGTGGGGCGGGCGGTGACGGGCAATCAATCCGGTCAATCTACAAAAAAGTCAATAAATTTTAATTTCTGTAAAACTTTGAAAAAAAAAATGGAATCAATCAATAAAAAAATAAATCAGTACCTCTCCTTCATCCAACTCGAAGTCTGGGTCCTCGTCCTCGTTCTCGCCCACACCCTCGTCCACCTCCTCTATATAATCCTCGTCCTCATGGCCCTCATCTTCCCCGTATAGCTCGGCGAGAAAATCAGGCGGAGCGTCGCCTGCTCCCGGGCACCAGGACATCTAAAATCATAAAAATCAAACTTAGGAAAGCACCGTTCTATAATATAAAAATACGAAAATAACATATATACAATATACAAAATAACATATATACAATATACAAAATAACATATATAAATCCCTTCAATGGGTAAGGTTAGGTTAATTTTTTTTCCCCGAGCGAAGCGAAAAGCGCAAAAAGTTTTTATCTTTTCATCGTCTACAACTTTTTTTTGAAACATTTTCCCTCAACATTCATGTTTGTTGCAATAAACGCGAAAACCATTAAAAAATCATTTTTCAGCAATTTGACCTTGAAAATATAATTTGCGGGTATTTTGAGTATGATATTCTCAGCGAGTCAAAATCCATAAGTGTACCAAAATTCAGATCGATCGGAGGTATGGGCTAAACGGAAGTTTATCCAAATATTTATATTATATACACCTATATGATCGTTCAGTGTGGCCCCCAGGTAAAGATTCGTAAACTAATGTAAAAACTCAATTTATTTTTAGGCCGGTACAATAAATGAAAATAATAACAATTCAGGATACAAAATGTCGATACGATGATATAAAATGTCGATATCTGAAACGTACGATACCCCGCTCTATAGGTGTATACCCCTAATGCGGGTTGCAGACCAAGAGCTAAGCTAAGTTAGTTTAGCTTAGCTCGCATAGCTGACGCAGTTTTCCATACTTGTGTGCAGACCGCAAACTATGTGAACTAAGCTATGTGAGCTAACTAAAATATGCGAAGCTATGTTAGTTGTGTATGCCGATGCGCAGCTACGCGAGCTAAGCTATGTCCCTCCCGCCTTCCCCGCACGCCCTTCGCACATCCTTCGCCAGTGCTGTCCAGTGTCCTTTGTCGTGCGCACGGTCGTTTCGTAGCGAATATGGAGCAATTTATCGAAGTTGTTAAACAATTTCCTGTATTATGGAACACACAGTTAAAGGACTATCACAATTTAATTAAAAAGGATGTTGTATGGAAACAAATAGTGGAGGAAATAAGTAATCCAGACATACCAGACGGTGAGTTTAATTATTTTTTATTTCAAGTTTAATCTAATTTACATTATTAAAATAATTACAAAATAACTCTCTGACACGAAATGCTTTTCTAGTTGCTCGTAAGTTGTCGTATTGTACCGATCTTAAAGTTTGCTGTTCTTCAATATTGACGGTAGACGTCCGTCTAATTGAACTCCGCAACACTAACTGAGCTTTGGCTTAGCTCTTTGTGTGCACGCCATTTATTTCTATCTTAGCTTAGTTTGGCTTAGCCTAGCTTCCCTAGCTTAGCTTTGGAATAGCTTAGTTTTCGTTCTGCAACCCGCTTAAACAGCGTTCACGGCAAACTGACACAAAAGTGTTACACTATTGTGAACCCTAACACGCTACTAATAAAGCTTAGATTCGCTTCATTGGAATTTGAATTCCGTAAGCCAACCTTTTTCGTAACTGTTCTAACGTATTTTCATATTTTCTAACCTTCAGTATTTTAGTTTCATTGACAGAATTATACAATCATTTGCGTAAATAACTATTCTAAAATGGGTTCTTGCCGCCCATATCAATCGTATTGAGCGTATTATTACGGAAATCACATGAAAATGGCAAAAATTACCTCGCCGGTTTTCAGTCTCATAGCGATAAAAATATAACGAAATTCAGAAATACAAATAGAAAAATAGCTTCATCGTTCTTATAAGACACACAATACACCTATTTATTGCAAAAAACACTGTACTTACCTTGATAAACTGTTTTTTTGTGGAACACTTTCAACCGACTTCAACCACTTCAGTCTCCAGTTTCGAATGACTTTTGTTTTTTTTTTTGTATAGGAATGTCATCTTTTGAGTGTTGCAAGGTATAGTAAATTTTTTAAAGTTCTTTATGGTCAAAATTGTTCAAGGAAATATAAACTTGAAGTGTAACAAAATAAAGTTTATATTCTTTCGGACCGCCCGAGCCGCGGGCGGCTCGGCGCCAGTATCGGCCTTTTTCGTTATAATGGCAACGAGCCGCGGGCGGCTCGACTGCAAATCAGGAGGTTGTATGTTAGCTGTCATACTTGTGGTTGCAATTCATAGAATGGCTCTCAAATGCTCATCTGTGAGACGAGAAGCATATTTATTTTTTCTGTAATTGATAATTGAAAAAGTTTGTTCGCATAAATAAGTGCTACCAAAAATTGTAACGAACTGCTGAGCAAACCTTTCCAAATCGTCAAAATCAGGTGGCAAGCTGCCATAAAATTTAACAAGATCATTGATTTCATAGAAGGAGCTTTTGAGAGCATCATTAGAGGAAATCAATCACGTTCATTTGTAAATGACTCGGTACATCCTCAATATCACATGAAAAAGGGTTTGCAAAAATCTTCAGTTTGTTGAAACTTTTTCAAAATCAGCATATCTGTCGCTGAATTGAGTTTGCAGTTTTATTAAAATATCCCTCATTTTATCACTTTTCCAATGAAAATAAATTCCAGCTTCCTCGACAGCCTTTTTACAATTCGGAAAATGATCCAACTTTTTTTCATCAATATGTTTTATAAAGAGTTTGATTTTCATTTGGAATGCCTTTACATCTGTGTGCATATCAGAGTTTAGTATACGCCGTATATCGCGGTCAATCGCGAATTTAACATGGAAGAATTATTGTTTATTAAAAGAAAGGGCGGAACTTTGCTACTGTTTGAAAGTAGACAAATTTAATTAAAAAAAAAAAATAATTTCGACAAATTAAATCCAAACTCCTTGCTGAGCGTATAATTATCCTTGTCACGTAAAAATACAAAATAATAATTGCCATGAGTCGCGGCCGTCTTGCTAGGCAATAAATAACGAACTGGAGTATAAAATTAATAAAAGTAATAAAATTGAGTCAGCAATAGCAGTCCGCATATAGTAACTTTTGATTCGCCATTTTGATACCCAAATAGCGGGAACACTTTCTATATCGAATATTTTGAAATTATATGAGTGTAGAATTTTAATTTTGGAAGTATGAATTAGTATAAAAATTGTTTTAAATCCAATTCACATGAAATTTAATAAATCTTGTGTGGTCCCGCCATCTTGACCCTCAAGAAAATCAAATCAAATTTATTTCCAAAACAGTTTTCACAAACATAACATATTGTGTTAAAACAGATCAATAGTAATTAGAAAGGGCCAATAGTTATGTAGATCGTCAGTTGCCTAAACTGGGCGATAAGCCTGTAATATAGCCAACTGCACTCTCCCATTATTGTTATTTGTATTATTTTACATATTGATTAAGGAAACCTCTTATTCACGTGGTTCGATTGCGTAGTTCGATTGATCGAACCAAGTACAAAGTTCACGTGGTTCGATCGATCGGACTGGCGGGAAAAAAGTTCACGTATTTCGATTGATCGAACTATGGAGTCGAACCAATCCAAAAAAAAACAATGATATTAAAAATATCATATCAATTGGACATATTTTCTTACCTTAATTTTTCAAAAAAATCACCCACCGAAATATCACCGTGGATCAGCTGTAGTTGGTAATTCATAATGTTCTCATCCCGTTTTACAAATTCTCGTCTCCTTTCTGATTCTTTAGAGAATTCTTGATCTCTATCAACCATAATGTTTAAAAGGCGTAATAAAGATTTGGGATGGTGACGTTTTTTCATGTCTTAATTTAATAGCGAATGCCAACATTCAACAACGTTATTGGTGCGGTGTCTTTCACCATATACGAGTACTTTCTCTTGATTATATTCCTTTCTGTCTGTGTTTGAGGAAACCTTACGTAAAAATACAAAATAATAATTGCCATGAGTCGCGGCCGTCTTGCTAGGCAATAAATAACGAACTGGAGTATAAAATTAATAAAAGTAATAAAATTGAGTCAGCAATAGCAGTCCGCATATAGTAACTTTTGATTCGCCATTTTGATACCCAAATAGCGGGAACACTTTCTATATCGAATATTTTGAAATTATATGAGTGTAGAATTTTAATTTTGGAAGTATGAATTAGTATAAAAATTGTTTTAAATCCAATTCACATGAAATTTAATAAATCTTGTGTGGTCCCGCCATCTTGACCCTCAAGAAAATCAAATCAAATTTATTTCCAAAACAGTTTTCACAAACATAACATATTGTGTTAAAACAGATCAATAGTAATTAGAAAGGGCCAATAGTTATGTAGATCGTCAGTTGCCTAAACTGGGCGATAAGCCTGTAATATAGCCAACTGCACTCTCCCATTATTGTTATTTGTATTATTTTACATATTGATTAAGGAAACCTCTTATTCACGTGGTTCGATTGCGTAGTTCGATTGATCGAACCAAGTACAAAGTTCACGTGGTTCGATCGATCGGACTGGCGGGAAAAAAGTTCACGTATTTCGATTGATCGAACTATGGAGTCGAACCAATCCAAAAAAAAACAATGATATTAAAAATATCATATCAATTGGACATATTTTCTTACCTTAATTTTTCAAAAAAATCACCCACCGAAATATCACCGTGGATCAGCTGTAGTTGGTAATTCATAATGTTCTCATCCCGTTTTACAAATTCTCGTCTCCTTTCTGATTCTTTAGAGAATTCTTGATCTCTATCAACCATAATGTTTAAAAGGCGTAATAAAGATTTGGGATGGTGACGTTTTTTCATGTCTTAATTTAATAGCGAATGCCAACATTCAACAACGTTATTGGTGCGGTGTCTTTCACCATATACGAGTACTTTCTCTTGATTATATTCCTTTCTGTCTGTGTTTGAGGAAACCTTACGTATTTCGTTAATATATGCCACTGGCAACCTCTTTTATGGCTTTTGATACTGATTGTTGGGCCATTGTTGTCCCATTTGCACGACCCACTATTCTTTGGCAATTTCCAGTTGCAAAATGCTTTCAGAATCTGAAATAAATAGTTTTAATAAGTAAAGTTAGGAATGAAATGTAATGCCATTATAAACAATATACCCAGTACGTAAACTAACCTTGCATCTGATAGAAATATCACTTCGCCGGATGGGTTTCTTCATAACAATGGTAAGTTCATCTACCAACACTTCAAACAACTCCTTCGATAAACGATAATTCCTCTGGAATTCCTCGTTATCCATAACGTTTGCGTGGGAGTTGTATCTACGGATTCGTTGTAGATTACGCCTTACCCGAATGTCCATTTGGTGCGCTTCCTCCAAAACATTAAAAAATGCTGCGAGACGAGCCATAACTAATGCAAAACTTTACAAAATAAAATCATTGCATGTAACTCGATGACAACACGGTACCTTATTTAGTATCTTGAAAATTGACGTATAAATTCGATCTTGCAAGTCGATTGACAACTGTTCGATGGAGTGGGGAGTACGCATTTTTCGATCTCAATTCGAACAACAATAACCTGTAAGATGTTATCGTCCCAGAAGGAACGAAACGCATCATACGGATTTGTGTATGAAGAAACAGAGCCGGTACGCTCAGGAACAAAAGTTTCTTCGACACCTCGAAAAGTACCCATCGGTGACCATTTGAAGTGGAGATCCACACCTTCCAAAAGCGGAGATCCACACCTTCCAAAAGCGGATTACCCGTTCCATCAATGGCGTCATAAAATACGTCATCACCTTCCCTTTCGCTATCAGGCTCTTCGTTTAGTTCGCTGGCATTTACTCTCGTTCTTCGTCTTGCTTCCATTGCCTCCACTCTCGTCTGCCGCCTCCTCACTACATCCCTCGCCATTTCACGCAGCTCGAGAGGGGCACGCAGCATCGTCGTCGGTCACCCAAATCTCTTCTAACGGGTGGCCCGGCTGCCAATCATGACGACGACGCCCCCCGTGACCTCGACCCTGTCCACGGCTTCCCACACGCCCTCCTCGTCGACCACGCCCTCTACCTCTCAAACTTCTTCCACGACCGTTACCCCTTTCAACACTCAAACACTCAGCACTCTCATAAAGGGCGTGTGGGTCCGAAGCAAAGTCCGTCGCGAGCAGGTTACCGCCCTCATCGTAGATGATTATTCGTCTGAAAAAAATGCACCGTTATTAGTATTTGTATATTATATTTTTCACTTCTTGCCTAGTTTATAAAAGTACCACGTACGATTCCGATGGAAGGAGCGGTGAGCGCGAACCTAACTTGGCTGATGCACGCCCACAGGAAACCTAGTCTGAGGCGGAAAAGGAGAAAGAAGAATCAGACCAGGAATAAGAAAGGAAAGCAAGTACCTGATGTGCTGGCACGGTGAGGGCGCGGTTGCCTGGTGAAGAAGTAATGGTGGTAGAAGCATTTTTCGGCGCGGAATTTGAACAGCGGGTGTGGCCTCAAGATGGCGTGCGGTAAAACAGCGGTACAACGGCGCGCGCGATCTTGACGGCGATTCAAAGGTGACTGTTGTAGCGGCGGTGGCGCTGCCTACGCAGCGCGATGAGCATTGCGTATACGCAATGCGCACCTCTCCTTCTCACACATAGGACTTGCGGAATATGGGAAAAGGGATAGGTAAACAGGAAGGATTACGTGCGATCAGCCAAGTACACAGATAATGAATAAGTGGCGTTACCACGTGGATTTGTTAATATAATCTTGCCCGTTTTTGTATGTTCGCTTCGATAGTTTCCAATACTAGTCGTACTAATACTCGCGTCAATTTTTGTAACACCTATACTCGCGCACCGTGTCACAGACCGATAGTTTGTACCCCTATAAAATATTTTTTTACTATTATAATGGTTAAAACATATTATTATTTTAAAGTGTAGGATATAATGGAACAAAAAAGTATGAATCATACTTATTTAATATTTAATATTTCGTCAGTGAAAAACTGAGACCAAATGTCGAGGAGAAGACGAGGAATTGACTAAGTTTTTATACGCTGGCTGTACGCCCTCTTTTTGTTGTACAATATTATGTTGCAATGTTCTTGTGCGAGAAGAAGCTGGTAGTGATGACCAACGAAATCGGTTTTTGCCAAAATAATTTCTTTTTCTTGGGCGAGATAGCAATTGTTCCAAGGGTATGTCATCTTTGTCTAATGAAGACAGAACTAAAGACGTATTTTGGGGCACAAATACCAATTTTGTGCTAGAAGCTACCAAGCTTCTACCACTAAATCCGTCACTTCTTCACCGTCGATTTCCGAGTCCGGACTTGGTTCGTGTTCGCCCAGCACGAAATCGTCACCAAAATTCACATCCACATCACTGCATTCTGCATTTTGTAAGTAGTCTTCAGTAGCAAGTTCTTGCTCCAATTCTCTAGACTCCAAAATTTTTTAAATACTCACTAGAGAGCAAATGCGCGCACGTGTAACCTCGACGAGCGCTGACGTGATACTGCGGATAAAGAGGGGAAGATACATGGACGCCTGGATACATCGTGCCTTTTCACACGTCCCGGTTGCCGGGTAGCCGGCGCCGACTGTCCGGTATCACATTCAGTTTTCAGATGAGCCGATTTTTTTTATCCAGTACCGTTTACTATTGACGCGAGTACAGTCGCGTAGTGACTACGCATTCATAATTAAATTTCCACTCTTCTCTAATAATGGAACGTCTACAAATAATTGCAATGTGGGTTTTGTACCGAAGATACCGCCGCCAGAAAAGAAAGCCAAGAAATTATTGGGTTCATCCGATAAACATGAAAAGAGAACAATGTGGAGCATTCTACACCTTATTTCCAGACCTACTAAAAGATGAAGACAGGTTTTTCACGTACTTTCGGATGTCAATATCTTCTTTTAACCACCTACATTGTGGTTTGAAAACCCATTTACAACGCGAGATTTCAAAGATGAGAAATTGTATTCAGCCTATTGAAATGTTAGTCATTGCAATTCGGTAAGTAAACATAATTTTAATTATTAATATTTATAGAAAAAAAAAAAACACATTAAAACAAATTTATATCAGCGAAATCAATTGAATCATCCATAGAGGAATTTGTAGACAATGGCGATGAAGTAGTTGACAACTGTTCACCGTAAACGCGATAAAACTGGCTCGCAGAAGTGGCAGTTGAAGGTGGTGGTGATTGTATGGATGATGACGCTGTTGATGACAGTTGTGTGGTTCTAAAAATCTGCTGACTTGCGTTATCTTCACAAGTTAGATTTTGGTATGGTACATGCGGTTGGGGATGTAATGTTTGGTATATTGGTTGCGATTGGGGACGTAAAGTTCGATATACTGGCTGATGCTGGTACATACAGCATGACGTGAACTGAACTGTTTTTGTTCCTTAATCTTTGTAATTAGTTGCATGACTTCCAACTGAAATTTTACAACTTCATCGTTAGTAAAATTGTTCAATGTTGTAATAATTTCTTTAAAAAAAGATAAATGTCTGTCTGCTGGTTCTTCCAATGCATTCAAAATTTTTAATTCAATTTCATCCATATTTTTTCGTTTTCGAGATTTTAGTTGTTTAGTAGGCTTTTTAAATGTTTCGAGATCCTCTTTTTCCTTTTCATTCGTTGATTGATCGCTTGTCGATTCAGAGTTTTCTATTTCTTGTGTCAGACTATCAGATGTTTCCTTTTCTTGAAACACTTTATTTAGAAATTGCAACTGATCATATAATGATCAGTTGCAATTTCTAAATAAAGTGTTTCAAGAAAGGTGGATACCTTCATACGACAATAAATGAAAACATAAGCCCTACTCCTTCCTTGGAACATGTTGCATTAATTAAAAAACACAACTTCGAATTTGAAAAATTGTTATTTTCAAACAAACTTAATAACAAATAATGGGGTAAAAAATAGAACGCCATTTGTAAACATCAATTCACTCACCTTTGATAAGAGCGGCAACCGCGCAGTGTCGTGACGTAGTCTTTTACTGCCACCATTGCTAAATTCGTAAATATTCACTGACACTCATTTATTAAATATTTACAACAAACTGGCCTACAGGCAGATTTGGCACTGTTATGTGTAACAAAATTCCAGGATAAAGACCATTTCGGCTGTAGTCTATTTTGGTAATCGAAACTATTTACGGATCTTCCATACTAATCTATCGTATCGACTAAAAACTAGGTAATTAAATTTTTAGATTTTCGACATGTCCGCCACTAACTCGAATGCACAGGTCATAACGTCGCAAGATATTGTTTCTCACACGTGTAAGGAGATCACTGTATGTGTGTATTATTTGGAATAGGCATATAAAGGGTGTCTGGTGGCAGATTTATGTTTTCAAAATTAAATAAAACAAAAACTATTTGACATATCGTTTTAATTAAAATATTGTACGACAGAATAATAATGCGGATTTCATCTTTTAAAGATTATGTCATCCAAATGTCGTCCGTCCAGTTGCACACACTGTTCAAAACGGAGCCTCGTGTTCCGCGCCACACGCTGCAGTAAACTTGGTTCAATTGTGCTGATTTCTCGACTAATGTTTTCTCTTAAGTTCAGAAGAGTTCGGGGATTATTAATGTAAACTCTCTCTTTGAGGTAGCCCCATAAAAAAAAATCCATTGGGGTTAAATCGGGGGACCTCGGTGGCCACGGGATGTCCCCAAAGCGGCTGATCAGTTTTTGAGGGAAAGCTTCTCGAAGCAAAGTCATCGAAGCTCTAGCCGTGTGTGCGGTCGCACCATCCTGTTGGAACCACGTGTGCGATGAGAACGATGGGTGAGCTCGCAGGTTCGGCAAAAAGAAATTGGTAATCATGCGTCGATAATTCTCACTATTGACATTTGTCGCCTGGCCCCGAGCATCTTGGAAAAAAAAAGGTCCAATTATCCCGTTCGTGGATAAGGCGCACCAAACAGTTACCCTGGGGCAATGCAATGGTGTTTGGTGTTTCAGTCGAGGGTTATGGGATCTTGGAGACCAGTACCGGCAGTTTTGCTTATTAACGTGCCCGTTTAAATGGAAATGGGCCTCGTCGCTCCAAAAAATGGAATTCACAGTTCGAAAACGCTCCAGCATCATTTCACAAAATTTTTTGCGTGAAACAAAGTCATTTTCTTTCAGTTGTTGAACGATTTGAATTTTGAATGGATGGAACTTTAGATCCTTTTTTAAAATTTCATGGATAATCGCTCTTGGAAGTCCCAGTTGGGCGGCCCTTTTCCGTATCGAAAGTCGAGGATTTTTACGTAAGCTCTCTTCAACCAGTTCAATGTTATCGGGGGTCCTTGAAGATCGACTGGGCCCTGGCCGTGAGGCGTTCATAGCCGAAGCAGTTGCGCGGAACCTCTGCACCCAGGAACGAATTAAATTCACACTCGGCCCATCACTTATCCGTCGAATACCGAAGTGTGAACAAAATTGTCGACGAGCAATTACGTACGAATCGTTGTTCTTGAAAAATGCCTCGATGGCGAACGCGCGATGCTCACTCGACCACTGCGACATCGTGACTAAGAAATCCGCACGATCACTGTTTCCAACGATACCACCCTCCCCCCGCACCGTTTATTACTTTTTGAAATAATCGTATTTATAAACATAAATCTGCCACCAGACACCCTTTATCTGCGACGCAAAATGCAGCCGTTCTTCCGACACCCATATTACCATGGACGACAATTGGACCTGCTGGAAGTTCGTTAGGCAGCAACGCTTTCTTGAAATAATACTTGCGGTCTTGCTTGTTGATGGCTAGCAGCAAATCAAGAAACGATCCTACATCAGGAACGCCAGTTTCTGTCCAGTCAAAGTATTTGAAATGATGGATGACTCTCACTTCTCCACTCGAACTATGAACAATGCCCAACGTAGTGTACACGTAATGGGATTCCCTTCTAATGCTTTCTTGTTTGATGATAAACTCTTTCAAAATCGTATGATCTTGGGTCACGTAGAAATACTGGAGGCCAGTAGGTTGTGATTCTTGCTTGGTACCATTCAGCATCACGATGATCCGAGAGTTTTCCTGCCAGACCATGCTCCAAAAATCATCGAAAGTTGTTGCCATTGGTTCTTGCGTCGCTATAAATTTACATCTTCCGTCAAATCCAGCCATATAACTGGCATTGATGTAATCCAAGCCGTTGTTGGATTTGAGCACTACCCGAGAAACGTCCTAACATGGATAGTCCGGACTTTGGTTTTTCTTTTTGTTTTTCGGTAAGTTAAAGTTATCACAGGTACCTTTGATAAATACATTCATGATGTTCAAGCATTCTTGAAAGATGATATCCAGATATTTCGGATTTTTCGCTCTCTGTATGTATTCACTGACACTAAGGAATTCGGAGGGATTGACAGCCATCGTAATGAATGTTGATCCAGGTGCAAGCTTTAAAACTATTCCACAGGAGTGTCACTGTGTCAAAGGATTTTATTTTACTAACGTCGCAACAATGGAAGCCGAGTATTTTTAGTTTGTTAGTTAACTTTAGTCATCAATTATGCCGTTTTGTGGTTTGTGTTCTGTTCTTGGGTCACTATGAATTTCCGGACTTGTTCAAAACCATCAACGTAGTTCGCATGGATGTAGTAAGATCTCTGTTTTTTTAAACACACCCTAGTAGAATCCCAACATTCGATGTTTTGGAACCGATTCTTCTTAATATTTTTCAATTTCTTACATTCTTCATAAGTACCGCTTATCTGCATGTTGAGAATGGTATGGTGCTCTCGACAAATCCTTTCGACGTATTTTATTTCAGATTCAGCTACTTGCTTCAAATAATGGCAGCTGTTGTGCGTCTCAAAGAGGTCTGTAGCCATTGTAAGAAGAACTTTTAGCTTTGTTATGACAAAGCTAAAGAGTTTACGTTGCAATAATCACAATTGATTTGGTACTATGCTCTGGTAATGATCAACGCCTTTATATAACTACTCTTATCTTCAATATTTATTTTCACTGGTCTATCAATATTGACTTTTAACCACAATGGAGATAAATGCACGTCAGTATGCGTTTATTAACCCTTCGTAGGTAGCGTGTCTTTTCCGAACTACGTCAGTCGCATGGTGAGCGCTCCGCCGCCGTGTTAAAACGTACGCGCTGTTGCCAAATGTAAACTAATTCTATTTCCTTGTGAGACAAAGTATTTTTTCAATGTTTTATGATTAAATATAATTTTACTTTTATATTTCATCATAAATTTAATTGAGTAACATTATTTTTTTTTATTTTTATCACATGTGACAATTAAATTTAACATCTAAGACCAGATTATAAAATTATAAATTAATAAAGAATACAAATTATTAATTTGTATTCTTTATTATAAATATATTTTTTCTTTCCTGAGCTTTCTAATTTTTTTAAATGATTTTTTTTAATCCGCTCAACTTTATGGCCCACCGTGTACTTCTTTATCAACTGTAACATTTCACCCTTGAAATCAACTTTAAAATCATCATGAATTTTTATAATGTCCGGCAAGACTGACATCAAGAAATCTTTGTCAGGATCCACATGTTCAGGTCTTGCATATTTATTTTGTAAATTGTCTGATAGTTGTTTCAATATTTCGTTTTCTGATTTCTCAATACTTTTCGTTGCCCTTCTCCTGGAACTCCTTAAAGAACAAGTTTCTTCTTCATTTTGTTCTTGTACAGACGCTCCGATTCGGTTGGTGCCAGCCATATTGGAACCGACATAGCAACCATTCGAATATTGCTACAGATTGTCCGACGGTTGGCCTTCCAGCCGTCAGTTGACTTTGCTATGAAGTAGTGAACGGACGTCTTGCCACCTGATGCCGTCGATCGTCGATGCATAAACATCATGCCACCGGTATTATCTAAAAATGCTAAAATAGCGTTGGTTGCAGCAACCATTGTTGCTACAGCACCGCTACAAAAGGAACAAAGGAAAAAACGAAGAGAATGGGCTAAATCCTACTATAGAAATAGAGAATATTACAGTCATATGCGGCTCCTTAAGGAATTGAATGATGAAGATTTCCGAACATATCTTCGAATGACTCCAGAATCATTCGATGAAATATTAAATCTTGTGAAAAAATATATAACGAAAACCGATACAGTTATGAGGCGAGCTGTAACTGCCGAAGAAAGATTAGTGGCAACTTTAAAATATCTCGCGTCAGGAAGAGAATATAAAGATCTTAAATTAAGCACATGTATATCACCACAACTACTGTCTGAGATAATACCAGAGACCTGCGAAGCTATCATTAGAGTACTCAACAATTACCTAAAGGTATGTATTCAATAAAACAACTATAATATTTGAAAAAAATAGATTATTTATTTTTCTATAGTAACAAACATGAAGATGGTGGTTCTGTTAGCAAGTATAAAGAAGTTAGATGTATTATTTGTTGGGTGTATCCTTACTTTCGAAATCATAAAAATTTAAATTAACTCCTTAACTCCTTCGCCTTTCTCTGACTACCTGTTGTTGATTGCTGCTTAACTCAAAAGAAGTGTTTGGGTAGTCATTAATTATTGAAGTAGAATCTAATTGAATTGGTGGCAAATCATAGATTAGTTGTGAAGACAAGTCATCCGATGTAAGCTGAGAGGACACTATGTGTTGGTATGATGATGGTGGAAGCTGAGGTAATGTTGATGATGATGGCTGACTGAGTTAAAGTGATTGTGATGTATGTGAGTACTTAGGTGATGGTGATGGCTGACGATGCTGTGGGGATGGTGATGGTGACGGTTGATATGGTGATGGCTGACGATGCTGTGGTGATGGTGTTGGTGATGGTGCATATGGTGACGGCTGGTGATGCTGTGGTGATGGTGTTGGTGATGGTTGTGGCACCTGCTGGTACGCGTACCGCTGACCAAAATATTGTTCTGAACTTCTTTTTACATTTATTGATATTTCAAAAGTAAGGACTTCTAGTTTTGCATAGAACAATATTTCTCCTATTAATTTTGGGAGCTCCTTGAGTTGAGAACTCACGGAGTTCCCGAAAGCATCAGCTGATGTGCCGTCGCCAGATATTAATATTTTAGCAGACTCTAGTAATTCCGATTGTTTCTTTAAAATATCATTTTGCTTTTTTCTCGTAACGCGTTCTCTTTTTGTTGCAGGTTCCTGAAACAGAAAATGACTGGTTACAAATAGCTAAAGACTTTGAAATAAAATGGCAATTTAGGCCCGGCGCCCATTATCGGCATCGGCAAGGAAAAGGATCCTTCGGCATCCTACATGCAAGCGCACACTATCGGCAATTATGCTTTAGCATGCTGCAACGTTCTTAGGGATGACGAGGCGTCCTTAAGGATGCCGCACCGTCCTGTAGCTTGCCGAAGCGTCTCAATATCGTATTTCTCATCATAACAGTCTCAGAGTTACAAGCTAGTTGTCTGAATTGTATTTAATATGGTGGACTGGGATCTAGTGTTCATAACAACTCTTGCTGAAGAAGAAGAGAAATCTAATCAATCAAGAAGATTTTGGGTGAACAACCTTTGGAAGCAACGATATATGTCCGGTGAATTCAACAATTTATTCAATGAATTGCGTTATGACGTTCGAAAAGGACATTGTCCATTTTGGGCTACCCGTGGACAGGATGCTCAACTGTTAATAATCATACCAAAAAATTACCTTTATTTTTCTAGTTTTATATGCGAATTATTTTTGTATCACTGTACTTTTTATAATAAATCAATTTATTAAGATTTTTTATTGACTCCTTTTGTTTTGTTAGTAGGGATTGCACTTTCCACATACAATGGATGGTAATAAAAACGATACATCGATTCAAAAGACGATTACTTTAATATATCGATGTTTTATGTCTTTTTCACACCAAGGCCGCAAGGACTTTTTTAAAGTGCGGTCGAAAACAAAGTAACTATAAATATTAGAATATAGATTAATCGCGAACTTACGTACGTAGCTGCTATTTATTACGAGCGATATTACGTTTATGAACGATACATCGATTTTTCGGAAAACATTGTGTTGCAAACATCGATGTTTCATTGCATCACTAATCTGTCAATGTCACATTCAATTTCATTTCATTCGCTTTGTTTTTCGCATTGTGGATACACTCTGTCTTTGTTTCTTTGTATATTTTCATTGTTTTACGACGACTGAGAGCGTTTTCACATTATCCGATCCGATATCGGTGTCGGACGACGATAGCCGACATCCGATAGCCGACAGCATGTGCTATTTTCACATATTTCCGACAAAATCGTTCCGATACGGTCATTTGCTCCATAGCTTAGTGCGGGCAGGTCATCATGGCAGACTATAATAGAAAACTTTATTTGCTGTATCTATTATATTTGAGACGCAAAAAAAGATCTGTCCACAGACAGTATTGGATACATCCCATTGTGGAAGCTAGATATTCAGAGGGAGCATTTTATACTCTTTTTAGCAAGCTACAAAACGCACCTAGTAAGTTTTTTAACTACTTTCGTATGAGTGAATCCACATTCAATTATTTGTTAATTCATCTCACAAACAGTATCAAGAAACAAGACACACATTTTCGAATGGCTGTGGGGCCTAAAGAAATGCTGGCTGTGACATTAAGGTAAGTTTACTATTTTCATGTTTGTTTTTTAATCATTCATCATTCATCATTATCGTTTGTGGGCTGGTGGTATAATTAATTAAAGAAAGTTCGTTATAAAAAGTATTTTAATCAGAAACAGGTATTGTTATATAAAGATCAAAATGAAAATGAAATAGCATATGACAAGGTGAACTTACAATTCGGAATATTTATCGAAAAATTGCTGAAAGTTATTAGTATGGGATTCTGTAACCGATTCACAGGACTTGCTTGTAGTCGATGTTCGTTGAACTCCAACTAGTTGTGGAGTGGGTACATCCATGTAGGAGTTGCTTGGAGTCGATGTTTGTTGAATTACAACTGATAGTGGACTTGGTACATCAATATAGGAGTTGCTTGTAGGTGAAGGAGATGTCAGTAATATAGGTGAGGGAGAATTTATTGAATTGCTATGAATCGAATGGCCATGGTTTGGATATGATCTACTGTGTCCAGGTGAAGGGTTTGCGAGAATATATGGTGATCGTACACGTTGATGAAGGACCCGATTTTGTTTAATTTTTTGTATACTAGATAGAAGGTCCATTTGTAGCTGTATTTTCTCTGGTTCTGACATATCTTTGACATATGGTATAAAAGACATAAAGAAACTGTCCTCTGTTAACACTCTTTCAGAGTTGGTAGTTTTATTTTCTTTTATTTCTTTTAATATTGCGGCCTCAATGCTGTCTATTTTCCTTTTAGTCTTTGACGGCTCCTTCTTTGATTCATGTATAGCAACATTATCTGAATGTTCATTATCATTAGCAGCGATCACTTCATGCTCCTGTTCTGTTTCTTCCACAACGTTGGCATCAGTTTCAGCTTTTTTCGTAAATTTCAGTAAAAAATTTAGGTTTTCATGATACACATATGGTTTTTTTGCAGCTTGCCCGGACTTTACATTAAGAGATCTAATGAACGCGTCTCTTATATTATTCCATTTGTTTATAATGAGTTGTGCTGAAACAATAATTAGCTTATTGATACAAATGTACTTAGGTATCATTACATAGTTTAAATAGGCTGAATTAAAGTTTATGTAACCACAATTTTTGCCGTGTGTTGCCGGGTTAGAATAGCATCACCCCATATCTTCCATATCTGTTGTGGCTGATGATGATGAACCACAATTTTTAAAAGAGCATTAATTAACAAGATTACAATTTCTTTTTTACTTTTCAGGTACCTGGCCAGTGGTTGCTCTCTGACCGATCTGCACTACAATTACAGGCTAGGCATCAGTACATTGAGTGAAATTATAAACTTTGTTTGCCAAAAAATATGGGAAAACTTCCGTAGCAAACATTTAGAAAATATGTCTGAACAAAAGTGGAAAACAGTAGCAGAGGGTTTTAAAAAAAGAGCATCTTTTCCCAATTGCCTCGGTGCTATAGACGGAAAGCACATACGCATTCAAAATTTTCCACATGGCGGTTCAATGTATATGAATTACAAGAAATTCTTTTCAATTGTCCTTTTGGCAGTTGTAGATTCAGATTATTCGTTCATTTTTGTTGATATAGGCGCATATGGCAAAGATTGTGATTCCTCTATACTACAAAACACCCATTTTTGGAAATTGTTGATGCAACGAAATTTACACATTCCACAGCCAAAACCCATTACTGAAGGAGGACTTACAGTTCCCTACGTATTTGTTGCTTATGATGCATTCGCAATGAATGAACATATGTTACGAAGCTATTCTGGACATAATTTAAGTCAAAAACAACGCGTATTTAACTACAGACTTTGCAGAGCACGTCGGTATGTTTAGTGCGCATTTGGAATTATGAGTAATAAATGGAGAATATTCCATCGACCCATCGATGTGTCCCCAAAGTTTGCCAAAAACATAGTGAAAGCTTGTGTTATTTTGCATAACATCGTGAGGAAGCGTGATGGATATCGAATAGACGATATAATTTTAAGTGAGAGATCATCTCTAGAAACTTTGTCCAGTCCCCAGACAAAATCCACTAATAAAACAGGACGTGGAGTCCGTGCAACCTTTGCTGATTATTTCGTTTCAGATATAGGTAAATTACCATGGCAATTGTCCAAGATCTAGGTCATAAAAATAAATATTTACTTAACTTGTACATAATTAAAAGTGTAAATTACATACCAGTCTTTTTTTTCTCATCCTGATTTAAAACTTCATATCCCTCTTCAAGGTATTCAAATACTTCTCGCCAATTATTGTCTCGGAGTATTTTATTTTTATATTCCTCGTGAGTTTTATCCCACAAGCATGGTTTAGATTCTACCAGTTCAATTAATGTAATAATATCATATTTAAATGATGACGACGCCATGAGGACAACCAAACTAGTAAAGAAGCTCAAAATGGCCGCCGCGCATCAGGCTCTACGCACACAGAGACAATTTAGATACACGTACAACACACATACAAACATTATCGTCCGACGGCTCACGGGCGTCCGATGGTGCCGCCAGCGTATCGGTGTCGGCTCCGATGTCCGATATCGGGCTGGACAATATGAAAGACAGGTACATATTTCATACATTTTGCTTGCCCCGATATCGTGTCGGCGTCCGACACCGATATCGGATCGGATAATGTGAAAACGCTCTGACGGCTTACGAAAATGGACTTGGACCCTGATTTTCTTATTGACCTTGGCACGCATATGGACCCCGATTCTAACGCTATCGTTGACCCCGGCTCGAATATGGATAATGCGCACTTGCGCACTGTTACAGATAGTCTATGTAGGCATATCTGCTGACTCTGCTCACCTATTTCTGCACCTTCAGCACATCTACTCCTTCCCCTCCGCTCATCCTTTCATCCCAGTCAGTCTCAATCCATCATCCACACCAATCGGTCGTGTCGCCTCAAATAATTCTTTTTTTTTTAAAAACTCCTTAACCCTGAGGCTCGTAACATTTTGGTGGCAGCGTGAAGGGATTCAAAAGAGTCCCCGGTACGTCTCTTTCTCAATAGTCGTAAATTCAGTGAGTGAGTGCCAGTATTCAGTGAATAAGTGTAAGAATTCAGTTAAAAGTGCCAATTCTATTTCAAAACTACTAAATTCTGTGTAAAAGTGCGAAAACCGGGTAAAACTACTTTATCCAAGTTCTATTTCTATTTCCACTGTATCCTTTACCCGGACACACTAGAAACACAACCTGCACTTCTTACTATATCCCGTGACTTCTACTCCACTGGCAACCGCAATAGTAGCAGTAGACTGCGGCTACTTCTTCTACGACGAGTTCCATCGACGACACGACGACAACAACGGTATATCGACAACACAACGACGACGACAAGAGTACATTCCAATCTCCTCTGCGCTCCAGTCTTCTCTGCGCTCCAGTTCTCTCTACGCTCCGATCTTCTCTGTATCCTGGTCTCCTCTACGAGGGAAGAATGATCGTCCTTATTGCTCTGTGAGTGACTTCTAAATCCTTGGTCATTGCCTTATATTGAACTATGATTTTTCTTTGTGCCTAGTTATCGTGTACCTTTTGTGTTTTGTGTTTGTTTTTATTATTTCAGATATATCTTTTAATTTCTTGTTGTTGAAAAGCCGGAAATAGCCGTAACCGACACCGAGGATGACAGAGAAAGCATCTGTCCCCCTCCAGGCCCTTCTACTAGATCTAAGAAGAAGACCTCAGCTCCTAAAGCAGAAATAGACCTATCAATTTTATTAAAATTTATTAAGCCTTATGACGGCCGCAGAGAAACCTTAAATTCGTTTTTAGTTAACTGCAATAATGCTTTTGAGCTGGCGTCCGACTCTCAGAAAGATATACTATTTAAATATATTTTGTGCCAATTACAAGGGAAAGCGGAAACTGCGTGTTCGATAAAAGATTTTACTACCTGGCAGCAACTGAAAGATTTTTTGAAAACGCAGTTTAGTGAACGTAAACACTATTCTCACATTCTTACAGAACTACAGGAGTGTAAGCAAAAACTGAACGAACCTGTAAGTCAATATGCGCTTAGGGTGGAGACTTGTCTCTCCGCCCTCCTTACTGAAATCTCCATCTCACATGGCCACAAGAGCCGTGAGATGATAGGCCGCACCGCAGCTATGGAAGAGCTCGCTCTTCACCACTTCCAGATGGGTTTAGCTCCCCGTATCTCTAATATTGTAAGGTGTCGTTCTGTAAAAACGTTAAATGATGCAATTAACGCAGCAATTTCTGAGGAGAAAATCCAACAGTCCTTGTATAAAGATGTTCAACCCGCGGTTCGTCAAGAAAGACCAATTGTCCAATTTATGCGTCGTCCACAACAAAATCAATTTGTTTCAACATCCCGTCAACAACCTATGATCCCTAAATCCCCAAATCCTAAAAATGTGACTTGTAGGTATTGCAAAAATCCGGGACATACCTTAGAACAATGCCGAAAACGTATGTTCAATAATCAACGTTTTAAAAATCTAAACCAAGGCCAAAACGTTGATATCCCTATCCGAAACGTAAATTTTGTGTCCGATCCTAGCTGTGATCCCGATGAATATGAAGAAGGCTACGATACTGTGGATGACGTCATGCCAAAAAACGAATAAATGTCTCGTTTCCGTGCCGTACGGGACCTCAATCAAAAATCGGCACATCTGAAACAATTCCGTTACATGGCAATCGTTCTACTAAACCCTCTGTATCCGTGCAGCGACGTCTGCCGAAATTCTCTGTATCCGTGCAGCAAAGCCTGCCAAAATCCTCTGTATCCGTGCAGCAAAGCCTGCCGAAATCCTCTGTATCCGTGCAGCAAAGCCTGCCGAAATCCTCTGTATTCGTGCAGCAAAGCCTGCCGAAATCCTCTGTATCCGTGCAGCAAAGCCTGCCGAAATCCTCTGTATCCGTGCAGCAAAGCCTGCCGAAATCCTCTGTATCCGTGCAGCGAAGCCTGCCGAAATCCTCTGTATCCGTGCAGCGAAGCCTGCCGAAATCCTCTGTATCCGTGCAGCCAAGCCTGCCGAAATCCTCTGTATCCATGCAGCAACAACAAAAAGCTAGCTTACCGAAAACTCCTAAATCCACCGTATTCCCTGTATTAAAAAATAAAAACCTTGCTATATCCGACGTATCCATCTCTAATCCTGAAACAAAGGTGTTTGAAATCACGACTGATCCTAATAAAATTCTACTTCCGCATGTTATTATTAATTCTCCAATGTCGGAATTGCCTTTGTCCTTGCTAATAGATTCTGGTTCTGCAATTAGCCTAATTAACCTCTCAACTGAGAAAATTTCAACTGTCACTTTTTGCGCTGTCCTTATTTCGCAACCCGCGCACCTCGCGCCATAGAACATTTGCACCACTTTTCAGATAAATGCCTATAAAAAAAGATCTAGACCACCTATCATGGTTCTGTAAACGGCATTAGCTTTCTAAATAATTTATCTTCATGAAACTAGGAAATAAAGAACCTGATGTGTACAATCACCGATATAAAAACGGAAAGAAAGCGACAAAAGTCGCCATTTCTTTATAAGCATATTTCTACAATAAAACTTATCTTATTCTTATTGGAATTGAATAAGAAGGCATAAAGAAAGATTATTTATCACATTTCAGTAAAGATCTGGTCTAATTCTATACAAAAATAAGCAAAATATTGACAATGAAAATGTATAGTTTCCGTATAAAAAGTAGGGTTGTTTTAGTGATGTGCTACGTACCGAAATAGACGTCGAAAAGTGTCGATACCTAGTTTGCCCAAGATTTTATTGAATGCTTAGAAATAAATGAAAACACTTTTATGCAGCATTGTTTTATTTGCAATATATATATATATATACATAAACAAAATCTCTATAATGTAAAAAAAATATAAATTCTTAATTAATTCCTTTTGAAAATCCTTCCAACAAATCCTTCTAATCCAAAGATTACAATATGACCACTTATTGTTATTTACCAACCCAATTATTATTATTACCCCCAGACTAATTTTCACAACGGCTGAACCGATTTTGACGAAATTTTTTCAGAGCAAAAGTAGCCTAATACTTTTATTTCAAAAACATAATAGCCTAAAAAATAAAAACATAGAAATTTGTCAAAGTGTGACAGATAGCGATAAAAAATATAGCAGAGAATATGCTTTTATATTTCTTTTTCCTGCATATACGAGATAACATGACTTACAATAAAAAAAATAACATTTTTTTTGGAAATTTAAACGATGTTTAATCAAATCTGTCTAGAATGTAAAAAAAATATAAATTCTTTATTAATTCCTTTTGAAAAGCATTCCAACAAATCCTTCTAATCCAAAGATTACAATATGAACACTTATTGTTATTTACCAACCCAATTATTATTATTACCCCCAGACTAATTTTCACAACGGCTGAACCGATTTTGACGAAATTTTTTCAGAGCAAAAGTAGCCTAATACTTTTATATCAAAAACATAATAGCCTAAAAAATAAAAACATAGAAATTTGACAAAGTGTGACAGATAGCGATAAAAAATATAGCAGAGAATATGCTTTTATATTTCTTTTTCCTGCATATACGAGATAACATGACTTACAATAAAAAATAACATTTTTTTTGGAAATTTAAACAATGTTTAATCAAATCTGTCTAGAATGTAAAAAAAATATAAATTCTTAATTAATTCCTTTTGAAAAGCATTCCAACAAATCCTTCTAATCCAAAGATTACAATATGAACACTTATTGTTATTTACCAACCCAATTATTATTATTACCCCCAGACTAATTTTCACAACGGCTGAACCGATTTTGACGAAATTTTTTCAGAGCAAAAGTAGCCTAATACTTTTATATCAAAAACATAATAGCCTAAAAAATAAAAACATAGAAATTTGACAAAGTGTGACAGATAGCGATAAAAAATATAGCAGAGAATATGCTTTTATATTTCTTTTTCCTGCATATACGAGATAACATGACTTACAATAAAAAAATAACATTTTTTTTGGAAATTTAAACAATGTTTAATCAAATCTGTCTAGAATGTAAAAAAAATATAAATTCTTAATTAATTCCTTTTGAAAATCATTCCAACAAATCCTTCTAATCCAAAGATTACAATATGACCACTTATTGTTATTTACCAACCCAATTATTATTATTACAATATTAAAATAAAAACATAGAAATTTGACAAAGTGTGACAGATAGCGATAAAAAATATAGCAGAGAATATGCTTTTATATTTCTTTTTCCTGCATATACGAGATAACACGACTTACAATAAAAAAAATAACATTTTTTTTGGAAATTTAAACGATGTTTAATCAAATCTGTCTAGAATGTAAAAAATATATAAATTCTTAATACGGCAAAAAATATCACAAGTACACACGCTCTCACTCTCACTCGAAATATAACAATATCATACACCTTTTGAAAATCATTCAAACAAATCCTTCTAATCCAACGATTACAAATGGAAAACTAGCCCGAAGGAAAAGCAAGGAAGCAAAAAGCATTGCCTAAGCTGATGTTGTATGATATTTTTTGAAGCAGCCTTCCACACACAATGGCACATTGCACTGGTCGCACTGAAAGTACGACCTTTGCAATTTTCGACCTTCTCGGAGGCAAACGACGCACTTTTGCCGGCTTTGCCGGTTTGTAGCACGGTCCGTTTCACTCTGAGGAAGTCGAACGGGCCAATGTGTGTGGTGGACTACGTGATGAAGTGGTGGTGCTGTGCTTCTACGTTCTACTGGGATGAGTGAATGGTGATGTGAAAGAATGGCATGCACTAATTCGAGGCGGAATTTAAGGTTGTCCTGTCGGGCCTGCAGGGAAGACTCCAACAGAACACGTGAATTGTGAATGGAACAATTAAGCAGGCGTTTAAAAAGCTTGAGATACCACTTGGCACACCGCTTCCGCTCGAGCAGGTACGGCTCGAGCATTTGATCCTTGAGATCAACACCGCCCATGCCGCGATTATAATCAAGGATCGACTGTGGCTTGAATTGGTCCGGACGAGCGGATGGACGGGACGTGACATGGGACAGCCCAGTGGCTGACCCATGACAAGTCGAGATCATGTTGATCCGCTTCTTGTCCATCCAAGACAAGACACAGACGTCCCCTGAGTGCCTCGCGACCAGCTGGCCCTGCCTAAGCGGAGCACGCGTTACCAATGTGGGAACGTCTACGCGAGACGGACGTAGGGTACCGACACAGTCAGTACCGTTACGTTTGAGAATGCGAGCGAGCAAGGGACAGTTGAACCAGTTGTCCATAAATAATCGATATCCTTTATTGAGTAAGGGCTGAATCAACTTTAGAACTACTGCGGTGCTTTTCGCGATTGCGAGATCAACGGTACTCTGTTTCCCAGTATAAACTAGGAAAGACCAGAGATACCCCGTCGCACTCTCGCAGAGTTCGAAAGTTTTTATCCCAAACTTGGCAGCCTTCGACCGAATATACTGTTTGAACTTTAGCCTACCTTTCCAAAGAGTTAAACTTTCATCAATGCAAATGTCTTTCGACAAGACATAATTAGCTTGAAATTTGCTATTTAGGTGATCAATAATTGGCCTCAAACGGTGCATTGGATCGGAGCTTGCAGCGTCATTGTTGGTTGGGTTAGCGGTAGGATCGGTATCGCTGGTATCAACAAAATGCAGAGCCCTGTTGAGATAGTTATACCTCCTTAACGTTGTGATTCGGGAAAAGACCTCCGTTTTCAACAACGAGTTATTTGAAAAATAACTGCAAATTGTTGGCATACGGATGATACCGGTCATCATCCAAAACGCAAAGAGGCACAACAACTCATGTACATTTAGTGGATGCCAGCCCGCTTGGAAGCTGGCCGATTGAATTCGGCTAGCATACCGATTCGTTTCATCCACAATAACCTGTAAGATGTTATCGTCCCAGAAGGAACGAAACGCATCATACGGATTTGTGTATGAAGAAACAGAGCCGGTACGCTCAGGAACAAAAGTTTCTTCGACACCTCGAAAAGTACCCATCGGTGACCATTCGAAGTGGAGATCCACACCTTCCAAAAGCGGATTACCCCTTCCATCAATGGCGTCATAAAATACGTCATCACCTTCCCTCTCGCTATCAGGCTCTTCGTTTAGTTCGCTGGCATTTACTCTCGCTCTTCGTCTTGCTTCCATTGCCTCCACTCTCATCTGCCGCCTCCTCACTACATCCCTCGCCATTTCACGCAGCTCGAGAGGGGCATCGTCGTCGGTCACCCAAATCTCCTCCAACGGGTGGCCCGGCTGCCAATCATGACGACGACGCCCCCCGCGACCTCGACCCTGTCCACGGCTTCCCACACGCCCTCCTCGTCGACCACGCCCTCTACCTCTCAAACTTCTTCCACGACCGTTACCCCTTTCAACACTCAAACACTCAGCACTCTCATAAAGGGCGTGTGGGTCCGAAGCAAACTCCGACGCGAGCAAATTTCCTCCCTCGTCGAAGATCATTATTCGTCTGAAACAAATGCATCGTTATTAGTATTTGTATATTATATTTTTCACTTCTTGCCTAGTTTATAAAAGTACCACGTACGATTCCGATGGAAGGAGCGGTGAGCGCGAACGGCTGCGTTCTCGCACACTCGATCTGTATAGAGATAAATTCACTATTGTTAGTATATGTATATTCTTCACTTCTTGACCGAAGAACATTTTCGATATAGTGCGGAAAGAATGTCTAGGGATGAGGAAAATGACAATTCCGCACGTGCACGAATCTAAGTGAGCAAAAAATGAAAAATGGAAACTTACAGTTTGGGTGATGGGGGCCGTGTAACGGGCGAATATGGTGGGGCGGGCGGTGACGGGCAATCAATCCGGTCAATCTACAAAAAAGTCAATAAATTTTAATTTCTGTAAAAATTTGAAAAAAAAATGGAATCAATCAATAAAAAAATAAATCAGTACCTCTCCTTCATCCAACAAGAAGTCTGGGTCCTCGTCCTCGCCCACAACCTCGTCCACCTCCTCTATAAAATCGTCCTCGTCCTCATGGCCCTCATCCTCCCCGTACAGCTCGGCGAGAAAATCAGGCGGAGCGTCGCCTGCTCCCGGGCACCAGGACATCTAAAATCATAAAAATCAAACTTAGGAAAGCACCATTCTATAATATAAAAATACGAAAATAACATATATACAATATACAAAATAACATATATACAATATACAAAATAACATATATAAATCCCTTCAATGGGTAAGGTTAGGTTAATTTTTTTTCCCCGAGCGAAGCGAAAAGCGCAAAAAGTTTTTATCTTTTCATCGTCTACAACTTTTTTTTGAAACATTTTCCCTCAACATTCATGTTTGTTGCAATAAACGCGAAAACCATTAAAAAATCATTTTTCAGCAATTTGACCTTGAAAATATAATTTGCGGGTATTTTGAGTATGATATTCTCAGTCAGCGAGTCAAAATCCATAAGTGTACCAAAATTCAGATCGATCGGAGGTATGGGCTATACGGAAGTTTATCCAAATATTTATATTATATACACCTATATGATCGTTCAGTATGGCCCCCAGGTAAAGATTCGTAAACTAATGTAAAAACTCAATTTATTTTTAGGCCGGTACAATAAATGAAAATAATAACAATTCAGGATACAAAATGTCGATACGATGATGTAAAATGTCGATATCTGAAACGTACGATACCCCGCTCTATAGGTGTATACCCCTACACAGCGTCCACGGCAAACTGACACAAAAGTGTTACACTATTGTGAACCCTAACACGCTACTAATAAAGCTTAGATTCGCTTCATTGGAATTTGAATTCCGTAAGCCAACCTTTTTCGTAACTGTTCTAACGTATTTTCATATTTTCTAACCTTCAGTATTTTAGTTTCATTTACAGAATTATACAATTATTTGCGTAAATAACTATTCTAAAATGGGTTCTTGCCGCCCATATCAATCGTATTGAGCGTATTATTACGGAAATCACATGAAAATGGCAAAAATTACCTCGCCGGTTTTCAGTCTCATAGCGATAAAAATATAACGAAATTCAGAAATACAAATAGAAAAATAGCTTCATCGTTCTTATAAGACACACAATACACCTATTTATTGCAAAAAACACTGTACTTACCTTGATAAACTGTTTTTTTGCGGAACACTTTCAACAAACTTGAACCACTTGAGTCTCCAGTTTCGAATGACTTTTGTTTTTTTTTTTTGTATAGGAATGTCATCTTTTGAGTGTTGCAAGGTATAGTAAATTTTTTAAAGTTCTCTATGGTCAAAATTGTTCAAGGAAATATAAACTTGAAGTGTAACAAAATAAAGTTTATATTCTTTCGGACCGGCCGAGCCGCAGGCGGCTCGGCGTTCGTATCGGACTTTATCGTTATAATGGTAGCGAGCCGCGGGCGGCTCGACTGCGTGTCAGGAGGTATCATCTTGTTTACAAAAACCAATAAAATTAATTAATGAACAAATAGAACTGAAAGGAATTGAACCCGGAAAAAGTTGTACAAAAACCCGTGGTCACTTCCTCTTAAAATTAAATTTATCTGATACCTCAAACAAAGGATAATGCCCAAAAATGTATGGACCAAAAACCCGGAGTCGATTAAATCGATTTAGGTTTTGCAAGGTATAGTAAACATAGTATATCCCAAATCCAATAATTGTTTTCAGTCAAACAATCGCCAAGTACTGAAAAAATCGTAACTAATTGACTATAAATCATTTATAAATCCGTGATATTTAGAGCGGTTTTACAAACGATATTGTGATGTCTACTGAATTTACTTTTAATTATATAAAAAAAAAAAAAAATTAAATTAAAAATAAGTAGGAATTGGACTTCACAGAATATTTGCGATCAAATATCTGATGAAAAATTCTGAGGGTCGACGGGATTTGAACTCGGGTCCTTCTAGTTGCCAGTCCTGCGCGCTACCACTGATCCGGATTACACGATGCAGCTACAGAACATTATTTATTTTATTTGAATTTAAACACAAGAATAGGCTAGGTTTTTATTAAAATTCTTCAATATTTCATGGAGCATCACGAAAGTAGTAGTTTTAATTTTTGATTTTTGATTTTATCTGTTATTTATGGTTAACCTTTATTTTTTATTGTAATTATTCCCTAGTGAAAAAAATTATATATCATTTTATATGATTATATATAAATCATCCTATTTAAGGAGTGAGCTGTCAAAATTTCAAGGCGATCCGAATATTTTCCCGAGTTAAATCATTTCTTTATAAAACTAGGCTTAAATTTGAATTGTTTATAATTTTTGTGCTATTGGTCAGACGTGGATGTTTTAAAATAGATGAAAGTCTTTGAAGTTCGCCGTTAGTTAAAACTTGCGAATAAATAGCTATGATTCCTGATTGGTCAAATGGGAAACTTTACTTACTTACTAATGTTCAAGCCTAAGAATGTCGACATATATATCGATATGTATCAAATAAAAAAATCACTAAACAATGTATTACATTAATTTATAAAGCTTAGATTAGGAAGCATGTGGATGGGCACTGAAAATTTCTAATTTAAAAAAAAACATTACCGTTTTTTTTTTAAGCTCTACAATTCATTTCTGCACCTTGAAAATCTAAAATCAATTCACTCGGAAGTAGAATTTACTTAATTAGCATTTTTTCAATTGCCTATTATTAATTAACAAATAGTGATCGTCATTCAGTTTGTTTTGAAATTTTATAATATTCTGTTGAACTATCTAGAAACAATCTCCCGAGTCCAATTGAAGGTAATGCTATTTAATCGAGTAAACCCACGTAAAATTGACTATCTTTTTTGGACTATTCGACTGATTTTTTTACGTTAACTAGTATTTGGAAAATTTAACAAATAAGGTTTGCTTTTTATTTTACTATGTACTATGTATATAACAGCAGGTGAAATTATTAGGAACTACTTTGCCCTCATGATCATATAACGTAAGTCAGATCATAGTGGGATACTTTGGTCACATTTTTTAACAATTAAAGTCCTTTACAATTGATTTTTTCAACATTTTGCAAAATAAGTAAAAATTTATCCAAAAAAAACTTTAACGCTGGTTATATTAAAGTATTTTATAATTGAAAAATTACATTAGATTTCTCAAACGTGTTGTCAACTGTATCTTTGGTGCAGCTTTGAAGCACTCTACTTTTTAAATTAATTAACAAATAGAAAAATGTTTTAAATTATATCTGTGGAGAATTTTGCTCTTTGCAAACTCTTAATTAGTTGTATTTTCTGTGATTCCAATATAGTTTGAGCTATTTTGAAAAAATTGAGAAAACTTGTGAATTTTCGGAAAATTCTGCTCAGACATTATATAGGATTTTGTATAAATATATAGAATTGCATATAATCATATATTTATATAAAATTTTAAATTACAATTTTGTATAATTAGATAAAATTATACATAATTATAAAAAACTAGCAGTTCGCCCCGGCTTCGCACGGGTATTTAACAGAAATTTTCAAATTATTCATAATATAAGATAGCCTATCTCACCCGGGGATAGTGTAGCTTTCCAACAGTGAAAGAATTTTTTAAATCAGTTCAGTAGTTTCGGAGCCTATTCAATGCAAACCAACAACCAAACTTCAAACTAGTAACAGTTACTGTCAATCTCCCGCTGAGTGATGGATATCCTCTCTATTGATTCTTACTTAAACTCTGTAAGCATTTACAGTACATATAGTGTGAATATGTGAAATAAGGACGATTAGCGCTAAAGATGAACTTACTAAAATAGGCATGATGACTAATTTTCAAAAACTCTTCTATGATATTCAGAAGTTTCTATTATGTCTAAAATATATCATATTTTTGTAGAAAATTAAGGTTTTTGTGCAATAAAAGTACATTTAAATTTTAAGTTTCAAATTCATTCCAAAACGCTCGCCCGTGTCATGGCGTCTGTCATTGCGCCACGGCTCAGTAAAAAATGCCAGATCACGTATAATATGCTTACGAAAAAAATGACGTGTACTAAGACGTGACGTAAATTGACATAATTCGATCTGTGTGCTTAGTGCGAGTTGCACAAAATTGTTCGAGCAACTTCACCGTCGCGTTAATCGACTATACGCTAATCGCGTCGAGTATCGAAAATACGCGAGTGCGAGTTCAATCTCTGCAAACCAATCGAATCGCGTTTGCTCACTGTGACTGCCGTTTATCCGTTTCTTTATGTTGGTAGAACATGGGTAAGCCGACCAAATTTAGAATACTATGCCTTATTTGTGGCCAAAAGCAAAATAGGGACTTTTAATTTTGTAGTAATCACACTATTGTCACAGCTTGTGTCAAATTCAAAGATATTTCTTTACTATTAACGGTAACCGGTGTTTTAATTTGTATAAAAGTAAAAAATGAATAAAAATAATTAAGTTTTGCTTATAGAATTCTACTAAGCCATCCGTACTGTGCACCTACCTATACCTAAAGATGCTATATTTTTGCTCTACATCGAAATCGAATGTAAAGCATAATGAATCAATCATTTTTTTCGGAAGTACATAGCTACGTAATGTGTTAAATTACATTATTTAATTTGATCAAGTACCACTGTACCAAAGTGATCAAAAGGTAATGAATCTATTTATCCGTGATTCTATTATTGGTAGATAAGTTCCGACAAACAACTGGGATAGTCATTTTCCAAGAGTCGGCCACTGCAAGTAGAATGCCTGTTTTGTTCTCTCGCTGGAACGACAGTGGGTCAATTTTTAATTGAATGCAGCAAAAACGGTGATTATACACGCACGGCCAGCTACAATGTGATTTGGATTTACATCGTTTCGCTGCCTTTTGAAATGTGTTGATGTCCATGTTTCGATTTACACATTATTATAGCGTATTTTATACACTACTTTGTGTTTGTAAACTAAGCAATTCGGTTAAGTGATTTGTCATTCATGAGAATATGATTTACTAATTCTCAATACCTTTATTTTAAGCTCTAATTTCACTTATACCTAGTACCTAAGCTTGTAATGGAAGGATTAGAAGATGCGTAGAGCCTACCCATAAATAAAGGTTTTAATATGCACATCATTATTAGGTACAACTATGCATATAATATAAAACTCTTTGTGGCGACCTCAAATTAGTAGACCGCCTTAATTCCTTACATAAAAACTTAAACATCGTTTTGGTAATGCGATACCTCTTTTTAAATTGTGTTTCCGTGAGGTCCACTAATGGTTTAAAGGACGCTCGTCCTAGTGCATTTATTTGCATGTTACGGTTAAGATCGTCAAGGGCTTTTGCTTCTAAATACATTTTCCAAGCGAAAAATGTGCATCGCTGCATGTTTACACTAACTAAAACGGGTTTTCACAAGACAAATCAAAGTGAAAACTTTTCGATCGCGTTTGCGTTTACTTCACTCACATTCACTACGCAAAATGTCAAAATTGTAACTCGCACTCACCCAACTGCCAAAATGGCCAATCACAAGCCGTAACGTCCTCACTATCGACGGCTAGTCGATATTCGGCAGTCGCAGTGACAATCGTAAAAACTCGCACTCGCCAATTCCGTTTGTCATCTTAGCCACAAGATGGCGCTGCTTCAATCCCATAGAAATCGACGTATTCGCGCTCGATACGTTCAATCGAAAATGTTTTGTCAAAACTCGCACTCAGCACACTGTGTGCTTAGTGCGAGTTGCACAAAATTGTTCGAGCAACTTCACCGTCGCGTTAATCGACTATACGCTAATCGCGTCGAGTATCGAAAATACGCGAGTGCGAGTTCAATCTCTGCAAACCAATCGAATCGCGTTTGCTCACTGTGACTGCCGTTTATCCGTCTCTTTATGTTGGTAGAACATGGGTAAGCCGACCAAATTTAGAATACTATGCCTTATTTGTGGCCAAAAGCAAAATAGGGACTTTTAATTTTGTAGTATAATCACACTATTGTCACAGCTTGTGTCAAATTCAAAGATATTTCTTTACTATTAACGGTAACCGGTGTTTTAATTTGTATAAAAGTAAAAAATGAATAAAAATAATTAAGTTTTGCTTATAGAACTCTACTAAGCCATCCGTACTGTGCACCTACCTATACCTAAAGATGCTATATTTTTGCTCTACATCGAAATCGAATGTAAAGCATAATGAATCAATCATTTTTTTCGGAAGTACATACCTACGTAATGTGTTAAATTACATTATTTAATTTGATCAAGTACCACTGTACCAAAGTGATCTCGATCAAAAGGTAATGAATCTATTTATCCGTGATTCTATTTCGAGCATTCCAAATTTCGTTATTGGTAGATAAGTTCCGACAAACAACTGGGATAGTCATTTTCCAAGAGTCGGCCACTGCAAGTAGAATGCCTGTTTTGTTCTCTCGCTGGAACGACAGTGGGTTAATTTTTAATTGAATGCAGCAAAAACGGTGATTATACACGCACGGCCAGCTACAATGTGATTTGGATTTACATCGTTTCGCTGCCTTTTGAAATGTGTTGATTTCCATGTTCCGATTTACACATTATTATAGCGTATTTTATGCACTAAGTACTTTGTGTTTGTAAACTAAGCAATTTAGTTAAGTGATTTGTCATTCATGAGAATATGATTTACTAATTCTCAATACCTTTATTTTAAGCTCTAATTTCACTTATACCTAGTAGGTACCTAAGCTTGTAATGGAAGGATTAGAAGATGCGTAGAGCCTGCCCATAAATAAAGGTTTTAATATGCTTTTTGCACAACATTATTAGGTACAACTATGCATATAATATAAAACTCTTTGTGACGACCTCAAATTAGTAGACCGCCTTAATTCCTTACATAAAAACTTAAACATCGTTTTGGTAATGCGATACCTCTTTTTAAATTGTGTTTCCGTGAGGTCCACTAATGGTTTAAAGGACGCTCGTTCTAGTGCATTTATTTGCATGTTACGGTTAAGATCGTCAAGGGCTTTTGCTTCTAAATACATTTTCCAAGCGAAAAATGTGCATCGCTGCATGTTTACACTAACTAAAACGGGTTTTCACAAGACAAATTCAAAGTGAAAACTTTTCGATCGCGTTTGCGTTTACTTCACTCACATTCACTACGTAAACTGTCAAAATTGTAACTCGCACTCACCCAACTGCCAAAATGGCCAATCACAAGCCGTAACGTCCTCACTATCGACGGCTAGTCGATATTCGGCAGTCGCAGTGACAATCGTAAAAACTCGCACTCGCCAATTCCGTTTTTCATCTTAGCCACAAGATGGCGCTGCTTCAATCCCATAGAAATCGACGTATTCGCGCTCGATACGTTCAATCGAAAATGTTTTGTCAAAACTCGCACTCAGCACACAGATGGGTGTTTAAGCTATCATGGCGGATTGTTGTATTTTGTTGATTTATTTTAACAAATAAATTATTAATCTCGACATTAATAAGAGAATAAATACATGTTTCAAAATCTTTGAATCCTATTTCATTAGATCAGATAAATATTTTGGCGATACATGATTACTGTCATCATGCCTATTCAGACGGTAGCCTACTGAGCTTCAGGTAAATAGCTTCTTTAGTGACAAACTTTCTGAGATACAAACTACTAATGGTCTAAGTAATCTTTGAGCAATATCTCGGGTAAGAAGCTTTCGGGTATCTTAGGATAAAATTAGTTAAAAACATTATCGTTTTTTAAATATTCAATTTTATTAACAAATATATCATATAATATAAAGAAATTTCAAACACTTGACATGAACCATCGTATACTATTTAAAACTTCAAAGATTTTTCCTTACCACTTCGAAAGTATAACCTCAGTGTATAGCCTAATCAGTCTTATCAGTTCTGATTAACGTCTCGTGTAATTTAACTAATTCACTCATTCTTATTGGAAGTTGTTCCACATCATACCGTTTTTCTGAAGATTTACGCTGATAGAACAAGACTGCAATAAAAAAAACTGCCGCTAGTATTAAAACAATCAAGAGCACAATCACGACTGGAAATAGAACAGCTATGACTTGTTGTTCGTGGGTCATTTTCAGTAGAAGAAACGGGGAAAAAATTTTCGCCACTTTTAACTGATCATCGATACTTAATGTTGCAACCGATGCTGCTACGGAAGAATGGTCTTCTTCTTCATCTTCTTGCGCCGACGTTATCGATCTTGATGTAAAGTTATCCAAAGTCATATCTTTGTCAGTCACTGACAATGGGTTAAATTGTTGTGTAAAGTCATTTTCGATGTATGGTAATAAAGATGATTCTTTGCTGTCTTCAACTGTCTCAGGTTCACTCGGCATCGCTTGAATCCCTGAAAAAGATAGACAATGTAAGAGTCTAGTTTTAGTGGCAGGCGCGAATTCAAACAAGAAAGTTAATCTGTAGAATTTATGTTATAAGTTATAAACTTCAGCTCTGTTGTATTAGCAGATATTTTTAACAAGAACTTATGAATAGCAATTCCAATTTGTACTTACATGAGATACTCAGAATGAAAACGAACAGGAAGATTATTACTGTTTTGTTGGCCAGGATTGTTAACTCGTTGTCTGGACACGAATGCAGCTTCTCCAGTTTTTTTGTGATTTTTATTTGAATTTCTTATCATATCCTGTTTCCTTTGACACATAGTCGGTGTGACTCATTACACGTGTTTTCTCTGTTTCCAACTAATCAGTATCAAAACAATATGCCCCTATTTTTTGACCGCTGACCCTGAAACAGACAACAGAAAAATACCTACTCGAAGTCGTCAATCGGACATCCCGAGGTATTATCAATACGTAAAACCCAACATGTGACTGCGTAGTCCTCTATTCCTTCGCAGTAAATGTGTCCCGAAAAAGTCAAATAACGACTTTCGCTGTAAATGACGTTATGAAAATGTAGACTTTAGCCTACTGACTTAGAAAATGAGTCACTTCAGAAACGAACTTTTTGACTTGAAAATTACAAGTGCTCCAAGTCATTTTTGAGCTAACAGAGTAGCATATCACAAAATATAATTTATGGCAGGGATTTCACTAGTGTTCTAGAACAAAATTGATTAAAAACATTGTAAATAGGCTAATAATATTTATTGCGACAAATAAAGAAATACATTGTTAGGCGACAGTCTGCTTATCCAATTAACTTATAAGCTACATGATTCATTAAATTATTCCGCGGACATTGAATCTCGGCATAAACTATTTCGAACAATGACATTGTATAAGTTAATTTTGAAGAACATATAAAACTAAGTCTTGAGTTTTCTGTTTGAGTTTCGCTTCCGAATGAATCAGATCTTGTTTCTTTTCTCTCACGGTTGCTATCATCTGGAATGATATTTCCGAATTATTTTTGAGATAGTTGCACATGAAACTAAGTTCTTCATATAGCTTGACTAGCTTCATTCTGTGCGAAGCAACTGCGCTTACCCATTTGATCTCTTTAGTTTGTCGAACGAAATCATTCTTGGCACTCTTTTGCTTCAGTGGATCGATTTCGTTTACGGTGAGAAAGGGATTCGTTAAATGCACAGTACGATCAAATAACTGCTGGAAGGTGTTGAATCCTCTTATTAACTTCCCAATGTATTTTGCCGTTGAATTGTCTAAATTTAAAACCAAGCAACTTATACTAGCGTCCTGTGGCATAGAAAGTCCGAAAATAGATCCAGGCAATGGTTCATTGATCGCAGGTAGCAGTAGAGAGCCGTCTCCAGATAAGTTCTGCGTTGGTTCAGCATCCTGGTGGTAGTCATCTTCTAAGTTCTGTTTCTGTCCTTGGTTTTGCTCCGTTTTAAGAACGTATGCTTCGTTTCCTTGAAAGAAGACTGCGATGATTGTGATGAGCACTACTAGCGAAGCCATTTTGAGCAACGGTATCTGTTCGCTTTTCAAATCGTTATAATGCTGTGAAGACTCACTGTGGAATACCTATATACCATTTGATTTTCATATTTGAGGCTTGAGGAATCTAATAATTCATAGTTATCATCACTAGAAGATCTAAGCTATTTCTTAATTGTTAATTTTAATTGCCAATAAATCGATTCTGTATACCATTGTTCCCAAATACTGAAACATATCGATCTCAAGGAATTCAATAAATCACGTTAATTACAATCGATTGACAATCGGTTTTATTTATTGCTCTATGCATTGAGATTCCCAATATTTCCATTGAAAAACAAGCAAAGTGAATCCGTAATAGTATATCATCTAGTTTTCCATACCACTGTTTTTAAATACTTGAAAGCTTATCGATCATAAGGAATTCGATAAATCATTTTAATTACAATTAAAATTTTAGAGTGGGCTTAATTAATGTAAATTAACGTTTCTGGTAACTCATTACGAAAACAACTATAAGCTGTAAGAATGTATGACCTTTTGTTTTTGTTTATCATTTCCAAGTATTGAAGTTAGTAAACAACAAAATCTGAATTGCCATACACCATGTGATACAGTCGACTCTGTCTAAAGGTTTTCTCAATAAATGTTCTGGTGCAGAACACGAATCAGTCGGGTTCTAATCTTTCCGTGTAGTTGATTATTTGTTAGAAGTGCTCTATCCCACTGAACAAAGAATATGAAACTGTAAGTATAAAGTGACGTTATTAAATACAAACGTTTTTTGTCCCTCAGTCAGAAACAGGAAAAACGAAACTAAAACTTTACCACAATTATACCCATTCTGTCATCGCTATCAGTAATTAGCCGCAGTCTTCCTGTATGCCTTATTATCAGAACACGTGTCACCCTTCGTTGATAAGCTGTTGTTCGTTCTAATTCTACGAAGTCCCAAATTGATAAGCGTTAATTAACAGAACATAGAACACAATGGCTCATAACGAAGTTTTTGTTGATTTTCACAGGATAATTTTGAAATAAAACCAATAATCATACAATACACGCTTTTATTTAGAAAGTTCAATTTTACGTGGTTTTCTTATAATGTCTTAGAAAAAAATTATACATTTTGCGGACCAAATTCTCGGAAACGGTCGACCCATTTCTCAAATTATTCCATGGTCCCATGTGTTCAAAATTGAAGTCGAGTACAGCTGGCTGTAGAGGATCTAAGTCTTCACGATGCATCTGCACTTCTTGACCTTGACCTACAAAGGAAAAGAAACAATCTTAACAAAACATCCTGTGAAGATTATACCATATTTTTAACTTTAAAACATTTACTATTAACACTTACATGGAATAATGAAGGAAGCGATGAACAAGACGGTTTCAGTATTATCGAACATTATGATAACACTTTCGGAACACTTATGCTGTTCGTCCGTTCAGTTTCATCTTATCCCTAGCGGTTTCGACGACTCAGCGTAAACTCGGAGTTTGCGCGGAGTTACTATGGAGTATACGCCCTCTCGGAGTTTAATCGGGGTATAAGCGGAGTTTACGCGGAGTTTTAGAGGTGTATGCAAGGAGTATCGTGTGCAGTTACGACACGGAGTCACAAAAGTGTATTATTAAAATTTTCGAGAAGTTTTCGACGAGTTTTTTCGGAGTCGCTATGGAATTTACCTCGCGTTTTTGTTGGATATTTTCGGAGTTGCAGTGCAGTTTTTTTTAGCGTTTTCTTCGAGTTTTTCTTGAGTATTTTCAGAGTAGCTAGGGAGTTTTTGTCGAGTTTATTTCGATGTTTTTGCGGAGCTTTATAAGAGTTTCGCTGGTGTTTTTTCGGAGTTTTGGTAGTGTTCTTATGGAGTTTACTCGCGATTAATAATACTTCATGGCACGAAAATTAAATTTGATTTCACAAAGATGACTATAAATAAATCATTTTTCAATTACGGTGTAGTTTTTATTAATTTATTTATTTATTTACAAGTTTAAATATATTTATCTACATAGAATATGTTATTCAATAAATATATTATGAAGTTTATAAGTAAAATATACGATACATAAAAAAATGACATCATAAAAAAATTGTCAAAAGTTTACAGTTGATCCACTGAAACAATATTATCATAACTTAAATTAGAATTTTATCAATACATAAAGTGATTCAAAACTTTAATCGGTTTCCGTAAGATAGACAGTGTTGTTTATTACTGCGGGTCTTTTAGGTGACTGAATAGTAGGTACGGACAATGTCTCAGATAGCTTGACCGGTTGAGTCCTTGACTTGTAATGAAATACGGTCCGGGTTCGAGTCTGGGTTCGAGCGAAATTCCAACCAAACCCCGTAACGATCTCAATTAAACACCAATTAACCACTATCGTCTTTATGTGTCACAACTGCACACAATACTCTGAATTCATTCCCCATATACGCTGACTATACTCCGTTGTTCCGCTGAGTTTCGGACGAGTTTCTACAGAGTTCTATCGGTGGCACCGAAACCGCTAGAGATATACAATTTAGTTATCAAAAGTCAATAAAAAAGGTTCAAGTATCATGCAAAGTGTTAAGTTATTGAGCTTGCTCTAGAACAATAACTTGTTATCATCAGTGAGATAAAAGTTAATGAGTTCCGATATTTATCGATAGTTAATTAAGAGGTTACACAACTGCAAAAGAATTGGAAAATTTCAGCTACGACTTGACAAACAATTGACGTCATGTAGGTCAAAGAGTTCAATATCTTACGACAGTATTTCTCTTTGTTTCATCAACTGTTCTTTCAGTGACTTCCATGTAGTATCATATAGATGCTACAGGTTAATAAAATAAAATGGCTATGCAATAAAGAGTTTCTTATTCCCTTTCCATACAACATAGCGTTACTGTGTATCTAGATAAAAAAAATGATGAACAGTAGTCATCGACAAGGAATAAGACTTGTTGGTTACTCGAATGGTCCCGTGATTAGTGTTCATCAGGTTGTTTTGAATCCTTCAAAGTGCTTGCAAGAAGTATTCAACTGTCGATTATCGATATAGATTCTTATATAAGTCATTAAAAAATTAAATTTGATCCTTATTTAACGTTCGGTCAAATTTCCCTTTTTTCATTACTTAACTTACCGTACGTCAACTCGCAGTTCAGCTACCATACGATGTAGATGCTTTCATACTTTCATTTGGGATCGAAGAGCATTCTATTTCATTTGGTCTGCAAACTCTTTCCATCAAGTTGGCTACAAATTTCGGCAGTAGATTTTGAATAAAAATTTGAGTTAAGGTGGCTATCGGGGATGACCTCACACCCTCCACTCAGGTCCTCTTACAAATAGTTTGAGCAGCTATCGACGTAACATGTCGATTTTTGTACGCTTATATCAAAATTCCTTATTGTAAAATCAATATTACTCATACAATTGGAATAAATACTTTACTTCACTATTTACTTATTTATTCCCGTTTGTAATCATGTTTTGATTGAGTCAACGGCAATACGTAATTAAATTGATCTAGAGATTTTTGCTGGTTTTGAAGATCTAATTCAATCTTTATAGCATCTTGAATAAGATTTATTATAGTTTGTTTATTTTGACCTCCTTGGAGCGCCTGATACAACTTTCCCTTCAATTCTTGGCATGATCCAGTCAAAGAGTTCAAATTTTCTTGTACCTTCTGCTGTCTCTTCGAAATTTATACGATCTGCAGGACGATCTGGGTTAGCTGATACAATGACGGAGCGTGGTATTTCACTATACTCATCATACCATTGAGGCATCAAGACCTCGGTTTTGTTGGCTCTTCCCAGAATGAAATATCTTTTATCATGTTGATTCGACACGGATCCATGAGTGATTTGAGAACTGTTGGTTGTGTTGTTATTTGGCACTTGTCCCATTTGAAAAGTATTGCGGGACTGGGTGTTTCTTGACCCGATGACGATGTCTATTCCCTTCGGTAACGCTTCAGCCCCTAAAAAAAAAAAGAAAAAAATACATTAACAAGTGAAAATTTCGTTTGTAAATGCGATAACTGTAAAGTTTCCAAAAAAACGTTCCTATTATACTAAGCACTCAAAGAATTGTTAATACCCGGGGAAAACGGTTTAGATCTGACTAGATATATAATTATATCTGGTCAGATCTAATTATATCTGGTCAGATATGGGATTGGAGAAATAATCAGATCTAGTCATATCTGATCAGATCTAAACAGATATAACTATATCTAAGTTGAAAAATTCATCAGACATGATCAGATCTAGTCATATCTGATCAGATCTAAACAGATATAACTATATCTAGGTTGAAAAAAAAATCAGACAAAAAGATTTTATTATATCTGGCCAGATATAACTATATTTGTTAACTATTAATAAATACTTATAAACTATTTTAATAAATATACTTTCCTCCCAAATAAATATTTATTGAATGTTAAAAAATATTTATTAGAATTTAATAAATTAAATAATTGTCTTCGAATAAATTAATTTGTTAATAGTTAATAAATCTTTCTATCAGCGTATATTGATAATTAATAATTTGCAAATTTGATAAAAAAATTTGTTCATTACGCAGGTCCCAGGTTCGGTTCCCGCGCGCGCCGCTTTTTTTTTTATGGAAATAATTCTATATAATTGCATATAATTTTATACGGCCATTTTTCGTATATAATTATGTATGAGTATATATAATTATATATAATCTTTTTTACCTGGGCAATTTTAAGATCTGATTATAATTATCTGGTTAGATCTCGTTAGATAGAGACAATTTAAAGATCTGGCCAGATCTGCTAAGGCAGATATGGCTAGATCTGTTTATATATGGCCAGATCTAATCCGTTTTTCCCGGGTACTTACATGTGATGCCGAGGATTACAACAAAAGCCACTAGTGGTGTGTTCATCATGAAGCTTTGATGACTACTGACGGTTTGAGAGAGGTCGAGTCTTATATACCAGTGATTTATCATTGGTGTCGTAGACGACACTTACGTCACTTGCAATCACGTATCTTGTGGCGTGATTAACCGGATCTAGTACATTTCTGATAATAGCAATTAATTAGTATAAAAAAAAATATCACTAGAAATAAGTTTTGTTGCTGGAATAAGTTACAAATAGTTACAGTCTATTTTTCTAGAAATAAACAATATCCGCTGAAACATAACATGTTGAATTAAAGATCACTTACCGTGTACTGAAGTACATTAAATAATTTTTTTAAGTAAATAAACTTAAGAGTTGAATTCATAATCGTTTGATCTAGATAACAACAGATCTATTAGGCACGTATAATTAATAGTGATCATTTTTAAGACAGTAATAAGGAGCTTACACATACACACCGATATATAGAACATATAAAGATTTCTTAAAATATATTGTTAGAAGCTTAACATTTTAGCGCTTAGGAGTATTGAGTTGCTTACCCGTTAGACTCGTAGGAAGAGCGCGAATTATTAAGCGCTCTAAGTTAGTAAAAAATAGCTACAAACTTCTTTTTAGAATGGTCCCATTGATTGTGAAGAAATGTCATTATATGCTCCGGGAGGTTGTTGATAAGTTTCGTCGTATGTTTCTCTAGAAGTCCTATCGTTCGAACCAGTATTTTGTGAGAAATTGTCACCATATGAGTTACCTGATTGAGGATAACTGCTAGCGTATGGTCCCATAGATTGTGGATCAGTGTCATCGTTTGTTCCAGGGGGTTGTGAATAAGTTCCACTGGATGCTTTCAAGGATTGCGGATAAGTGTCATCGTATACTCCAGGAGGTTGTGAGTAAGTTTCGTCGGATGGTCCCATAGATTCCGGATAAGTGCCATAGTATGCTCCAGGAGATTGTGAGTAAGTTCCGTAGGATGGTCCCTTAGATTCCGGATAAGGGCCATTGTATGCTTCAAGAGGTTGTGAGTAAATTCCGTCGGATGGTCCCATAGATTCCGGATAAGTGCCATAGTATGCTCCAGGAGATTGTGAGTAAGTTCCGTAGGATGGTCCCTTAGATTCCGGATAATCTCATCTCTCATTCCTCATCTTCGTGAGGATACAAAACGTTCACGCACTGTAGAAGGTCTTACAGATGGTAATATAAATTTAATTTAAATTGGATAAAATGCTAATTCCATGTTATTCTTATTACTTTATTCATTATCCATTCTTATTATGTTTCAGATGGCACAGTAATTGTAGCTGGACATAAATTAAATATATTTTTTGATCCACCTCATTTACTAAAAGGATTGCGAAATAATTTTTTAAATAAAGATATAATATGGGATGGGAGGACTGCAACTTGGCAAGACATTTTATATGTATATGATGTGGATAACAAATTAGGGCACAATAGAACTATGCCCAAAATTACATCACACCATGTGGAATTGAAAAAAATAAAAAAAAATGAAAGTGAGTGTTGCTGCCCAAGTCCTTAGTGCAAGAACTGCTGCAATGCTGAAGTATACAAACTTCATTTGTAAGTATTATTTGTTCCCACAAACTTTGCCATGTTCATTAAAAAAATGACTGCAAATACTACATGATAATCCAACTGCATGCAATAAACTCACTATTGAAAAAATAATCATATAACATCCCGCCTGTATTTCACTGAAGGGGTAGGCAGGAGTTTGTAATAAAAACAGTAAAAACTTCAAGTCCCATATACTTGTTGTATGGTGAAAAATAGTTATTACGTTATTTGATATGAACATAGGACTTGTCTAGAGATTAATTAAAAATGTTATTTTCAGGTAAAACTCCTACTCAATCAATGGCGACTACTGCTGAAGTCGTGGAATTTATCGACACCCTGTTTGATAGTGTCAATGGGTATCCTGGGGGAGCGAAGAAAGGAAAATTAAGGACAGCCGTGAAACCAAATTCACCACATTTGGCATTCTGGGCTGATGCAATAAAAAAAATTTAAAATTAAAAATTTAGAGACAGCAAAAGCAAAATTGCAGTATTGAGAGGATCTCGATTAATTAGAGTTCCATGCCTTGATGGCTGGATTACAAGCCTTGAAAGCTTTGTGAGGATATCTAAGTTATTGTTAGAAATATATAATGTGGAATTTTATTATCCTAGATATATTAACCAAGACCCGCTAGAGAATTTCTTTGGCCGACTGAGGGCCCTAAATTATAGGAATATTAATCCCGACCCAAAAACATTTATATATTCATTTAAAACTTTAATGATCACAAATGTTCTGGGCCCTCATTCAAAATTTTCTAACTGTGAAGAGGACTTAGGGGAAACAGTAGTTGATTAAAAAAAATGTTTGCTCAGAGAAATGATGAGAACAAAGAAAATGTCTCCCCTAACACATCAATGCATGTGCCATCATCTTCACAGATGCAGCCAATCGATTTAGCAGGCCAGGTTATAATGGAGAAAATAAGAGTCCACTGTTCAGCATATGTTGCTGGCTATATATGTAGGAGAATTACAAAAAAAATTGTCTTTATTATTATTATTATTTTTCTCTTGTTTTGTTTCTTCTTTTTTGTTTCTTCTTATTCTTCAAATAATATGTAAATATGTAATTATTATGTAGGTATTCAACTGAAAGTTAAAATTTAGTGTTCTTCATCTGAATTGTAATAATTAAAATAAATTCTCCATTTGAATTCCTTTCCTTTCTGATGGTGTTGACTTTGATCTCAAAATTTTTTTTTTTTCTCCTCTTTATAATAATATGATAAAACTGACACGCTGGTGCTATTTTAATAATTTACATAGCTTTTTTTTTTTTTTAAATTACATATTAATGTTAACTGCTATTTCTTTCCTCCTCTTTGTGGTTAGAGTACTATTATTACTTTGTAACATCATATTGAAATTTCTTCCATCATATTATCTGGTGAGTGGTGTTGGTGAATCACTCATAAGGCACTGAGTTGAACTTTAAATACAGTACCTAGGTGCAAACCTACTTTTAATTTTATTTTATTAGTATTATTTTATAACATATTATATTAGTATTTATATAATTTATAAATATATATAAACAGTTTTTAAAACAATGGTAAGTCTTAATGATGGCTTCTTTTCTTGTTCATCGTCTACCTGTAGCTATTTTAGTATGGACAGTGACTCTTCTACCTGTCAGACTTTACAAGAACAATTATCTAATGCTTTCTTTGAGTATCCTAAAAATTTTAACGTGGCACATATTAATGCACAGAGTGTTCCTGCACATTATTCTGACCTTCTAGCATCCATTACTCCTGACCTTATCGATGCTTTGTTCATATCTGAATCTTTCTTAAAGCCTTCTCTCCCTTCTACCCAGTTTGCGTTACCAGGATATATTCTCATTCGTAACGACAGGACAGGCAAAGGTGGCGGAGGAGTAGCTATTTATCTCCGCGCCGATCTACCGTATAAGGTTATCAGTGCGTCTCCTTCTGTCTACTCCGAGGCAGCCGAGTTCCTGTTCCTTGAAGTTACTATTAAAAATTTAAAATTGCTTTTAGGTGTCCTTTATAGCCCTAACCTGAACATTGATTATTTCCCCACTCTAGATGACCAGCTTAACAACTTGTGTCCACTTTATAGTCATATTATCCTAATGGGTGACTTTAACACATGCTTGATTAAAAATGACACCAGGGCACTAAAACTACAATCAACTCTCTCCTCTTATAATCTGGGCATCATGCCACTTGCTCCAACCCACCATTTTCCTAATTGCTCACCATCCCTTCTAGACCTTATGATCGTTAGTTCTCCTGGTAACGTCGAAACTCATGGGCAAATTTCATCTTCATTCTCGTATCATGATTTGGTTTATCTTTCATATCGTGTCCGCTCTCCTAAGCGGAAACCTAGTTATCAATTTCTGCGTAGTTACAAGGGTATCAACCTGGAGGCACTGCGACATGACGCTGCTGCTATCGATTGGTCATCGCTGATGAGCATGACATGTATTGATGATAAAGTGCAATTATTCAATTTGCGTATTCTGACTCTCTATGACTCTCATGCTCCTATCAGACGGGTTAAAATAAGTCACTCTCCAGCACCTTGGCTTACACCTGCTATCAAGTCTCTTATGGCGCGTAGGGATAAAGCCAAAAGAAAATATAAGCGTTGTCCGTCTGAAAGGAACCTAGCCCTTTTTAAATCTTTAAGAAATCGTTGCAGCCGTCTGTGTAGAGATGCAAAGAGACGCTATTTCCACGAATCTCTAATTAATCGTAGCTCCGCTGAAGTCTGGCGTTTTCTTAAATCTGTCGGCATTGGTAAGTCTTCTACATTTAATAGCAGCGATACTGACATGAATGATCTCAACCGACATTTTTCCTGCTCAGCAGTCATACTTGACGGTGCCACTAAAAATCGTACCTTACAAGATTTATCCCGTGTCGTAAAGCCATCTTGTGTACCATTCGACTTCGCAGAGTTCACGGAGCAAGACGTTAAGACATCGTTAACTTCTATCACTTCAACCGCAGTCGGAAATGACAATGTGTGCTCGAAAATGATATCTTTAATACTCCCATCTGTCCTCCCTGTTTTAACACATATTTTCAATTCCTCTATATCCAATCGTACTTTTCCATCTCTTTGGAAACTAGCAAATATTGTTCCTTTGCCCAAAGTCTCTAATCCTGTTTCCATGTCTCAGTTTCGACCGATCTCTATCCTGCCCTTCCTTTCAAAAGTACTCGAGCACCTTGTGCACAGACAGCTTTCCTCATTTCTAGCAACAAACTGCTTACTAAGTCCCTTTCAGTCTGGTTTCCGACCTGGTCATAGCACAGTCTCAGCGCTGCTAAAAGTCACCGATGACATTCGTTTAGCTATCGAAAATAAATCTCTTACTGTTCTTACCCTGTTAGACTTTAGCAGCGCATTCACGTCAGTCGATTTCGATGTCCTTATTGGGATTCTTCTTTCCATTAATGTTTCGCTTTCTGCCATTGTGTGGTTCGACTCCTATCTTCGGGGTCGAAAGCAGCGTATTTACCACAATGACTTTCAGTCTGACTGGTGTACCCTTGCTGCTGGCGTACCTCAGGGTGGCGTTCTCTCTACCTTATTGTTTTCTATTTTTATTAACTCTATCACGAAAATCATTTCATCTAACTTCCATCTCTATGCAGACGACTTGCAAATCTACAGACATTTCTCAGCATCTGATGCCGAACGGGGAATAGCACTCATGAATGCTGATCTGTCTCGCATTCATGAATGGGCTCAGCAATTCGGTATTAGAATAAATCCGCAAAAGTCAGTGGCGATGATTATCGGTAGCAAGCACCTGCGCAGCCAGCTTGACTTTTCGACACTTCAACACTTAACGTTAAATGGAGCAATAATTCCCTTTTGTGACACAGCTAAGAATCTGGGAGTCATCATGGACTGTCACTTATCATGGGATGCTCAGGTGCGAGAAGTGAGTCGAAAAGTCCATTTTTCTCTGCATTCGCTTCGTTGCCTCCAGGGTTACCTACCCTTGGAAACTAAGATTACTCTAGCGCAAACTCTCATTCAACCAATCATAGATTATGGTGACGCGTGCTATTTGGATGCTAAAGAGGAGCTTTTAGACAAACTTGAGCGTTTGCAAAATCTTTGCATTAGATTTATCTTTGGGCTTCGGAAATTTGATCACGTCTCAGAGCTTCGCAAACATCTCAATTGGCTCCCGATTCGCTTTCGCAGGAACACTCGCTTGCTCTGTATTTTATTTAATATTATAAACAATCCTTCCTCCCCCTCTTATTTGAAGAGCCGTTTTTCACGTGTTCGACCCTCCATAGCTCCCTGCAGATCCCATCTCCGAACCCTCTTGCTGATCCCGCCTCACAAAACTGCTTCCTACTCCCGTTCTTTCACTGTCCATGCTGCCAGTTTGTGGAATACACTTCCGCCTCAAATTCGCGCCTGCAATACCATTGCTACATTTAAAAGAAAAGTCAAAGAGCATTATTTCTCACTTTTAAATTATACTCATGAGAAGTAAACCATTGTCTACGTTTCCACCTTTATTATTCATCCGTTTTTGCATTTATTATGCCTTTTTATATATTTCCATTCATATAATAATATGTTATGTAGTTTGTATGTATTAGTGTATTATAATGTAGGTATATATGTATTAGCATTGTATAAAATAATCTTGTACACACTAGATTTGCCTTTCTTTAGTATTATTTTTCCTACCCCAGGGCTGCTGGAAGAAATTTCAAATTGAAATAAGCAGAACCTGTGTACCAATGTCTCTTGTATGTATTTTTAATTAATTTGTGTGTTGTGTACAGAAATATTAAATAAATAAATAAATAAAAATAAAAAATAAAATGTAAGTCCTGTACTAAAACAATTACCACTGAAAATATAGAAAAAATACATGATTTTATACAATTTAGAGAATATAAATTTTTGAAAAATAATAACTTATCATATCCCTCACAAAAGTTTTTGAGGATGTACAGAGATTCAGCTCAATTTATCCACAATTTTTTAAATAAATACTGTGCTCACAAAAATTTTGGCAAAAGTATAAAGAAAATACTCATTAAAAAGCTGCCCCTACACGTAATAGGCTGTAAATTACACAGTAATGCTGTAAAAGAGTTGTTTTTAAAAACAGTCATGCGTGTGCACATTCATAACTGGTGTAATATAATTAATAAAATTTTTAAAGGTGCACTGGAGGAAAAATATGTTATGAAAATGGGCGAACCACAAAAATTTGCTCTAAAAAAGTACAAAGCCCTCAGGTTAAGAAATAAAATAAATAAGTAGTTATAATAGATGGTCGTTTTATTTTATTTTTCCAATGCAAATAATAATTAAGTAAATCCCATCACATTTATTTTGAAATTATCGATACAATAAGTACTACCCTATTGCATGTTATCGACAAGTAAATAAAAGTTGGCACTTCACTACCGTCTGTCGACGGTGGCGCCAAAACTGTTCTGATGGAAACAGTCGCAATTTTTAAGTGTCCCATCTGTAGCTAGCTACTAATATACTAATCTGTGGTTCGGTTTCAGCGCTCGGATAGCTGACACGTTCACAATGTTTTTTCAAGAATCATCCGATTCAGATTCCGATTTTGAAGATGAATTGGTATTGTTGGCGCTTACTATGATGACAAAAGAAAGAAAGAGACGGAGATATTTGATTCATCCAATAAATAGAAAAAGGGAGCCTAAGGGCGAGTTTCATAGTCTCGTTAAAGAGCTTGAGAGTGATCCTGAAAGATTTCATCAGTATTTTAGAACGTCTAAGGCACAGTTTGAACCAATTCAAAGTTTGATTGCAGAAGACATCAAGAAAATACAGACAAAATTTTCGCTACAAAAGAAAGACTAGCAGTATGTTTAAGGCAAGATTTTTATTTTTAATAATATGAATATTTTCCTCAGAAAATTGTACATAATAATCCGAAAGACGAGAATTATGTTTTTCCGATTCCAATGTTTCTATAGGTGCTGTGGATGTACGTGTGCAGAAGTCTGATGTGCTTGGATATGACGGCGTGGATGTAGATGGGTGACCTTGTGACTGCTGTCCTTGTTGTTGCGGTTGAGAAATAATCTGCCTAGTAATATGGATGGGTGTTCTGCGGATTTGGTCTTGTGCTTCAAGAAAGCGAATTTCGGCCTGTGATATCACAGTGTGCAAATCCAATTTTATTTTCGACTGTTCGAGTTTAGGAAGTTTCTTTACGGCTTTGCTCATGCTTAGAAAGAACAAGTCAGTCTCATCCATTTCTTTGTCTTGCTGCTTATTTTGTATTTTTTGCAGTCGTAACTCATGCGAAGATTTCATCAAATCGTATAATTCCTATAAATTTGTTCTATTACGTAAAGGTCTGCCCTGATTGTGAAGAATTCGATCGAATCGATTGTGGTGTTGGTGAGCGGTTATAAAATGGAGATCGAGTGGCATCTTCATCGAATCCTTCCGAATGCGTATCTGGTAGGGATTCTGTTGAGTTTGGTGGTGACACTGGCGATTCAAGATTTGTTACCGTAGGCCGAGATTCTATGTACACCTGTAAAAAACTCATCTGCTCTTCATATTTCCACTATTATATAGTTTTAGCAGCCTGCCCACTTTTTTTAGTTTTACGCCATTTCATTGCATTCAAATAGGTATTTCGCAATTTGGTCCATTCATCTTTACATTTGTCCGCTGAAAGAAAAAAAAACATATGCTTTATTTTACAGATTTTTGGCAGCTGGAAACTCATTCAGGTCAATGGCGTTCAGCTATCGCATGGGTGTTTCTACAGTAAAAACCATAGTCGAAGAAGTATGTACTGCGATATGGAAGAATTTGTCACCTATTGTAATGCTCAAACCTACAGAACAAAAATAGAAAGAGATTGCAACAGGATTTGAAAAAATATGGCATTTCCCTAATTGTCTCGGAGCAATGGACGGAAAGCACGTTACTATGATATGCCCAATAAATGCCGGCTCAACTTATTTTAACTATAAAAATGAGCATTCTATTGTTTTGCTAGCACTTGTTGCCGCCCATTACCGATTTATTATGGTGGATGTAGGGGCATATGGTAGAAATAGTGATGGTGGTATATACCAGGAGTCATTAATGGGGAAAATGTTTGAAACTAATGAGTTGAATGTGCCACCGAATAAACCGTTAACCCTAATAATACTGAACCTTTACCTTACACTATTGTAGCAGATGCTGCATTTCCTTTGAAATCTTATTTGTTAAAACCGTACAGTAAAGTAAAATTAGTTAACAATGATCCAAACAAAACTCGCCGCACAGTAGAAAATGCATTCGGAATATTACGAGCGAGATTTCGAATATTTCAAGGACCTTTACAAGTAAAACCGTACATGGCGGACAATATTGAACTTGCAGCAGCTAGTGACACGCAAGAAAATGAAGAAATATTGACGGAAGAAACTGATTGCGGCAGTACATTCAGGAATATCGGCCCTACACATAGGAATCCGTCCCAAGAAGCCGTCCAAGTTCACGAAGCATATAAAAACTATTTTGTGAGTTTAGAAGGAATATTAGACAAGGTAGAACTCGGTATGATTAAATAAAAACACTTTACTTACGAGATTGTTTCATTTTCTCTGCTATTTCCTCCCAAACAGCTGCTCTAATAGCTCTTGATCTTTATACTCCTTACATTTTGTATTATAAATTACATCGTATTACATCGTATTGTACGTATTCAACGAGCAGCTCGAGATCCATCCTGTCGTATTGCAGCTTGAGCGTCACAACAGAATACTGGCGCGTTCACACTAGCAAATGGCGCTCTGTCGTGTCGCTGCCCCGCCCCCCGTACCTCACCCAATCTGACGCGGACCGGGATCGCTTCTGATGCGACACATCAGAAGCCGTCACAACACAGAGCATCAGACAAATGTGAACGCTCCTATATTAATTGTATGAAACCGATACCGTTCTGATGCGTCACGACACAACACGTCAGACAAATTAATATAAACGCGGCTTTTGGCGTCTCGCCGCCCGCTGCGCCGATACACCGCACTGGAGCCGAGACGAGCCGCGAGCGAGCTATTTCATTTGTTTTGTTTTAACTCACAAGACTGAACGTTTCTTGCTTCATCGGAGTTCATCGATTGCGCGTGCATTATTTAATGTATAATGGCGGGAGTATCATCTAAATGTGCTACTAAAAGGAAGATAACGGACGAAAATAGGAGTTTTCAAGAGAAATGGGAGGAAGGATTTTGTTTTATAAGTGGACATAAGGAAGGTACTGCTATTTGTTTAATATGCCGGGAAACTGTCGTCGGAATTAAGCGATACAATTTATTTCGCCACTACACAAGTAAGCATAGTTCATTTACTACCCTTTACAAACGACTTAAAGAAAGAATAAAATAATTCATTTGAAATCGTCAATTCATCGTCAACAAAATATAATGACGACAGCAGTCGGGCAAAATGAGGCTATTACAAAAGCATCGTATCAAGTGTGTAACATTCTTGCAAAACGCATGAAACCCTTTACTGATGCTGAATTGATGAAAGAGTGTATGATAACTGTTTCTCAAACGTTATTTCAAAAATTTTCAAATAGTAAACAAATAATGAACCCCGAACACACGTATCGTTACCTCCTGAAGAAGCAGTAGCCGTCACGTTGAGGTAAGTAATATGAAAATTGCATAAGTTCCCAGTAGTTTGATTGATTGAACTAGGAGGAAACTTTTGCCCCAACAGTCAATTATAATTTTACGACATAAAACTATTGTGACAAATGCTTCCCACTAGTTCTATCAATATAACAGTTATCTAGAAAAGGGCATAAGTAGTAGGATATAGAAGAATAAAAACTACCATATTTATTTTTCATTATAAGAGTTTTAATTCAATCATGAACTTATAACCTACAAAAAATAACATCAAACATCGTCGTACCGTTATTGTATTATAAGTAGTATTATATCAGAGTATAGTAGTAGTATATCAAAAGATTTTGATACTCATTTCGCTTGTCCGGAAGAATACAGTATCAATTCAAAATTTTGCACTAACTGACTTAATAATACAGTTCGACTAAAAAAGTACGTTCTACCTTTTAAATTAGGTCGAAAATCGCTTTTACCTTGAATGAACCAATTACGAAAGTTGCATCTATATCCCTCTCGCTCTTTCTGCTTCGCTAGAAAAAGGAAGAACGTCACGTTCAGTGTTGCTCCTGTCCTTGAACTAGTTTGACCCGTATTATTATTTGAAACAGAGTATTCTATTAATGATACATAGATTCGGTTTTACCCCAAGAAGAAAAGTGTGATTTCTTGCTGTATTTTTCTTTAAGTAAGTATTTTATTTTCTAAATCCTATTTAGAACAGAGTTCTAACACGAAAATTAACCTGTATTCTTCACTATAACGTAACGCTTAGTGTACCCCGCATTTAAATAAACAAAGTATTATTTTGAGTTGTGCTTATGATATATTAAAAGTTTTGTGTATTTTTTTGTTTGCTACTTTATTCACCATATCTTATTCAAGTATTATTACAAAATGTGTCTGTGTTCATTTAAATTTTAGTTGATGTTAATGTATCAAAGATAAAAACTACGATGTTCTGTTTACAACTATTTAATTTAGATAGCAGTTTGTCTAATTCTGACTATGATCTTCAGTTTCATATTCTTTATTTCAGAATGATACCACAGAAAAGACTAGATTATAATTAATAATCGAAAATTTATAGTAGCACAGGGTGAGACATCGAATAACCGTCAATATAATTTGAACTCATCCGAAAATCTTGATACTAGCTTAGATGAACAAGGCCCTGGCTACATCGAATGTTTCGAAAATGTTAATTTCGCATGCGAATCTGATCCAAATGGTAAGAATAGTATTTTTTTATAATAGGTATTAATTACTTTTACTATTGGTTTTGCCGTTTTGCTCAATATCGAACACAAGAAGGCGTTGTATTATCCGGATCTATTCAGCTATTCTGTGTGCGTAGTGCGAGTTGCACAAAATTGTTCGAGTAACTTCACCGTCGCGTTAATCGACTATACGCTAAGCGCCAATTCCGTTTGTCATCTTAGCCACAAGATGGCGCTGCTTCAATCCCATAGAAATCGACGTATTCGCGCTCGATTAACGCGACGGTGAAGTTACTCGAACAATTTTGTGCAACTCGCACTAAGCACACTGACGTTAATGAGTAATACCTAAACATCCTAACTTTCACATTTATAATATTATTAAAATAATCATTATTTTTCTTTTGATCAAAGTACGAGTAACATGAGGAACCCAAAATATAAGTAACTAGCTGACTCAGCAGGCTTCGCTCTTCCAATGAATTTTTTTTTATTTTTATTTAATAGCCTATGTTACTCAGGCTGAATGTAGCTTTTCAATGGTGAAAGAATTTTTGAAATCGACTCAGTAGTTTTTGAGTTTATTCGTTACAAACATACAAAAATACAAATGTTTCCTCTTTATAATATTAGTATAGATTTAAGTATTGCAATGACACGTTTTTCTAGTTGTTCCGCTATGCCGCATTTATCAAGTTCATTGTTTTATTTATTTTCCTTATTACAGAAAATGTACAAACTAAGATAATAGTTGCTAGCAACGTATTCATGTTCAATGTAATTATTACACTACTTTAGATCAAAGAATATAATAGTGCATTCAACCAAGGCGTTTAGTTCCGTCTAACTAATTCTTTACTATCCTTATGAATAGATTACTTCATTCAAACAAAGCGCTACGTTACGTCTAACGAATTCTTTACTGGCCTGGTAAAGACAACTTAGTCATCTTGATTATATCTTGTTCAGTGCAAGCATGATCCTCTACTAAGGCTGGCATACGTACGGTTTCCTCATTAGGTTTCCTGATCCGGAATTCAGATTAGGTTTTCCGTGATTCCAGACGTTAGGTTTTTTTTATTCGGAATTTTTGCCGCCAGTGGGTATAGTAACGCTTTCGTGAAAGCACGTATCATGGACATGGACGACGAAGAATTAATTGGGATAGCACTTTTATTGGCGCTAAACAAGAAAAAAAGGAAACGTCGTTATTGGGTCCACCCATTAAATACTCAAAGAATAAAAGAGAGTCAATTTTATCTGAAAAGAGCAAAATTAAGAGCACACCCCGAAGAGTTCTTCAAATTTTACAGAATGTCAATGAAATCCTTTGATGAACTTCATAATGGCATACAAAACAAAATAAAGAAGCAAAATACATGCATGAGGTTATGTTTGGATACGGAAGAAAATTTGACCATTACATTAAGGTAAGCTTTTATTTAAAATCAAATACAATAAAAAAAAACACAAAGATTACACATCATACAGGTAGGTACTTAAATTTTAAATAATTAAATTTAACTATTTAAATTAAATTTAAAAATTAATTAAATTTAACTATGTAACATAGATAAAATTGTGTATAAACTGTGGCTCTATGCGCGTGACTATGCCCACGGCTCGGCCAATGGGAGCGCGTCCCGCCGACGCCGTGTGAACCCCTAAAAGCGTCACCGCGTCTCTTTCTCTTGCCTCGGCGACGCGACAGCGTTCGCTCGCCTGTGTACATATAGTGATTGTTACGTTAATAAACCATTATAAATAAGCTACATAATTGGCTGCCCAACGTGTCACGAGTTCCGTCGATCGTAAATCGTAATCGGTAACCCGCACCCGCCACGAATCCGAGTCGCGTCACAAACCGACCGCGACGCCACGCCGACTGACTTTATCTTTTCAAGTCACGATCTACGATCATGCGGCGTGCTCATCAACAACCTCGACCCGAAGACTCTGAAATCAAAGAATCCACGATGACTCTCGACGACGGCAAAGACGAAAATTTTACATCGTCTCAAGTGGCCGCCATGATGGCCGCTATTCAGAAAAGCCAAACGGAAGCGTTCGAGCGCCTATTGGATCGAGTATTGGATCGGGAGGCGCCCCGTGCATCGACATCATCATTAATGGCTTCGTCCGTCGGCTCCGGCACATTCACGCACTGCACCGCCCGGTTCGGCGGTGACGCCGACGAGTCTATCGACGCGTTCATCGACGCCATACAAAGTTTCAAAAGCGGCGCATTTAAAAATTAATTAAATTTAACTATTTAAATTTTAAATAATTGTGAATATCCTTCTCCTGGGTATTTTGATACTGGAGAGTTAAAAACTATGCAGCCTGGCTATCTTCAGTCAGTTCAGTTTGAATAATATTAGTGTTAGGTTCAGAATTCTCAGGATATTCTTGTATGTGATTTTGTTGGGTAGGTGAGTGAGGAGGTGCTATATTAGTAATTGAGTGCATAATCAACTTTGGCTTAGAGGTACTGGCACTTGAGACATTTGGTTGATGAGAGAATGGATGATTTGCTGGTGGAGATGGAATATAATCATGTGAATTTTGGGGCACATACATATTTTGTGGCAAAGTTGGTGATGGTGTTGAAATATTGTAATATGAAGGTGAGCTTTGATGTACAGGAGTGTGTGTAAAACAACAAAGTTCTATAATAAAATCAATTCAAGATCCCATGCTATAGCAACTAAGATAAAAGTTGACTGAGCAATGGAAATTATTAATTTTGAATTAAGTCTTCTCTAGAACAGATAATATATTATTCTACTTCATACAACTAAGATCTAGAACCATTCTGACAAAACTAATTATTGTATCTACTAAGAAAAGTTGTTGAAATAGTCATGACAGGTAATACATTCAAATAAGATCTTTTTTCATTCTACATTTGATTATTCGTCGTATTAACTAAGTGTAGATTCCAATTCAAGTAATGTACATAGTTGCGCTAACATGTTTTCTATGTTAATACTTTTGTAATTCAATATAATATTGTGCATAGGTACTGCATCGTTCTTGAATGAATTACAAAAAAATTCACATTCATTAATGTGAATAACTTTGTAATTAATTCAAGATGCAGTACCTAGATACAATTTTTTCATTCTACATTTGATTATTCGTCGTATTAACTAAGTGTAGATTCCAATTCAAGTAATGTACATAGTTGCGCTAACATGTTTTCTATGTTAATACTTTTGTAATTCAATATAATATTGTGCATAGGTACTGCATCGTTCTTGAATGAATTACAAAAAAATTCACATTCATTAATGTGAATAACTTTGTAATTAATTCAAGATGCAGTACCTAGATACAATTTGATCTCGAATTACAAAAGTATTAACATATTATAGATACATGTTGGCGCTACTACGTAGAATACTTGAATTGGTATCGTACCTACAACACTACTGCCTATATGTATTATCTAGGAAGGATTTGCAGGTGTAAATAAAATATAGATAAGTACATTTAAACGTTTATTTTTATAAAAAAACTACGCAATGTAACATATTTTTTACCATTGCTAAGAATAGATAAGTGACATGGAATAGGAGACACTAAATTTGTGTAATATCTGACATTTTCTTTTACTTTAGTTTCTGCGACTTCGTAGGCAAAAAAAAGTTCATCATATACCAAAGTTTGCATTAATATTCCCATTAAAATCAAATTATTTGAATCATACAAGTAGACATTTTGCACTTCAAAAATCGTAGGCAATGAATCATTAGAACTTGTATCATATATTAGGAGTGTTCCTTTAATATAACGTGTAGTAGACGCAGTGGCCCAAGTAATATGTACTAGTGGCTTATTTTCACATAATTGTAAATTAGATTGTACAAATTGTTTAGAAATATCGCAAGTTGTACGAACAGTAGGACCTGTCGTAAGAGTATCAGGCAATTTACCTTTAAGAAACGTTTCATTTAGCTGTAGTTGGTGTTTTAACGTTAAAGTCAGTGTAATGTTTTTTCTGTTACATGAAACATTTGAGGCCATTTTAAAAACCCAATGTTTGGCTTCGAAACGCATAGACCACAAAGAAACAATTGGACCATATTTTTCTAACGCACTGTGATAATGAACTAAGTTATGAAATTTAGGTTTCAAGGAATCTTTAGTTAATGATAGATATAAAGTGTTAAGCTCCGTCACCGCTTGCTGTAACAATTCCTCAGTTCCTTTAGCAAAAGCTGAAGACAGAGTTATTTCTAAAACAGTTCTTAACTTCTGATACAACTTCCAAACTTCATTGCCTCTAGGCACATATTCCCCTACCAATAACCTATAATATCGTATAAAAGTAAGCATTTCTGATGATGATTGGCGTACATTTCCCTGAATCAAATGTTCTATAGAAAAAGCACAAGGTTGATTTCTACAATCAGGGTCATATTCAAAAGCATGAATTTTGTTATTGAGTTCCGTTAATGTTAAAAAATTTAAAATGTCTTATACACTGGATTAAAACAAATTGCATTACATACTTAGCAACTCCTTCTAATATATCATGCATGCTATCGACACCAACTTGATTAAATAAATCAAAATCAGTTACATCAAGCCAAACACATTTTTCTTTAATACCTGTTTCTGAGGGATTTCTAAGGCTTAAGTCGTTTGCATAATTTTGTGAATTACGCAAAATTTCTTTGGATTCAGCGCATTGAGTTTTCATAACTTGTTTTGAGACTTTAAAAACTCTGCAGGAATAATTTGCTGAAAAACTTTCTACAAAACCTGTTACAGAATGGATACCTAGATTGTCTCCCAAAATTAAGCCAAGTTCAAAATGAATGACACCTTTGAAATCGGGCAGATTAAATTCAATGCCATGTTCACTGAGATAGTTGAGCCCGTCAATCACACATCGAAAGATAACTTTGTTCCCAAACAAGATTCTATCAGTTGAATGAAATAAAAGAAGTAGAAAAATGTTTCTGAGCGCAGAGGCATGACAAGGCGGTAAACAGGGAATAGAAGTGTATACTGCGCCTAACTTGTGTTGCCCTGCTCTAGAACCTAATGCGTTTCCGGTCTCATAGTCGTCATAAGATATAAGATGCTGCTCACATGTAATCGGTTGAAGGCGAGTGATATCTCATCTTTTAACTTTTTCTAATCTCTCACCTATTACCATTGCTTCCGGTTGAATTAATGTCTCTTTGTTTTTAAAGTATTCTAATCTTTTATGCTCAGTGTTTAGTTGACTTAAGGAATTTGATAACAGAGGTTCAATTTCATTTATGACTGTGTTAAGACTATCTTGTGCGATAATATTATTTGATGCTAGATTTTGAAGTTGCATTTTTATGGCCAATGTTAAAGGTTTGTACAACATTTCTTGGCAAAGATTGGTTGGCGTACAAATTTGCTATAAACATTGAAAGTCCGTTCTCAACTATCTCATTACATGTAGGAGGCCCTGAAGTGTTTAAGGCACTAGAAAAAAAGCAGCAACTGTGCTGCTCGCTAACTGGACTTACAGGTGTACAGCTAGTATTCAAATCTTCCATGTTAGATGACTGTAATACTGTAATCGTTAGTAATGTTAGAAAAATGTTCACGCATAATATGGCTTCTAAAAGAATTAAACAATTGAAATTGACGATTACAACCATCTTCAATACATATATATAAATACCCGTCATTCTTCAGGGCTATGCAACAATACAAAGTGCGACCTAAGAATTTTAATATTTGGTAACTGCAGTCTGCATACAAAACAAGTCAACATCTTAGTAAAATTAAAAGAAAAAAACAATTAGAAACAAATATTTTCAATACAATATAACCACTTTGGACAAAGTAACATAGAGATCAACTTAGTAATTATATTATATGCAGGTACCTATTTTATTGCATTGCTATTCAACAATAGATACCATCTCGGTCGTAGGTACCTAATAAGATCAAACTTTAAGATATTGTTTCTTTTTCAAACAATTAACACTTAAAGATAACTATTAATATTAGTATTGTTTCAAGTTGGTAACAAACTAACCGATTGATATTATGATTATGTAGCTATCCATCCGCACATATAAACAAAGGATCCAAGAAAGAGAACGCTAAAAATTACAATCTGTCAAGAGAGATTCAGCCGTGGTAGAGCCCCTGTCGAATTTAGAGGTCATTTTATATAGGCCTCGTTGTAAAAAGTACCACACGGCATAGGAGACACATCCATAATCCAGATTTAACGACCAAATAGCCTTGTAGCATGTGTCTATAGCTTGCAAAATATTGATCATTTGGTATATGACTGATGCATTTACAATAACAAAAATCGATTTGATTTCTGCCAGTGACTCACCAACTATCATTACATAAGGCTGGGGTGTGTCTCCTTTAACCTTCAGCGTTTTCAGTCGAAGTTCTATTGCCTGACAAATTTCTGCATCTGTTCTTACATGCTTAATAAAGACATCACGTGTTTCTGCCTTAGATGGCTTCCAGCTGCACCCGGCTGCCTGTTTTCCTTTTTTTTTCTTCTGCTTGATTGTAGTTGTGTTTAGAAGATGTGGAATGGCCAGCAAAGCTCCAAGATTTTTCTTTTCCTTTTCAGAAGCTGAAATATAGATAAAACATTTTGAAGAAAAAAACACATAACTACATACTTTACACATTGAACGCCATGGTGGTCACCGGTGTCCACCACTACACTTTCTTTGTGGGCTCGTGCTGATTTACAATTTCGACAAATTTTACACATTATTTTTTATTAGCTTAAACGGTTGAAAATAGTCAAATATCCCACTGTTACTAATTATATTAATTAAATATCCAAAGAATTGACAAAAAATTTGTGTCGTTCACCGGTGACCACCGCGGCGCACGCTATAAGAAATCTGCATTTTGTTCCTGCGGAGCCGCGGTGGCCTCCACCCTCCGCGCACTTCCCGGAACGCTTGCTTGACACGCGCCATCATTAGAGATAGTATCGCACGCAAGGTCACGCGCATTTTACAACATAATACGTGTTTTGGTTGTTTTAGTGAAAGTTTTATCCTGGTTACTTCGAAAGTGTAAAATCATGGATGATTTTGAAATAACAAATGATGATTTAACGCAGATTGAAAATTGTAACGTTGCGCTTGCACGTTACTCTAAAGTAATAAAATATTACAAGAACAAATGAAATTTCAATTTTAAATCTACCAATAAAAGGCTATCAGCGCCATCTATCCTTAACCGCTGTTAACATTTGTCAGTTGTTATCGACATCATTTCTAATTGACTCAATAGATGTCGCTTCGTACATACGATACTTGTTGTTTAATCAATATCTCTTTTAAATAAATTCAAATTACCTGTTCTAATTAATAATCTTAAATCTAATAATTTAATCTAAACTACAAATAACAAATATCTAAAATAAAATTTAACTACATTATAAGCACAGATTACGTCACTTTGACATTATCTGTGGATCGTGATTTGCGATTTTTCGAATGTACTCGAACGGATGAGCAGGGGTCCCTTCTCTCTGGTCGCCGGTGATTCTTTGCAGACTACCGCCGCCGACCCTTGCGGCCTAACCTCGAACTAAGTACGGCTTTAATCCCGCTGGGGTGAGTTTCCATAAGTTTCCATAAATTTCCGTGTATTCTAAATTCAAATTGTAAGGTGTTCTTATTTTGAATTTATAAAGTGAAGTGTATTTTCCTATTGGGACACTGGTTCCTACAAATCATGTTTCCCTTCCAGGAAGAACACGAAGCCGACCGGCCGGCTACCGGCATTGAATACCGGTGGAGATCTCCCCGCGTGCACGGAACAAATAAGAAGCCAACACCACCTGGATCCACAGTCAGGCCAGTGTCCTTCCCTAACCTACCCCTACGCTACCAGAACGTGAGTCGGCTGATGAAATAGAAGGCGAAAATCAAGGTACCTATAGCACCTTATTCCGGACCCCTACCCTCTATCTGACCGTCTCTCGGGACTTAAAACCCCGAGCAAGCGCGGCAAAATATTGAAATTTCCTTGCTCAATAGTAGCTTTCAGTTATGTTCAGAGTCCGAGGAAGAATGTGTCCAACCACCTTTACGAAAACGACGTCGACAAATTCTGTCTATTAAACTGCCGAGCCTACTACTTCTGGTCACACCGTGTCACTTTCAACATCATCTACTGCGTGGCACCAGCCTAAAGGTAATCAGCGTCGGATTATCCCATACACTGAATTTCCAGGATTACATCCACGAGTTGCAAGAGAAATGATCAATAAGACCCCGAGAGATTTCTACAATCTATTAGTACCAGACAAGGTATTTGAAATGGTGGCCGACTGTACTAATAGCTTTGCTGTAAAAAAAATTGCAGAGTCTGCGGCAGCATCTAAATCTGCGCGAATCCGCCAGTGGAAACCTACATGTACAGCAGAGATGAAAACATTTTTTGGATTAATTATATTCATGGGGTTCGTAAAATTGCCCAAAATATCCGACTACTGGTCACTAGATACTGAACTTAGACAGAATTTTCGTCGTCGTGAACAAGAACTTCCAAAAAAACTACACCCCTTCCGAAGAGATCTGCATAGACGAAAGCGTGGTGCCTTTTCGCGAGCGAATAATTTTCTGCCAATACAATAAACAAAAACGGCATAAGTACGGTATAAAAGAGTTCAAATTATGTACCATTCCCGGCTATACATCCAAAATAAATGTATACGCAGGAAAGAATATCGACGAAATAAATACTACACCGTTGAACGTCGTTCGATCTCTATGCAGTGGTCTTCTAAACAAAGGACATACACTAGTGACCGACAACTGGTACACCAGTATAGTTTCTTTGTAGGTATTTCTTGCTTCAATGTGCTTCATCATTGAACAATTTCTTCCGACTGCGCGAGGCAAAGAAGAGAATAGTTTGTTTTAGTTTTTCAAGTCAAAGTTTAAATCTGTTGTAATTTTTTGAACTATTTTGTTTTTTTTTGTTATTTTGTTACTAAAGTCCAAAAATAAGTGGCTGCCAGTATAGTATATTTAAAATTGAAGTATTTTCTCATAAAACATAATATATTTCGTTTTGAAGACCGTTTTTAATTTAAAACCATACATTTTTGAGTAACTTAAAGAAAAAACCGCCTAAGTCTTTTTTATACTTAGTGTCGAAACGAGCTAGTATGCGTTAACTGTTCTTTAGGGCCGCGCCGGCCATGCTCAATATAATTTTGTATCGGCACTGTGCCCTCCAGCGAGAAAAATAAGTTTAAACACGAGCTTGTCGCGCGGTCACCGGTGAGCCCCACGGCCCAAACGGAAGAACCACTAAATTTCAATCGGCGTTTATCGTGTTAAAATGCATACCATATTTCAGGCTGATATCGCGAAGGAAAATATCGTGAAGAAACCTGCATGCCTGAGAGTTCAGAAAAAAATGTTCTCAAAGGCATGTGAAGTCCACCAACCCGCACTAGGCGAGCGTGGTGGACTAAGGCCTACATCCTTCTCATTGTGAGAGGAGGCCCGACCCTGTAGTGGGTCATTAATGGGTTATTGACATTTCAGGCATGAGAAGTAAAAGTTTCAGTTTACCAAATAATGAAGCATGAGGCTGAAAATGGTGTGGAACGCCTAACAGATGCTAGATGGCGGACTGCAAAAGCTGTTGGAGTGAGAGGACTGTTTCCAGAATTATGAAACAAAAACGGGAAAATGAATTTACTGGTGAGGTGATGAGATCCCCGCATAAAAACAAAAAGCCGCGGAAATGTTTGAGGCGTAATATTGATGAATTCGATATGGCAGTAATTATATCCCACTCTTAAAAGCCTCAAAAGGGTACTGTCTGATAAAATACAATTTGAGGGATGCATAGAGACTACTACGTATACTTATTGATTTGGGATATGAATGGCAAAAAACTGAAGATAATCGCAAAAAGCTTGTTGAAAACATGACGTACAGATGCTTCGAAATAAATACTTAAAGCAATTGCGAAAATTTCGGCTAGAAGGAAGAAATATTATTTTTACTGACGAGAGTTATGTACTAACCTCGCGTGTCCAAAACATGTCATGGGGAAATAAAGATGGATCACTCGCTCAAAAGAAAATAGCAAAAGGAATGAGAATCATAACAGTTCACGCTGGCGGCGAAAAGGAATTTGTCCCAAATGCTTGCCTCATATATAAAGCAAGTTCCACAACAGGAGACTATCATGACAACATGAACCATCAAAATTATAAAAAAATGGTTCACAACACAGCTTCTTCCAAATGTGCCAAAGCAATCTGTTATCGTCATGGACAATGCATTCTACCATAACACATTTGAGGAAAAAATTCCTAACTCAAATAGTAAAAAAGGAGACATGCAGCAGTGGCTTAAAAGCAACAACATCGATTTTGATGAGGAAATGAAAAAAATCGAACTATATGATATAATTTTAAAAAACAAAGATGAGCGCAGAAAGTATGCAATTGATTCTTTTGCAATGTCATTCGATTGTGATATTTTACGACTCTCTCCATACCACCCAGATCTGAATCCAATAGAAAAAATATGGGGTGTGTTGAAAAATCCGGACGGATGCGCCCGCGCCCGTTTGGATACGCCGCGCGACTCGCGAGTGTTAGCCTATCTTTGCTATGTTGATGAATTGTGCGAAATTTGAGGTGACAGTACACATAACGTAGGTACTTAGTTAAATAGCTAAGTAAACTTTGCGAAATTAGACGCTTAATACTTGGTGCTTAAACGTTTTATTTATTAAACAATCATGCCTCGTTACAATTACACAGCTTCGGAGTACACCGACATGATTTTAATTTATGGGGAGTGTCACGGAAATGCTGCTTTAGCTGTACGGACATATCGTGAAAGGTATGGGAACACTCGTATGTGTCCGACCCATGGGCGCACTTTTGTACAAGCCGTCCAGAGAATACGGGAAAATCAATCCTTGATCCCTCACGCAGATGGTGCTCCTCCACGTGCAAATTTGATTTCAGACGAAGGGGTTTTAAATTATTTTAATCGCAATCCGACGTCCAGCTTGCGTAATGCAAGTCGACACTTTAGAGTGAGTCACAGAACAATTGGAAAAGTTTTGAAACGTTACAAACGCAGGCCTTATAAGTACAATAAAGTACAAGCATTGTTACCGAGAGATAAACCAGTAAGAGAAACTTTCTGTCGCTGGTTGGAAACCAAACACCTCGAGAATCCTGACTTCCTGTATAATGTGATGTGGACTGACGAGAGTACATTTACAAGGAATGGTTTATGGAACCGCCAGAACCTTCGGTACTGGAGCTGCGTCAATCCGCGTTTAGTACGGGAGACTTCGCACTAGTACAGATTTGCTGTCAATGTGTGGGCTAGCATACACAGAAATACCATTATTGGTGCGGTATTTATTGATGGCAATTTAAATACTGCAAAGTTCATTGAACTCCTCGACAGATCCGTTTCCGAGTACATGGACGAACTTCCGCTGGACTTGTACAGGCAGATGTGGTACCAGTTAGACGGAGCACCAGCTCATTCAGTGGTGTCTGCAAGAGAGCATTTGACTCAAATGTTAGGACAGCAGTGGATTGGCCATTTTGGACCAGTGTCAGCGAGGTCACCAGATCTCACGCCACTGGATTTCTTCTTGTGAAATAAAGAATGAGGTATACTCAACAGAGGTTTATACCATTGAGTTTTATTGTATTATTACCGTTTATGTAAGCCATGTCAAATGAAACAAAAATCTACCAAAAAAGGCCTTGTTGTAAAGCCTATTTTATCCAGCGAGCTAAACAGCCGTTGCCAAGTAGATTTAATAGACATGCAGACAAACCCAGATGGTGACTACAAGTTTATACTAGTTTATCAGGACCACCCTCACGAAGTTCGTACAACTTCATCCGTTACAAAGTAAGACTGCGGAAGAAGTATCAAAGAAATTACTTGATATATTTTGTATCTTTGGATCACCCTCAATACTTCAATCCGACAATGGCAGAGAGTTCGCGAATCGAGTTGTGGAAAGTTTGACGCAGATGTGGCCAGGTTTGAAGATTGTGCATGGGAAACCACGACACAGCCAGTCACAAGGTAGTGTTGAACGTGCCAATCAAGACATCGAAAAAATGCTTATGACTTGGATGGTTGACGAGAACTGCCAAAAATGGTCAGAAGGTTTACGATTTATTCAGCTAATGAAAAATAGAGCTTACCATCACGGAATTAAAAGATCGCCGTACCAGGCAATGTTCGGTTCTGATGTAAAGGTCGGGCTGAAATCATCTGATCTGCCACCTGAAGTCCTTGCAAACATAGAAAGTGAGGAAGATCTTGAGAAAATTCTTAGAGAGTTAGTTGATGATGAGAGTGACGAAGCTACTAAAGAGAATGAGCCATCAACATCAGGAAGTTGCCAGAAAACAATCGAAATGACATATTGCGAGCTCTGTGACCAGAATGAGGCGAAAAAATGTAAGCTGTGTGAAAAGAAACTAAAAATTGACACTAACAGGAAAGGTGCGCAGGAAGGTTTGGTAAAACAAGCTATAAAAATGACGGCTTTATCAATTGAAAAGTTTCCCCCATGTAAAGTCGGTGATACAGTCCGAGTAAAAATCCCTGACGTGGACAGAGGTAGAGGCGACTTTCCCAATGTGTTAATGGTTGTACTTGAATGTAACGACAAGGGGTTATACAAATTAGGAAACAAATACGGCACTATAACAGAACTATTTTCAAGAAATCAGTTCACTGTGTGTGAGTCAAAATTTTTAGATGTTGACATTGTTTCACCCGAAAAGAAATCACTACGCCAAATAGCCAATGCACAATCGACCTCTGGTGGGCAAGGCTATAAAAGATGCAACTGCAAAACCAAATGTGGCAACAAAAAGTGCCTCTGCAAAGCTGCTGGTATTTTGTGCAACTCAAAATGTCATTCAAGTTTAGGTTGTTCTAATAAATAGTTTATGTTACTTTATTAAAGTGTGATTTATATCATTATAATAATATTCTTTAAATTATAATAATAATATGCAACTATTGTCTGTTGTTAAAAAATGTTCCTGATTGTTCCTATTATATTAAAAATTGGACTCCTAATAATTTGCGTTAATTATAACAATGTGTTACTATAAAATGTTTAGAGATTTTCGAAAAGTAAGTTAAAAGATAGTTTTTAGTTTTGATATGCGTATATCTGTTTTAATGTTCGATTAATAGTGGACTATTGCTGGATTTGAGGATCGTGGCGTATAGAAAGTCTTGTATGAGACATACAAAGATTTATTATTAAAATATTAAAAAAGCTCAACACCGCTAGATTCTGATACAAGTCGTAAAGATGGTTGGTTACACAAAAAAAAAGGATAGACAACATAACATAATAGGGAAACGGATGTGACGTCACGTTTCACAGAATATAAAAATAAATTATTTATGTTGTGATTACAACATATTGCCACCACAGGAAAAACTTTATATAAAACTAAAACTTTTTACTTCTATGAATAATAATGCCATCTAGTGGTAACTTTGAAAATTACAATTAAGTAGAACTTAAAATAAAGCTTTTACAAAATGCTTTTTAATTATTATTCTATAGGCAGTACGCAGACTCGCGTTATAGAACGGGTGTGACAATGACCGTTAGCAGTTTTGACCTCTACAGCTCTTACACGTTTGTCAGCACCTGGAAAAACTTTAGTGACTCTTGCCATAGGCCAATACAAAGGTAGAGTGTTGTTTTCATGTAAGATAACTAGAGAACCTACGTCAACATTAGGACAAACACTTTTCCATTTAGGTCTAGATTGCAAAATATTTAAATAATGTTTGTTCCATACTTTCCAGAAAGACTGTTGCATACTTGTACATAATTCCCAAAATTTAAGTTTGTTTACAGGTGTTTCTGATACATCTTGTTCTGGATATGAATTTAAAGTAGTGCCTATTAGAAAATGCCCTGGACTGAGATATGTGAAGTCATTTATATCATTTGCATAAGTTTTGCTAAGGTACGAGTATATTTATCTTCTACTAGGTCTGCGTTCTCACTGTCCTTCTCATCCAAGCTCATAATTTTAAAGTTATAACCCTCATAACGGTGAAACAGAGAGCGTAGTCGTTCTTCTTTCACGAGCAAATCTCCTTTAGAGAAATCGAGATAAGTTGGGGGTTGTGGCGATCTTTCAACAAATGTGTTGTATAATTTCGTGATGGAACTTTTAACTATGCCTCTTTGCCTCACTAACATAGATAATTCGTTGGGTTTACCTTTAAACTCGCCTTGCTCTGAGTCCGACATTTTGGCGATGTGTTTTTACTTCGAAATACACGAAATTCAGAGTCCCGCCGCGCCAAGAGCAACCTTAAACTAAGTCGATGTCAAGCTCTACCACTGCTACTGCACCTCCAAAGCACCAGCCACCAAAACCCAAAAGCTTTTGAAGGGAGTTTAACGTACTTTCTTGTAAAATTCATTCCTATTCACGATCAAAATTATTAAAACAATTTTTTTTCTAAGGGTTGGTAGTGTTTATTTGATCCTACGGATCAGCCAGGGCCGTCGAGTGCATCTGAACCTAATGGAGGGACTGATGTCAGCTGCATAACATCTAACCCGGTACCATGTAGCAAAATTATTATGTACAGTGATGAAATTGGAAAAAATATGGGTGACCCTAATAGTATCTTAATTATTTTGTGGTAGGAGGGGAAATGTAAAACAAAATTTATTGACATCATACATGCAAAAATTGCAAGAACTGAAAGTAAGAAAAATTCTATTGTTTACATTTCCTTACATTAAGAACGACCTAAAAGAAAATAATATACGCTATAGATTGAACAATGATATGTATAATATTATTGGACATAATAATTTGACAATTGTGCCTAAATGTAATTAAATTATAGAATTAATTGACATTAATAATATATTTAAAAAACATTTTATTTTGACAAAAGATAGATTTTATCTATCAAATATTTTTATTAAGCAGATAGCACACGTGCTATCATATAACTAATTATTTTGTAACTCAGCTAATAATTTAGCTGTAACGACCACTGCTTTTATTGAGCAGTCACAAACATTGAATACTTGTAGTAATGCTGCAGGGAATGGTTTTCACTCTGTCTCGACTACTTTAAATTAAGTACTCAGACAGGGAGGCTGAAACCTCTTGCAGCATCACATCGCTTAGTTTAGATAGTTTACGAAATAATTAATGTTTAAACTTGGTGCATCAAAACATGCAAGGTTTGTTTGGGAATTTATAACTTGGGATGTAGCGAGTCACTGAGAGAGAAATTTAAGGAGATCAATATACTAACTTTTGCATCGCAGTATATTTTTGAAAATATCATGTATGTTTAAGGAATTACTAATTGTATGGTAACGGCGCGTACACATAGAACATCCGTTTTACAGGTCCGTTTAAACGTATATGTTATTAGCGTATGTAGTTGTATGAGCGAGTTCATACAGAATACAGTATTCCGGATCCAGTAAAAAATACTGATCCGACAAAATAAGCAGCAATCCGTTTTACAGGTCCGTTTAAACGTATATGTTATTAGCGTATGTAGTTGTATGAGCCAGTTCACACAGTATTCCGGATCCAGTAATACTATACTAATCCGTTTTATCGGATTGAAACCGCACGAGGCTTTGCACGGGGGTGCGCGGGGTGCGATGTGCTACACACAGCCGCCATTTGCCGGTTTCATTCCTAGAGTAGTGCACGTGTCCAGTGCTATCATAATCATGGCAAGCAAGGCGTTTGAAAAATATGTTGAGCAAGAAGTTTTGATAAATTGTGTTGAAAGTAGACCAGTTCTTTGGGACAAAACACTGGAGATTTATAAAGATAAAATTGCAAAAACCGCAGCTTGGCGCGAAATATGCGGTATTCTAAAGGAGGATTTTGAAGCTATGGAACAAAAAGAAAGACAAGAATTTGGTAAGTATTTATTTTATATTGTAATGGAGACATTGTTTTTTATTTTAAATAGCTTCATTCTGCCAAGAAACTGACCCAGATTCGGACACGAAATAGTTTTCGAATTCCGTTCGAACTGAATTTGCAGTTCGACCACCTCGTAGCGTTTCATCATCAGGTAGGCTATTGAAATGAAATGCTTCAGATTCGGATGTGTTGCCATCCTTTAAGCCCTCTTTTTCCCTTATAAAGTTGTGTAGAACGGTACATGCCTGAAATGATACTAAACCTGTAATTGTAGGCTTTATTAAACGTAAAAACTAGGATACAAAGAACAACATAATATTATAATGCAATGACAGAATGTCAGTATACTTCTTTTGTAGAATTTATGTATTTGAGTTTTTACTTCATTCTCCCCTGCTATTAAAATCATAGTCTCGTAGGTATTCAGGAGGTCTTCTTATTCTCTCAGATCTCCTCAAAGATATTGGAGAAGCAAGAGGTGAGGAATATGTGGATTCCGGAGATGATACATTTGCTCGCGGTATTTCTTCAACTGGACTTCCACTCGGAGCCAAATGACGGTTCGAGACATTCATCTCCCGTCCATCTGAGAGACGTATTCGTGTATAATATGGATTAGGCTCTACCACGTCCACCTCCTCTACCACGGGATCATACTTTGATTTAGTCACAGGAATACGTCTTAGAATACTGTTACCTGGACTGAGCCACGAAGGTAACGATTTTCCGAAAGAAGAACGCCTTGCATGATTAAACATCCTATCATGAGGTGTTTCGTTTGTTGATGTGCAAAGTAGAGATCTAATACTCTGTAATGCTTCAGGTAGTACAGACTCCCACTCTGTTATAGGCAAATTCTTGGATTTTAATGCTAGTCGGATTGTTTGCCATAATGTAAAATTGAGGCGCTCAATTTGGCCATTCCCTCTTGGATTGTACGGAGCTGAGTGACTCACTGCACTCCCTCTATTATTTAAAAAATTACGTAGTTCCATCGATACAAAACCAGATCCTTGATCTGTATGAACAAAGGATGGCATTCCGAAAATTGAGAACAAATCTGAGAGACAATGTATTATTGTTTGACTACTCACATCTTGGCATGCGTAGGCAAATGGGAATCTTGAATATTCATCAATAATAGTGAGTAAAAATTTATTTTTATATCTAGACGGTAAAGGCCCTTTAAAATCGAGAGCTAATCTTTCAAATGGAGCTGTAGCTTTGATTAGTGTTCCGGTATATTTCATGAATTTTGGTTTTATTTCGGAACATATTCTGCATGCTGAAATAGTTCTTTTGATATCATCAGTCGAATAGGGTAAATTATTATATCTTACATAATGCGTTAGTCGTGCTACTCCAGGATGACACAGAGAATTATGCAGTTCATACAAAAAATTGTCATTTCTAGTTGATGCGCATATCTGTCTCGACAAAGCATCAGCAACAACATTTTGTGATCCAGGTCTGTACATTATATCAAAATTGTAATTCGATAGTTCCAATCTCCATCTTTGAATTTTGTCATTTTTTATTTTGCTAGCATGATTCTTCATCATATATGCTACCGATTTTTGATCCGTAATAAGATAAAAACGGCGACCAAGAAGATAATGTCTCCATTTTTTAATACTTTCAATAATTGCACACGCTTCTTTTTCTATAATAGGATATTTCTTTTCACTGTCACCCAAAGATCTAGAAAAAAATGCGACAGGTCGTCCATTCTGAGTAAGCGACGCTGCAATTGAAAACTCAGAAGCATCAGTTTCGACAGTAAATGGTTCTTTAGGATTAATGGCAGATAAGGATGATTGCGATATAACCCTTTTTAGCTCTTCGAAAGCAGCTTTTTCATTGTCGTTGAGAGGAAAACGTTCGACGACTACAAGTGGGTGCAGTTTGTTTGAAAAATCAGGAACCCATTTAGAGTAATGCGCAAATAAACCTAAGGCGCGTTTTAGCGAGGCTGAGTCTTGAGGTATAGGCATTTCTAGTAGAGCCTTTAATCTGTCCGGATCTGGCTTGACAACACCATCAAAAATATTATAACCAAGTATATTAATATTTTTTTTTGAAAATTCACATTTCTCAAGGTTGATAGTTAAGCAATAAGATTTTACCGTGTCCATAAATTTTTTAAGTTTATTATCATGATCGACCTGATCAACTCCACATATAGTTATATCATCAAGATATGGAAAGACACCATCCAGCTTTGAGTTTTCTATAATTTGATCTATTGCCCGCTGGAAGCATGCTACTCCATTAGTAACTCCAAAAGGTATGCGACAAAATTGATATAGATTTCCACATGCTTCGAAAGCTGTCAAGGGTTTGTTACTTTCCATTATAGGGATTTGATGATACGCTGACTTAAGATCAATTTTTGAAAAAACTCTGTATTTTGCTATTTTGGATACTACTTCTTCTAAATTTGGTAATGGATAAGCGTCAAGTTGTGTAAACTTATTGATAGTCTGAGAATAATCTATACACATGCGCTTCTTGTGGCGATTTCCAGAAGTTACTATCACTTGTGCTCTCCACGGAGAATTACTTTGTTCTATGATTCCATCAACTAATAGTTTTTGTACTTCAGATCTTATAAATGCTAAGTCATCAGTAGCGTACCTTCTAGACTTAACAGCTATTGGCGTACAGTCATGTGATAAATGTGGAAATAGGTTCACGGGTCCTATTCTAACTTCTTTAAGTACCGCTATACGTAGCGCAGTTTTGGGGCCATTAAATTTAATTTCTAATGACGAACATTGTTGTAAGACATCGTGACCCAATATGACATCCGAACATAAATTTTTCATTATACGAAGAGTTGTCAAAAAAGATTCATTGCATATTTTTATTGACGCTTTACATACTGACTTTATGTTGATACGATAATTTGAATTAGCCATTGTAACAGCTTGATGCCATGGTTCAATAGGTAAATTATATTGTTTAATTATTTCTTCATTAATAAAACTTGCCGTGCTTCCCGTATCTATTAAAGCTTTTAGACGTATGCCATTAACAAATACTGAAACGGTGCATTTTCTGAGGCCCAGGGCGGCTGAAATTATACAAGACGTTGTTTCAGTCTTTTCAACTATTTCATCTACTGTAGCAACTGGTTCCATGCTTTTGCATACTTTAGCAAAGTGGCCATGTTTACCACATTTCAGGCATGTACTATTAGCTGCCGGGCAAAAACGACGTTGATGATATGTACCTCCACAAAAATAGCATTTGTTTGCTTTATCTTTAGTATTCTCTCTCTTTAGTCTCTCATAATCATTTTGTTTTATATTTCTATGTGAATCATTTTTCACTACAGCTACTAAAGGTGATGTAAAATTTTCTGATTGAATTTGAGCCGATTCAAGAGCTCGAGCTTTATTATGTGCTTCATCCAAGGATAAAGTCAAATTTTCTAGTAACCTCTGCCTGATATGTGAAGAAGACATTCCAGCGATAAATGCAGCACGTATGGCATCTTTCTCGTTTTCTTCGGCCGAAACAGATTTAAAATTACATTCTTTAGCTAGAAGTCGAAGAGCTTGTATGAATTGATCTATTGACTCTCCTTCTTGTTGCGACCGCGTGAACAGTTTATGTCGTGCAAATATTTCACTCTTAGGTTTTACGTATATAGATTGTAATGTAGTTATAGCTGAATCGTAAGTGCTGCATGATGAAATGTATTCGTACACGATTGGTGAAATATGGTTTACTAACAGTCGTAGTTTTACATTATCCGAGAGTTTGGTCTCTGATTCTGAAGAATTCTCCGATTCTTGTAAAAAGTTCTCAAATGTCTTTCTCCAATGTGACCATTGAGAAGATGCAGCTTGCGTCGACGCTGGGTCAATATCAAATCTTTCCGGTTTTAGAAAGCGATACATTTTTATATCATTGATATTTAAAAATTACGTTTAATAAATTGAAATGATACTAAACCTGTAATTGTAGGCTTTATTAAACGTAAAAACTAGGATACAAAGAACAACATAATATTATAATGCAATGACAGAATGTCAGTATACTTGTTTTGTAGAATTTATGTATTTGAGTTTTTACTTCAATGCCTTAACTATCCATATAGCTGTTGTTTTGTTGACGTCTAGAGGCCGGTGGAATACTCTCCACTTATTAGCAAGAATACCAAATGCACATTCAACGTATCGTCTAGCTCTGGTCAAACGATAGTTATATATTCGCTTATTTACGTCTAAATGCGTCCCGCTAAATGGCCTCATTAAATTTTCGTGTAAACCGAAACCTTCATCGCCGATTATGACGTAGGGAACTCTCGTTTCTGAGCCTGTTATTAATGGGCAAGGTTCTGGTATTTGTAAACTGCCATCTAGCATCATTTTCCAAAATGTCGACTCCTTGAATATTGATGAATCGCATTCTTTTCCATACGACCCAATACTAACATATAGAAAACGATAGTCAGAGTCTACGATCGCTAATAATATGATGGAAAAAAAGTCTTTGTAATTTAGGTACATTGAGCCACTTTTTGCTGGTTTTCGAAGTCTGATGTGTTTACCGTCCACTGCTCCTAAACAGTGGGGAAAATTTGCTTTTGTGTCGAATCCATTTGATATATGCTCCCATTCACTCACTGTTGTAGGAAGTCGCATAAACTCGTCATTCAAGTTGTTCCATATGCATCGTGTAACTTCCTTAATAATGTTGCTTATAGTTGACACACCGACACGAAAGACGTAATGAAGTTCTTGAAATGTACACCCAGACGCTGCATACCTAAAAAAAATAAATTAATCAATTACTATATTATTACACATATATTGACTTCCCATACAAAGTAACGTTAGTGACTGTAAGGGTTTAGTTTTAGTTAATTTTGTCTATTACTGATTATGTATATGTCTATGTTTCGTAGAGGTACTTCTCTATGGTCAGACTATTAAAGATGGCTTGATGAATAAGTCTTGTTTTATTATAAAACTATAAAATATTATAGTGACCAACAAATTTTGTATGGAAAGTCGAAATTTTTATGAGAGTTTTTAGCAAAGTCGTAAATCAAAACTCATACTTATACAGGGTGTTTTTGACGTCATAACGCAAACTTCGCGAAAAGGCTACACTTAATGCCACTAATCAAATTGTGAAAGTCATTCATCTCGCTAATGATCGGTTACAGAAATTGTCATTTTCGAGCGCGCAATGTATTGTGAACACCGCGATTTCAACGCGCTATAACGTACCTTTGACCACAGAACAATAATGGACTAAGCAGAATAGCGGCTTCTTTTGAGAAAGCGCGCGCAATCCAAAATGTTCATAGTGGCGCAAAATGAAGTAATAATAAGTATTGTTTAGATTTTAGCTAGAGGCGGTACGAATAAAGCGCACGGCTCGCGACTTTTGTAAAAGTTCAAATGAAAGGTCATCGTTCTGTGGTACGATGACCTTTCATTTGAACTTTTATAAACAGCTGAGAAGACACCATTTCTAGTTTTATTTACATTGCTACTTTTAGTGAAAGTAGTGAATTAATTACTTTTTTATTAAAAATCTCATTGGGTTAGGTAAGAATAACGATTATGAAGAGTCTAAAGTAAAAAAAACTCCAAAAAAAATGAAAAAATTAGGAAAAAACCGACGAAAAATTCCAACACGGGGGGGTCCAGAATCATGTCCTGGAGCCATGGTATCCGTTTGTGCGTCGACGTGCCTAACACCCTGTATATATAGTACATAAATAAAATAAAATTAAACTGAACTGAACTAAATTATAAAATTACCTAATTAAAATAAATTGATTTAAACATTAGTAATACTTTTTTGCTTCCCATTATTTACTGACCGATTAGTTCTTGCACTGTCAATTTGACTTATCCACTGACCAATATGGTAATTAATTACTGACAAGTCTATTCTACCTTCTTATTCGCCTTTCACTTACTAAGCTATTGACAACCATCTTATATTATTATTTACTTGCTTCAGGAAAATATGTTATAAAAAAATGGAATTCGACTAGAGATGCCTGGATACGAACATTGAGTGAGAAAAAGAAATTGAAGAAATCTGGAGCTGCTGCCTCAAATACCAAGCCTTACAAATATCACAATCAAATGTTATTTTTGAAAAAAGTTGTCACCCCAGGTGATACACACGAGAACGTCCCTGCTAATGACAACATCACGGAAACAGTAGAAAGTAATAAAGACAACGAAGATGAACCTGATCAGATTACGGAACAAAGTGGTAGTGACAGACAAAAGGAAAGACAAAATTTAGCCCCGCCGCAACGCAAGGCAATCAAAAGAAATGTGAATGAAGTAGACGCCAAAATGATTGAATACATGAATGATCAGTTAAAAAAAAGTAAAAATGAGTTTGAAGATCCCAATTTATCGTTCTTCAAAGGTATTTTGCCGCAACTGGCTTCACTTAATGGCGATCAAATTTTAGAATTTCAGTCTGGAGTGATAAACCTTTTACAAAATATTAAAAGTAGAAGATATGGTCAGTCAAACTACGAGTGGCCTCCATATTCACAAAGTTCTAGCACTCCTCACTACCACACCCAAGGTTATTTTAGTAGGCCACATCATCTTGACTCTACACCATCAGTAGAAGGTTCGCCATCAGTAGAATCTACATTCAGCCAGGAGTCAGACTTGCCAGATCTGTCTATGTTTTGAAATAAATCTTCATTTTTGTAAACCTTTTTGTCATTTTAAATTTTAATTGATAATAACAAAAATTAAAGTTCTTACCTTAAAAATATCGCTAGTTTTACTTCAGGGCACAAGCTTTTCCTCCAGTTTGTGTCTTTCTTTTTTAAATCCTTTTCTAATCGTTTAAGAAGGTCATCAAAAGTAGACGTCGTCATTCGGAAATAAGTAAAAAATTTAGATTCGTCTTCTTTCAGCTGACGCACAACAGCACCACGACAAAATCTTTGCCTTAATAGTGGATGTATCCAATAACGCCGGGGCTTCCTCCGCCGCAGACGACGATAGTACCAATACAACACGACAACGTCCATTCTCGTAGAAAGTAGGCGATACACTGAAGAACGAAAGTCCAGTAGCGTCGGATCTGTTAAAATCGGTCCTGTAAATGCTGTGTGAATATTACCTCCAGTAGCGTCGGATCTGTTAAAATCGGTCCTGTAAATGCTGTGTGAATATTACCTCCAGTAACGACGGATCAGTTAAAAAGGATCCTGTAAAACGGATGTTCTATGTGTACGCGCCCTAACTAGGAACAGCCACAAACCAGTATTTCCTAAATGCAGGCTTCATAAGAAAAGCCAGTCATTTATAGGTATGTCTGTGAGAATGTATAATAACATTCCAGACAAAATTCAATCCCTGCCTTTCCATAAATTTAAGAGAGTCCTATGCCGAAACGCATATTATACAATACAGGACTATTTAAATGATAAGAAAGCATGGGGTTGAATATCATTTTTTAATTTCGATTTTTGGATACATTTGATAGTTTACAAATGTTTCTATAAAACAGTATTGCCTGTGTTTTCATTTATGATCCTATTGTCCTCTCCACCCGGTATATTTTTTTATTAGAACTTAATAAAATATTGGCACTGTATTTTTCTAATATCTGTATTTTCTTGTAAAAATGCTTAATGATTATCGAACGAGATCAAAAATGCCAGTCATAGAAACTGCATAAATGCAGCACGAATCCAATTTAAGACAATTTTTTCCGCAGAATTTTATTATTTTCGGATACTATAAGGCTGCCAGTCCACCAGAGCGGAGCGAGGCAGCGGAGCCGAGAAACGGAGAAATATTAACCAATAGGATTGCACAAAATCTCCGCTCCTCTTAAGTGGACAGGGACTTGCGAGCTAGTTTAAAATTTCATATAAAACCGGTATGCGGAGCGGGGAAACGGAGCGGGGAAACGTGCGGGGATGCGGAGCGGGGAAACGGAGCGGGGAAACGTGCGGGGATGCGGAGCGGGGAAGCGAGTGCGGGCGCGGGCGCACTTTGCGCCGGCAGTGTGCCGCCGTATTCCGACCAGTGCGTATGTGACCGAAGATAATGGATGAAAAACTTATTGAAAGTGTGAAAAAGTTTCCGTGCATTTGGAACACATCTTCAGAATTTTACAAATGCAACGAAACAAAAGATGCTGCGTGGGACCAAATTATCATTGAAACAAACATATCGGATGGTAAATAATATGTATCTTTATTCTATAATACCTTCTAGTAGGTACATATTGATATCTTTTTTTTTATTTAACAAAATAGCCTATATAATGTAATAGCCTAAATAGTTAAATAATGTCCGCAGCTGGCCAAATTATCTATATCTGTCTCACATCACTGACTATTATAGATTCTTTTCAAAATTCGAGTATCTTGCCATGGTACCTTCCCCTGATTATTAAAGTATGAACAATACATTTCACGAACTTGATAACCATCGTTACTAGAATGTTGTGTTTCTATAATATCACCAACTGATAATAATGATTGCTCCATGTTATTTTCAATATTGTTTATATAATTAGGTTGTCTTTGAATTAAATAATTGTGCAAAACACATGTTGCTTTTATTACCTTGTCAACTGTTTCTATTTTGCATTCAAAATCTTTATGATACACGTACCACTTTCTCGTCAATACACCGAAAGTTGCCTCAACAATACGACGTGCTCTTGATAATCGGTAATTAAAAATTTTTTTTTCTGCGTTAAGTCCATCACGTGGGTAAGGCCTCATAAAATTTTCCATTAATGGAAAAGCTTCGTCTCCTATAAATACGAACGGCATTTTTGCTCCACCTTGATAAAATGGTACCGGCTGAGGTAAATTCAATCTCTTTTCTTTTAGACTCTTTCCGAAAATGCTGTTATCAAAAATTCCTGCATCAGAAAATCTTCCCATAGATCCCACATCAGCCATTATGATTTTCCTTTTGGCATCAGCTAAACACATCAATACTACAGAAAATCTCTTTTTGTAGTTGAAAAACGAGGACCCGGTTTTCGAGGGAGCCTTGATATATACGTGCTTGCCATCAAGAGCACCTATACAATTTTTAAATTGCCATAGTTCATCTTTTGCGATTTCTTTCCAGTCGTTTTCTGTTGGTTGTGACATGACAAGAGGTTGCAATATATTCCATAAAGCATCACAAACCTCCTCAACAATTCTTGATACACTTTTCAATCCAATTCTAAAATTCTCTCCCATCGTTGTAAATGACTGGCCGGTTGCTAAATACCTAAAAAAAACGTATTTAATTGTACTTCGCGTAAGTGATGTAATATTTTTGTCATAAATAGACCATGTAATACATTTTTGTGTTTGTTGATTGTTTCAGTTACAACTGCCAAGTCGCGATGGAAACAACTGAGAGATAACCATCGGGATGCCTTAAAAAGACAAAATGCAACAAGGAGTGGACAGGCTAGAAAACAACGAAAAGAATGGAAATATCAAAAAGCCATGTCATTTTTATTGCCTTACATGAGTAACAGAGACCGGTCAACAAATTTTACGCCCCTGGACCACTCAGTAAGCGAAACTTCAAATCCGCCAAATACCATTGAAGAGAGTTCACGGGAATCATGCAATTTTTTGCCATCAAATTCAAATAATCTTCCTTCTGCCGATGATCCTAAGAATCCAACAGCTTCGGAATCTCTTCCATCAACATCCAAAAAAAGAAAGAACGATGAAATTCTAGATTATTTAAAAAAAAATCAAGAACGCCGCGAAGTGTTGGAACGAGAACGGATAGAACTTAAAAACATGATGTCAGCCAGTGATAAATACGATGAAATAGACTTATTTTTTTTAAATTTGGCTGCATCGACAAAAAAGCTGCCGTATTATTTTCAACTTCAAATTAAAAAAACCTGCTTTAATGCGGTAATGTCAGCTGAAGAAAGTAATCTTCAACATAGTTGGTATTCTCCGAATAATTATGGTTATTCTACAGGCTCAACACCTACATCAGATAACATCAACACTAGTATCGATACTCCTAGTGCTTCAGATAATATCAACACTAGTATCAATATTCCTAGTGCTTCAGATAATATCAACACTAGTCTTAATATTCCTAGTGCTTCAGATAATACCAACACTAGTGTCAATATTCCTAGTGCTTCAGATAATATCAACACTGGTCTTAATATTCCTAGTGCTTCAGATAATACCAACACTAGTGTCAATATTCCTAGTGCTTCAGATAATATCAACACTAGTCTTAATATTCCTAGTGCTTCAGATAATACCAACACTAGTGTCAATATTCCTAGTGCTTCAGATAATATTAACACTAGTATCATTAATCCTAGCGCTTTACAAATTCCAACAACCCAGGATATTGAAACATCTGCAGCAGAGCCAACAGAACCCAATGAAAATGCGGTCAATTTTGAGACAGATTACGATTTTTAAATTAATATAACATGGCTTCTATAACTGTATGCAAAAATAAAAGTTACTTTGATTTAAAATGTGTACTTACTTTAAACACACCGCTAATCTTTCACGGCTACTAATTGAATTTCTGTAATTTGTGTCTTGTTTCCGAATATATGGTTCAATCAGGGAGTGAAGTTCATAAAAAGTACATCTTGAAACTCTATAAGAATTTTCGAAAGTTTCTTCATCAGCTGTTTGGAAAAAAGTAAAATATTCACTGTGTTCTGAACGATGTTTGATATGATTTCTTAACCAAAATCTATGTTTCCTCATAGAATTGTTCAAATGGTATATGGTAAGTATTTCGGCTTCTTCTGACTCCAACTCTTCTTCCTCAAGCAATGTAAGGTAATAATGTATCAACTTTTTCGATGGCATGTCTGCTATCACTGACATTTCGCGTAGAATTAAACCAATCGCCCCACGCCGGGAGCTCGAAATCACTCGTCGCGTACTTGCTGCCTAGCTCCGCATATTGAAAAACACAGCAACTCCGCTCCGCATTACTTCCTCACTCCGCTCCGCAGCCTCGCTCCGCTCCGGTGGACAGTCACAGTACGCAACTCCACTCCGCATTAGTCCGTTTCTCGGCTCCGCTGCCTCGCTCCGCTCTGGTGGACTGGCAGCCTAAAATGTTTAGAGATTTTCGAAAAGTAAGTTGAAAGATAGTTTTTAGTTTTGATATGCGTATATATTATTGTATAAGTCTGACATATAAATCAGTACGGTTTTAATCTATGAAGACGGATATTTTCTTCAAATTTCACAAGTGATTAGTCAATAAAATAACAATTAAAAATATATTTTATAATATTATTAATTGTTCATTTATATTAGGTAGTAGAAGATACGAGAGGAGATATTGGGATGTACTGCATAACAACATACATACATTATAAACTTTTGAACCATATGCATTTTCCGACTCATCTCGACGAGTATAGTCGAAATATAGCAAAAATTTTTAAAAGTTGCGTCATTAGGACCAATGCAATCGTTAGATTTCTATGAAAAACATAATAACTAAAACATAATACAACTCCTCTTTCCGTATTTCAGAGTCCCGCCGCGCCAAAAGCAACCTTAAACTAAGTCGATGTCAAGCTCTACCATTGCTACTGCACCTCCAAAGCACCAGCCACCAAAACCCAAAAGCTTTTGAAGGGAGTTTAACGTACTTTCTTGTAAAATTCATTCCTATTCACGATCAAAATTATTAAAACAAATTTTTTTTAAGGGTTGGTAGTGTTTATTTGATCCTACGGATAATAACATTCCAGACAAAATTCAATCCCTGCCTTTCCATAAATTTAAGAGAACAATAAAGACAGTCCTATGCCGAAACACATATTATACAATACAGGACTATTTAAATGATAAGAAAGCATGGGGCTTCACCTGGCTATTTCTATACCCCATGTATAATTTAAGAAATTGTGAGCAGATGAGACTAGATTGATACTGACACACGTGATTGCTGTCACGCGTGCTCATTTATCGGTCGAAAATCATACTGCAATATAATTAGTTCATAATTGATTTTAAAAGAGTTTCTTTCCGCCCGCTTTTTTCTCCTGGTCTACGTTAGCCTGAGGGGCACCGAAAGCGGTTGTTAGATGTAAGATAATATTCTATCATGTATGACGTTCATTAAGTGTACACAACTCGTACCTGACAATGAATAAAAGACTATGATTTTGATTGAATGCCAGCGAACTGAACGAAGAGCTTGATAACGAGAGGGAAGATGATGACGTATTTTATGACGCCATTGATGGAGGGGTAATTCGCTTTTGGAAGGTGTAGATCTCCACTTCGAATGGTCACCGATGGGTACTTTTCGAGGTGTAGAAGAAACTTTTGTTCCTGAGCGTACCGGCTCTGTTTCTTCATACACAAATCCGTATGATGCGTTTCATCTTACAGGTTATTGTGGATGAAACGAATCGGTACGCTAGCCGAATTCAATCGGCCACCTTCCAAGCGGGCTGGCATCCATTAAATGTACACGAGTTGTTGTGCCTCTTTGCGTTTTTAATAAAGAAAATTGATTGTGACATGTGTTGGAGCACTGTTGTCAAGTGAAATAAATTCGGACTATAAATTTATCATAGCAAAAGACAAAGGGGGTCTCTTGTATCCTTCAAAAGAACTGATACTGATCAGTACAACGTCCGAAGCAGTTATTAAAATTTACACCGACAATCTACGGAACATTAATAAACAGATGTTGACATCGAAGATTTTGCGCAGCTTCGTCGGAACCGAATTATTTAGCTACATCAGCAATCATCAGATTGGATTATATCCCATTGCGAGCCGTGTTACGGACCTAACTAAAGCTATAACCGGAAAATATATCAATGTAAGGTTGCATTTTATTTTGAAAAAATCGAATTTAAAAGATAGCAAGCGCATGTTACTAAATAAATACGTATTATTTCAGGGACAATAATAAAATTTGAAATCGAGTCAAATTATTATTCAATATTAAAATATTCTTGTATTTTTACTTGTCATTTATTTGCTTATTTACTAACTTTAGCCCATGTCGCTTAAGCCGGCCCAGACAGCCCAGAAGGCCAATTCTTGTAATTAAAAACGTTCAAAATCTAGTCGCAGTTTCATCTCCGCGACAAAAAAAGTACAAAACTGGTCAGAAATATATGGAAATTAAAGGTGTTTTTGACAGATTGAGACTGAGATCAGATTGTGAATGTTCTTAAAATAAAGAGATTTGATTTTGATTAATCCTTATCCAAATTAAAATGTTACTCATCACAAGTATTTAATTTTGAACAAAATTGTCCTTGATATCATTGGATTTCAATGAATATCTTAAGAGATATCATGGTTTTAAAATAACTGATACTAAGTGATAATCTAGGGGAGGCCCATGTCCAGCAATGGACTACCAAGGGCTGAAAAGAAGGAAGTGTATTACTTTAATGCCCTTATTAATAAAAATCGCTTATTCCAAGCATCATCTGTAGCTACACTTGGACTAGTTAATTCTCGATTAACTTAGTAATAACTTCGTAATTGCAATGATATTAATAAACATGGAGTAACCTCGTACTAACAATACATTTCTTAGTCCGGATTCAACGAGTAAAATATGGCAACCTTTCAAATTTAAAAGTAAAAAGAGTGAGTCTGTGAATGACTTCATGCATTAAAATGACAGTGACAGCACATATATTTTGGGATTGACAACTTCAAACGATGTTATCTCGTATAATTATTTCGTAACTTTCATATTATTTATTTATCTAATAACATGGACCAAAAACGGGCTCGGTCAGTTAACTGGGATGAAGAAGAAAAGGTAAGTTGTGATGATAGTCGTTGCGTGGTATTTATTTTTTATTCATTGTTATCGTGTTGTCTGAAAAATGTTTTACCGTTTCAGCAATTATTTCGTTCCGTTCTCAAAGAATATGCTGACATTATTGAGAACAAATCGCTGGACACAAATTCCAACAAAATAAAGACGAAAGCATGGGAAGAAGTCCACAAAAAGTAAAGTGTTATTTTTATTTATCAAATTACATACTTAATAATTTAAGAATATTAGTATTATGATGTAAATACCGTTTTCTCTATGTTAGGTTTAATGAGTTAAATGGAAGACAACGACAACTAAGTCAATTAAAAATACAATGGAAGTCGATGAAGGTGAATGCCCGCAAGACCTATTACACTTACAAAAACAATTCAAATAAAACAGGTGGTGGGACAAGGCCAAAAAGTCCAGATGATGCAGTCATTGAAATTAAAAATCTACTAAATCCTGCAGAGCTATTGCGAGATCAGAACATATATGATTCAGATGGTATTGTAAGTAAATTTTTAGTTTTGTTATATGTGCCCTTGTTTATAATATCAACTCTATTTAGGATGTTTCTAATGATATTCCTATAGCTACTGATCTATCGAAATAACACTTCGAAGTAAGAGAGATAACATGCAAAGCATCTCTCGAGGTGGTTGCCATAAAAATGCATTTTCAAGATTTTTGGTACTAGATGTTTTTCCTGAAAAGGCGCCATAATTTATTGTATTTCTTACAAGCTTGATTTATTTTATATTAAAAAATATTAATCTCTTTTCAATAGATTCCAAGCATATCAGAAAACAAAGTTGTCTCAGCGACTACCAGTGAGGATATTGTCATTACATTACAGGTAAGTTGATTAAAACTATCCAGAAAAAGTAATCAATCACAATGATAATGATGGACAATTGGATTTAATTTGTGTGCCTAATACTTATTACTTTCTCATTTTATTTTAGGAGTCGGAGCCAGTATTACAGAACACTCAAGATTGTGCCACTCCAGTGGCCAATAATGTCAAGAGATTCCCAGAAAAGGTAATAATATCCAGGTCAAATAAATACAACACCATAATCATTTTTAGCATAGAATGAACATCACTCATTGGTTTACTAAAAAAGTATACACAACAGTTAATAACAAATAAATAAATATGTAAGTAATATATTATGTATTATTGGGTAGTTGATTTTGTTAAAATATTAATTTCTTTTTTTACAGGTGCTAAAACGAAAATTTGATGAAAATACAAGGAATATTTTTTTAAAAAAAAAGGTGATTATATTTGTAATGCTAAAATCTCTAAATAGCAGTTAACAAACCCCCCATGCAAACAAATGGGTATTATAAGTTTGATGTGTATGTCTGTCTGTGGCATTGTAGCTCCTAAACTGATGGACTAATTTTGAACTAGATTTTTTTAGATAGAAAGGTGACTTGATCAAGATTGTTTTTAACTGTTTCATGTAAATTAATCTGTCTGTGGTTTTTAAATTTTAATTTAAGATTATCATTTACAGAATCATGAAGACTATGTGAGCAGTATGGTGCAGCACAGCAAAATGTTAAAAGACGAGCAACACATAAGAATTATGCAAATGGCGGAAGAAGAGCATTTACTAAAAATGGAAATTTTAAGAGAAAATCTTAAGACAGCTATTTTAGAGAGAGAAATTTTAGAAATAAAAAAAAGAAATTCAGAATAAAATAATAAGTATAAACCAAATTAATTAAACAAAAATTATTTTGGTTGATACGAAGAGTATTACTAACGATTATCACTTGACTTAAAAAATTAACGCGGGTGAAACCGGCGGGCACTGCTATTATTCATAAATGAACATGATACAGTTAATAAATATATTTTTCACAGAGTAAATCACAATAAATTAATTAGATTATATTATTATGTTAATTTGACTTAGCATTCGACAAGGCCGTGAAATTTAAAATTTCTTTTAGTTTTCTGCAAATTGTAGCTTTGTTTTACGTTTTATGTTATTCAAAATCTCTTTCTATTATTATGACGTAAAACAGAGCTGCAACGAGCATAAAACGAAAGAAAATTTAAATTTCGCGGCAGTGTCGGATGTTCCCCCTTAATTTGACTTTGCTTTAATTTTATTCATATGTAATTAGGAAGTTCAAATTATTCGTACCGTACCCGCAATTTAACTATTTGCTTTCTAACCTCTTTTATCTGTGAACCACAGGGTTCAGCCTTCCTGTCCAATCTATCGATAATGACAATATTTTGTGTCACCGCACTGGCCGAGTAGCGGTAAAAATGATATTTTAAGGAAATGTCAACCTTATTTCGAGATCTATACAGTTCAAAATTATTTTCTTACTGCTGCCTGCCATCTGTTGTGGAGTAGCTGATCTTCTTAGTAAATCGAAGCTGGTAGATTCGAAATATTCGAAACGTTGTAAATACTTTTTTTTATCTATAGCAAAATGAACTCTATTTTACAGTCTGAAGGGCTGTTTTGTTTTTGCAGTTTGTATAATAATCAATAAGAAACTTCAAGCCACTGCGGCATTCACTTCGCTTTCAGTTAACCCACAATTAGCTGGTTTTTAAAAGTTGCGTCATTAGGACCAATGCAATCGTTAGATTTCTATGAAAAACATAATTACTAAAACATAATAAAACTCCTCTTTCCGTATTTCAGCGTCCCGCCGTTAAACTAAGTCGATGTCAAGCTCTATCACTGCTACTGCACCTCCAAAGCACCAGCCACCATTGAACAATGATATGTATAATATCATTGGACATAATTTGACAATTGTGCCTAAATGTAATTAAATTAAAGAAAGAAATAATTATTAAATTATAATAAGAAATAAGAAACTTCAAGCCACTCCGGCATTCACTTCGTTTTCAGTTAACCCACAATTAGCTGGTAAAACTCCGAACTGGGTTCCTTACGATCAAGTGGTAAAGTTTGATTTAACTTTGGGAGCTTTAACTCACAGTTTACTTCTACAAAGAAAATATCTAAAGGAGGCACTCGCTACTATAGCTGGTCATGTAAAGTCAAAGGACCTTAACGAGGCCATAAGGAAACACATTACCGGACCTGGGGGGCCACTCGCTAACTCCGTACCCAGCCATCAGCATCACAGTTGGCTCTATTTTTGTTATTTACATAAAGATTTAAAGTTAGCAGCCGCGACTATTTAAGTCCATAAATCAGTTGTATGTACCTTTACCAACTCCACGGATGGACGAAATCTAAATACACACCCCTTGGTAGTGCGAATTATTAAAGGAATAGAGCTCTCTAAACCACCGGTAGTCAAGAAAAATATATGGGATGTGTCAGTACTAATTAATTGGCTTTCAGACAATCCCGCCGATGAAAATAGTTTTATCCAATTATCTAGACATGTTGCCTTACTTTTGCTTCTGAGCTCTGGACGTCGAATTCACGACTTAACACTTTTACACATAGGCTCAGAGGATATGATAAAATGCAACGAATCTTTGACCTTTTGGCCCAGATTTGGATCAAAAACCGATTCATCTTACTACAGATAGTCTGGGTGGGAGCTTAGATCAAGTCTTAGATCTCGTAGTGTTATTGCAGGTTGGGTACGAACGGCGTTTGAGAACGTAGGTATTGATGCTCCACCGGGCAGTGTTCGCTCAGCAGTGGCATCAAATAACTTCAGGTCTTTACCAGTAGATGAGGTTTTAAAAAGAGGAAATTGGCGGAGTGAAGCCACTTTCTTTAAGCATTATTTAAGGAGATAAGTCCAATTGATTGTGATATAAATCTTAGGTCAATAACGATGAAGGATGCCTTTAAAGTTATAATATAATATTCCGGGAGCCAGTAACAGATTTACATGACCAAGTTCCTCCCGATCGAAAATTCCTGAGATGTATAAGGGGCTTATACTATGAATACTAGTGGCCGTCAGCTGCCACTCCGTTGGTGGGTTGGGCAGTGGCACCCTCCCAAACATGCAGAAAAAAAAATTTTTTTCAGTCATTTCCTCTCATTTGAAAATACATTCAGATTATAGTTTATCTAGTACTTTAAAAGAAAAACATCGTCAGCTGACCATAACGCGGTGGATTATACGTCAGCTGGCTCCTTGAACATGAGAAAAAAAAATTTTTTTTCAGTGATTTCCTCTCAACTAAAAATTTACCTGGTGATAGTTTATATGCTACTATGAATGAAAATTAACGTCAGCTGGCTGTATCTCGGTGGAAAGTTCGTCAGCTGGTACATTGAAAGGGGTAACGCAACAGCATCTATGACCTACTGAATCTTATCAGCTGACGACTTTTCCCTTGACTTACAGGTAGCTGATGCTTTTTATTATTTACTAGAGTATTTTAACAATTCTCATAACAATTTTCATCCGGGAGGAAATAACGGTTTTTAAGTTATTACCGTCTTCAAAAAAGGAGGTTATCAATTCGACACGTTTGTATGTAATGTTCTCAGAACCACACAATTTTTACATGTTATGTTGGTCTATTACGGCTTCCAAACAAGAATACCAAATTTCATAGGCGTATGTATGTATGTATGTATGTATGTAGATATGTTTGTCCTCGCATATCTCCGAAACTAATTGACGGATCGTGTTCTTTCTTTGTTTTTTGTTTGTTTGTATTTTGTTCAACTTAGGGAATGGTAAAAGTTTCATCAAAATCGGTCCAGTAGTTATCGTGATATGGACTTCAAACTAAAAAATACGAAATAAAATAATTAAAAAAAATAAACCGACATCAAAAAAGTATAAAATAAAATTTGTTACATAGTTTAGGCCTACTATTTTTGAGGTTGGTGCCTAAATATAACAATAGAAACAAAATACTTGATACTAAAGACACCAACCTCAATAAATAGTACTTAGCGCGCGCGAATGATAACTATTTATTAAATTATAGCGACAGCGACTCTGATTGGGACGAAGATTAGTTAACACTGCTATTTGACTGACCTGTTGGTCTAGTGATAGTGGTTAGCGACCCTAACCACTACGCCAGAGGTCGTGGGTTCGATTCCCATCCAGGACAAATATTTGTGTGATGAGTAGTGCCAAGATTGTTTACCAAATAAGACAAGAGAATAAAAATTAACTGTAGTGTTTAATTACTCTATGATCGTGTTACTATAGTAACAGTTCAGTATAAGATAAACATGTCGAACGTATTACCTTTTTGTGTCTTTTGTAAAAAAACTAATGGTCAGTTAAAATTATTTAGCGAAGATAAAGTTTAAAGTCCATATCACGATAACTACTGGACCGATTTTGATGAAACTTTTACCATTCCCTAAGTTGAACAAAATACAAACAAACAAAAAACAAAGAAAGAACACGATCCGTCAATTAGTTTCGGAGATATGCGAGGACAAACATATCTACATACATACATACATACATACATACGCCTATGAAATTTGGTATTCTTGTTTGGAAGCCGTAATAGACCAACATAACATGTAAAAATTGTGCGGTTCTGAGAATATTACATACAAACGTGTCGAATTGATAACCTCCTTTTTTGAAGACGGTAATAACTTAAAAAACGTTATTTCCTCCCGGATGAAAATTGTTATGAGAATTGTTAAAATACTCTAGTAAATAATAAAAAACATCAGCTACCTGTAAGTCAAGGGAAAAGTCGTCAGCTGATAAGATTCAGTAGGTCATAGATGCTGTTGCGTTACCCCTTTCAAGGTACCAGCTGACGAACTTTCCACCGAGATACAGCCAGCTGACGTTAATTTTCATTCATAGTAGCATATAAACTATCACCAGGTAAATTTTTAGTTGAGAGGAAATCACTGAAAAAAAATTTTTTTTTCTCATGTTCAAGGAGCCAGCTGACGTATAATCCACCGCGTTATGGTCAGCTGACGATGTTTTTCTTTTAAAGTACTAGATAAACTATAATCTGAATGTATTTTCAAATGAGAGGAAATGACTGAAAAAAAATTTTTTTTCTGCATGTTTGGGAGGGTGCCACGGCCCAACCCACCAACGGAGTGGCAGCTGACGGCCACTAGTATTCATAGTATAAGCCCCTTATGTATTTTACGAAGTTTCTCTCGAGAGGAAATGATTGACCGAAAATGCACCTGGCTCCCGGACTATAACCATTACAGACTGAAAAGATCTCAATGGATAATAGTGATTTCACGCTTGATTAGAAATTAAGCTTTTTGTTTGTATTTGTTCTTTTATAAAAAAGTTGTTTGTTTGTTTTTGTTATTTTCGTTGATTTTATTTTTGTTAACAGGTTAACTGTTGGAAAAGAAATTACTCACAACTCATGACTAAAAGAAGAACTAAAGGTTTTAGTTTAGCGCACTCGCAGGCCTTGGGAGCCGCGCCCCTCCCACGCACCGCTACCTCCTGGCGCAGGCGGCGCGGGGCAATAAGGGCGAGTTTACTGTGAAACAAGCTGGATGACGTGCTATTTCGAGTCAAAATACAAAGGTGTAATCTCATAGGGTCAAGCCTCGGCTAGACCCAAAATATCCGTTTTTATTCCCTTCGGGGGAAAACGGTTCTAATTTATCAGAAAGTAAAGTCATACAAGAAGTGGAAAAAATTAATCAAATTAAATAAATGTGGACTTAAATTAAGTTTTGCATGTCCAATAATGGGTGCTACTCCAGATGGGGAAAGTGCAGTTTAAATCATTGAAATAAAATGTCCAAAAAAATGAAGTGAGTCCAAAATACCCCTCACAAATAAAATTGCAGGTACATTTTTCAAACAAAAATAGGCCTTTTTTGTGTTGCTCACAATAACTATGAAATTTCAGAAAAGGTTAATATAATTTATGATCTACAATATTGTGAAAATTTGATGGAAAAGTGCACCAGATTCTGAGATCAGGCCATTTTCCCGAAAATAAGAAAATAACTATATATGTATATTTATTTTATTTAAATAAAACAAAATCATTTGATAAGTATTCATTTTTTTATTAAAACATCAAAGAGTTTTTATTACCGAATGGTTTTCAATAAGGAATTTAAAATTGCATCCTTTAGAAAGTGAAAAGATTTGTGTGACAAATGTTTTACTTTCTAACATTTGAACGCAGAGGAAAAAGAGAAGCAAAAAGTGTGCCACCTAATCCGGAATCAAGTACTGTCGCTCTAGAACCACAACCACGTGGTCCGTTTTATCTTCCATACAGTTTGTTTGTTATTATACCTATAGAATTTGATATTTAAATAGGCATTTTCATTTCAGATGGTTAACAACTATAAAGAAAAGTCGGTTGTCGGTCCCACAACCGACTTTCTTTTATAGTCTCGGCGTCAGGATGATTTGAAAAATGCCATTGAAAAAGTAGCTACGCGCAAAATGGGGCTTCACAAAGCGGCCGCCACATTTCATGTTCTAAAGACTAAATTAATACGAAGACTTACCAAATATTAAAGCACCAAAGACTTAACTGTAGCTACGGATAAGAAAATGGGCAGGTATGAAAAGATTTTTAATGTCTATCAAGAGAGAACTAGCGTCCCGTAGCGTAGCGCAAATGCTCCCGAGAATCTTGAAGCAAGCGAGTGCGCAGAGAATACCTTCGTGAATTATTCCTTTGGTAAGAGGATTGCAGCATGTACTATCAAGTAAAGTTCCGACAACTGATATTGCAATTAATAATGTCTTATTATTGCACAGTATTTTAAATCGCTTAGAAGGCAAAGCTGAGGAAATTGTTAATATTAATGGTGTGACATCTTCGGCGCATATGAAACAAGTTTTTTTAAAAAACGGTGGTGATCAACGGGATGAAAAGTGCTTAAATAAGGATTTAGTTAACATGAAGCAAGAAAATGAGTCGTAGTTTGTACGTCAAAATAGAACAAAGGTTATCTTTTATCCCGGTTCCATCCAGTTTGCTTCATAAAAAACCTGTTACAAATCGAGCGAAACCGTAAAATAAAATAATATTGCATGATACGATTTTGCTTGTTCCTTTTAAAGTTTACTCATGATAGGCAAATCATGGCACTGCCTAGTTATTGCAATACTGCTGAAAATGAGGGTCATGTTTATCTAGTGCAATGTTTCTAACGCAAAGTGACCTGTGGGGCTCGCTATTCTTATTAAAAGGGGTGTGTGGTATGTGTTATAAAAATAAGACCTGTGTCCAAAATGTGAATTGCCTAAATGTTATTATTTTGACCCTTTTTTACTTTTGAATTTGTTATGAGTCATATGACTTATTAATCTGGCAAGCACCGTAAAACCAGACACAAAAGTTAAGGTTAAGAGAAACGTTTAAGAGGAGAAGCCTATAAAACAATTAAAGGTAAATTGGTCTCAGCTGACCTATAAAACAACCTAAGTGTCTAGAAAAATCAAAACATAAATGTAATACCAATTTACCTGAAGAAGTGAGGAAAAAAATTATGACTCATTTCGAGCTCTTGGGACTTTAGTAGCACAGCGGAAATTTTTGATCCAACATGTTTCAAAAGAGAAGAAGAAAATATCAACGACAAATGGTCCTTCACGCAAGGAATCTACACACCATTATTCTTTTACAATAGGTCATGAAAAGGTTACTGTATGCAGAGAATTCTTTTAAACACTCTTAACATAAAAGAAGGGTTAATAAAGCTCTAAAAGTTTCTTCAGAAGGTGTTCTAATATCAGATAAAAGGGGCAAAAAACCTCCACCCAATAAACTGTCTACTTTGTGATGCTGAGAATTTAATTTTAAATGTAGATGCATCATATGGTGGTGCAACTCACGATTCGTTTATTTGGTCCCATCACGAAATTAAAACTCACCTGGGGAGTTTAGAGGATTCTTCGTATCGTACTTCGTACATGATGACCCCAATAGATAATGCAGCAGAAGACTCTCCAGAAGGGAGATATAATTCTATTCATAAACGTGCACGTTCCACCATAGAGCGTACCTTTGGAATTTTAAAAGGGAGATGGAGATGCCTTTCCAGAATTCTTCATTATGCACCAGATGTATCAGGTATTTATTATTATCTTGTATCAGGTAAAATTGTGATTGCATGTTGTGTGTTACATAACATGTGTATTCGTGCAGGTTTGGAGGCACCACCAATGGCACATAATCACCAGGGAAATATTGCAGTGCCATCTCAAATATCTCTCTGGAGAGGACAAAGACCTAGGGAAAGACTTGTACTATCATTAGATAGAATTGAATAACAGCATTTACTACTTTCTATCTAGTTGTACACATATTTCTGTAGCTTTCTAAGAGCGACGTTTCAAACTTGAATTTATGTTACAAAGCATGTTTAATTTTGTTAAGTTTTGTATGTGTATATAAGTGTATATTTGAATGTGTTTTTAAATTTACTTTTACATGTTTTTTTTTTACGCTAGCAATCCACAAGCAATAAAACACGCTTGAGTTGTTGTTTCACAGAATATTAAACATACCCTCTACCACTGTTCCAGCGATTTACAGCAGCCTCCCATCGAGTTAAGGCTGAAACACAGGGTCACCCACAGCCGTCTAGCGCGGATTCGGCCGTGAGCTCCCCTTAAATGACCTCGCGCTAGGTCCCTGTGCTCCTGCATAAACTCGACGATAGCTTCTAGCTGTAGTTAGGTAGCGGCATCTAAAAATATATTCCTCGATATTGTTGTGTTTCAACTCACTCAACAGTAATTAAGTATAAAAAATATACAGATTATTCGTTTTTGAATGAATATGGATTGATGAAAATGCCCTGTAATACCTTAAACTAACCAATATTCGTGCAAATAAATGATTTTCTTTTAATTTCTTATTTATTTTATCAGGAAGGAACCCAGTAATTAGAATTTAATAGACGAATTAGAATTTAAAAACTTTTGTCCTGATCTGATTCTTATTCCCAGATAAATTTTGTATATTTTTTCGATTTTACCAACATTTGCACGTAAACAAAAACTGTAAAAACTACTTTATTAAATTTTCGTAACGAAAGTCAGTTCACAATCCTTTTTGAGCAAGCACAGCAGATTAGTTCAAGCGATATAGTTGTGCCAAGATTTGCCAGGGTTTGCCTTTCAGTTAGAAAGGCAAACCCTGCGCAATAATTTGGCAGCAGAAACTGCCGAAATATACTACCGACGAAATGTGTTTTACCCTTTCATTGATCATGTTATTACAGAACTCGACGCTCGTTTTGAACCACAAGAATCGACAATCGAAGGAATTCAACTGCTGCTGCCTGAAAAAATTTGTAAGGACTCCAGGATAAAAGAAAATCTTAAAAAGATTGCACAATCATTTCTGGATGGGGAAAATGAAGGCACAATATTTCTCAGTGAATATGAGATCGTTGGTATAGAATTTTTTTGATAAAATTAAAGAGAATGTTGAAAACGTTAAGTGAAAGGTCACTCTGTAATCTATCATAAAAATACTACTAACCTCAAGGACCATTTCTAAACGGTTTCTTACTAATTTGACGTCGCTGATTCCAAATCTACCCTCAGTTTTCGCCCAGCAGGTCTAGATTTTGAGATACAGGTACCCCCTGATTTAGCAGTACTTAACTCACATTTAACTCAGATCAGTCGTTTAACTCGATGACAGATGTGGAAATTGAACGTAGATTAAATTCATTTGGGTGACCCCAAATTTTATCGTGCAATTATTGCTCATAAGAAAGAAGTTGAATTACTACAAAGTGAAAACATAAAATGAAGGCAAGACAAGAAATACTGGAGCTAAGTTTGCGTCGGGCTTTTGGAAAAAGCCAAACACAACAAGAAAAAAGAATAATAAAAAATATAGGACATGACCAAAGATGTACCAAAGATCTCAAATTTAACATCTGTTTTGGGACTAAAAAGTAGTATAAGACACAATAAAAAACTACGGCCTCATAAGAAAATTCTAAAAGATCTAGAAGATTTTTACACCCGAGACGACATTAGCAGATGTACTGCTGCAGAGACACGAAGTAAAGACAAAAAGAAAATACAGATAAGATACTTAACTGACACATTGAAGAATTTATACGATATTTACAAAAAAGAAGGAGGTAAACGCAGCTTCACCACTTTTTCGAGATACAAGCCCTTTCACGTACTATCGCCTGCTGTAAAAAACCGAGAAACATGCATGTGCATAAAACACAGCAATATCGAATTTTTATTTACTGCCTTAAAAAAGAATAAAATTCTAGATCATAAGAATCCTAACAGAATCTAACCAATTGATGGGTGAGATAACCTGTGATAAGAAGCATGTTATATGCATGTATAATAAATGTGACAAATGCAAAGCTTTAAGTTAAAATTCAATGAAAAAATTATGGTAGAAGAAGTAGCGTGGTTTCAGTGGGAAAGAGTAAAGTATACTTATCGCAAATTTAACAAAGACTGTGAAACAAATAAAGCTGTGAAGCTACCGAAAAGGGGAAGTTTGAAAGATCTCCTTGAAGAATTTAAAAGACAACTCGTTTTATTTAAGACTCACTACTTTAATTGGAAACACCAAGTAAGCCAATATCAGACATGCATAAAGAATCTAAAAGATGATGAAATAGCAATACTATACGATTTTTCCAAAAGCTACGAATGTAAAATATCTAATGACACTTGTCACGAACCCAATGCCATTTGGGCTCATCTTTTACCAATTTTAAAATATGTCAAAGAGCTGGATCCAAACATAAAAACAGTTCATTTCTTCTCCGACGGCCCTGCCAGCCAATATAGACAAAAAAAAACTTTTTTCTTATCAACTACTTTACAGAAAAACTAAAATTCCGTTGTACGACATGGTCTTTTTCAGAAAGCGGTCATGGCAAAGGGGTCGCAGATGGCATTGGGGCGACAGTAAAACGACAACTCGATAGACATGTTGCTTATGGCAATGATGTTGCAGACGCTCAAGATGCGTACCAACATTTATCCAAAAGTTTGAAGGTTGTTAAAATGTTTTTTGGTGTTGGATAATGACATTACTAATATAAAAAAACGTCATACCAAATACGCTTAAAGCAATCCCAGAAACAATGAAACTGCATCAAATAATGTCGGTGACAAATAATGAGATCCTATGTAGACCACTGAGTTGTTTTTGCGGAGAAACAAGAGGCTTGTGTGACTGTTTTTGTCCTAAAAAACATTTCTGTACAAATGAACGAAACGAACAAATTCGATCCAATCCGGTTTATTACAGTCAAAAAATTCCTTCTGCCGGTGAGTCAAAAGTCTGCAGTGCACCAGCTCAGATTACTCACAAAACCAAAAATGCACCTGTGGTTGCAACAACAAAATGCATCAGTTCCTATCTTGGATGTGCTTAACTGCGATGTACCTGTTTCTGACCAAGGCTCTGGTCCTTACGCAAAACAATTCGTTACTGTTCCTATGATGGTTGAAGACATCCATGCTGAATATGACCTGGATTTTAAAACACAACATATTGAATCTGTTTTTGTTCTGGACGTCACATGTGACGATATTGGTCTGGTTCACTGCAAACAACTAACTGCTTCTGTGTCTGAGTTGGGTGATGGAATGTGCAATGAATGCGGCCAGATTTCTGGCAGAGAACAAACGAATAAGAGCGATTTTTCAAACATTTTCAGATTTCATTCACTCTGAACTTTAAAGAAAGAAAAAAATTATTTGACTATGATTCGATAAAGATAGGGTATTTCTTTAAGAATGTGCATATTACGCGGCGGATGATAAAGAATCTTCTACAGTGCAAATATTTTAATATTGATAATACTACCTATGAATATAAGTATTACAGATCTAAACAAGACTATAGAAACCAAATTTTGTTTATTAAATTTTAAGAAATTTGGTTCCAAGCATCCAGATTCTAATTACCATTCGTGTCCCATTTTACATTTTGATTAAGTTTTTGTTCAATATAGCTAAATCCATTTTAAAGAATGTAATTATAGATCAATATTCTTAAATAGCGATAGTTTCCTTAGCTCTATATACAAGTTGTTTTACATAAATAACATAAATAAAGAAGAATGAATGCTCCCAAAGTATGTTTTCGGGTAACTTTATAATTACCGTTAAAAAATATTCGCCTTAATTTACTACCCAAAAATTTGAAAATTCATACCGTTAACTGCCTTAACAAGTTTGCGCCAGTCTGCGCTAGGCGCCCGACCAAATTACATGCATCAAAGACCGCATTTTTTGGCGCCATATTAAAATTTCTCGTAGTTGTTTGCTTTTGTCGAAATATACTCTAATCGCCATTTTCAATTTTTGTGGTAAGTAGATGATTATTTTTTTAAACTGATACGTTTATTTAAGTTGTTATAAGATCCATTTTTAAGTAAAGTAGGCAAAAATTTCATAATCCTTATAAAGAACCCTTTATTCAACAAAATGTTTGAAATCCTAAGTACCAGTTGCATAATTACCGTATTTTCCATTTCTCAAAATTAAATGGTAATGAGTAAATTTTAGAAATGGTAATTATAATATATTTTTATTTGTGATTCCTGTGCTGTGCCCTATCGAATACTTGTCAGTAACCCATTAATGACCCACTACAGGGTCGGGTCTCCTCTCACAATGAGAGGGATGAAGGCCTTAGTCCACCACGCTGGCCTACTGTGGGTTGGTGGACTTCACATGCCTGATGATGATTTTGATATTTTTCCGACTAAAAAACGGTATTTTAAGTAAATTATGAACACTCTCTCAATGATAGATACTCATTATTTTTGTAAGTTTTTTATTTTAAGGTCTCAATCATGCTAGTCTAAATTTTTAATTTTTTAATTTTAATTTAATTACTTTATTTTTTTTAAAGTGATTATTTTTGTTTTGGCTTGGATGCTTACTTCCAATTACTACCCAAGACGTTTTGGATTTTGTTTCTTTTATATTAATTTTGTTGATTTAATCGATAGAAATAGGTAAGAGAAGATTTTTTTACAGAATTAACCTTTGCTTAAAACAAAATCCTAAGATTAATATTAAGTGTATTTTTTTTAAGATATTTTTACCGCTTACTTCCAAAGCCTTACCAAGAAGTTCATTACGTTTTGTTTTTTTTTTAAGTTTTTTACATTGTTAATACCTACCTAATAATTAAGAAATTATGTTCAAGACTGATTAAGATATAAATAAAAACATGTGTTTATTTGAACTGTATTTTTTTCTTGATTATTTTGTTATTTCGGCCAATTCACAAAAAACAATTAACTTGTTGCACTGATAATTACTTACATAACTATATGTAGTTTGTTAAAAAATGTTTTACTAGATTTTTAAATAAAAGTTTATACTTTTATCTTCTTGCTATTTGATTTATAATTACCATTTCTCATTACCTTCACCATTTTCTAATTACCATTTACTGTAAATATCATTACCGTTCACTGAAAATTTTAAACGCTTGTCAATTAAAAAGTAAAAGACTTAAATAATACCCTTGTACTAATACTCTTTAAGGGTATGGTTGCAGCAATGTAAAATTTACTCAAAGAATGTGTTTTGTCACAACTTTTATGGAATCTCCTAACATGGGGCAATATGCGCATTTTCGAATTGCCCGATACGATATTCAATGAAGGTTTTAAACATATTGTTGAGAGTAGGTTTGATGCGATATATTCGGCACGGTATCGTATCGTTTTGAATGTATCGTTGTCGATTTTGCGAGTAGACCTCCTGTTTTGTGAAGTAGCGTAACACCGAGCTCTAGGTTTGTTTCACAGTATATAAAGCAATTAAAAAGCTTGATTCTGCTTTCTCATGTGTTATCACTTATCAGTCAGTCTGTGACACTGTATCCCTGACGCTCATCTATGGCATCATCACTATGGATTTTGTGTCAAAAAGATTTCAAAGAATTTTCAATATATTTTGATAATTTTACAAATTTTACAGTGATTTACTGTTAATTGTAAATAAAATGTATTTTATAACATGCACGGTGTTTAATCAAAGTGAAAATAGTGATTACTACATACTATGTTTAAAGCAAATGATGTCGCATTTTAAAAGCAGTGTTCTGTATCAAGTTAGTACCGAATGTTTTTTAGTTTATCTTTACATATAGGTACAATAGGACCTCGGTAATCCGGACTCCCAAAAATTAAAACAGCGGAACAGGTTAATAGTAAACCTGACGAATCTGTTTTACTATACTGGCGATTATTGCCAGATAATAGTTTAGCCTCAGGCAATGAACAGTCGGCTTCCGGAAGGAAAATGAAGATGAGAGTGACATTCATGCCTTGTGGAAATGCGGCTGGAATCCATAAATTTCAATTGCTTGTTGTCGCTGTGTGAAAATCAAAAAACCCGCGGGCATTTAAATCAACACTTACGTGCACAAAAAAACGCTTGGGTTACGAAAGTTTTGCTGATTGAGTTGAGTGGTTTAAAATGGAATTCGTTCCCGCACGCGGACCGTCGTCATCTTTCGCTGTTAATTTGCCTCCTCAGGTACTGTTATTGTTGGATAATTGCTCTGTGGATCCATCAGCAGATGAACATGTCTCTGAAGACGGCAACATTTTTGCAATGTTTCTGTCACCTAACACCACGGCGTGTATACGACAAATGGATCAGAGCGTTATGTGACAATAGAAATAATTGACAGTCAATTGACAATATAACAAATTTAAAATAAAAATTACGTAGGGTAAGTGCTCCAGTGAATGAACACCCACCAGTGAATGAACAAAACGCAGTTTTTTCAAAAAAATAAGAAATTAAGGCGTTTCTATCAGAGCATTTTTTTCATTATGGCAACTCTATCTCGTACTTTGATAGCAACATTCATTTCTAATGACACTGTTCATTTCAAAATGGCGAGGGTAATGTAGTCTCTTAAGAAAACTGAGAATTTGTTCGAGCCAGAATTTACAGTTCAGGTATGAGGACTCATTTTTGATTTGAGATTGTAACTGCAGTATTTTCGTGAAGTTATTTGTTTAATAATATAGTAGAATTGATTAATATTGTATTTCAAATCAATTTAGTTGGAATTTTAGCCAGTTACAGTAAATTATTAAAGGTCCCAGCATTGGAACTAAAAATAGTTTGAAACCCAATGAATGAACGGCCGGTCATTCACTGGGCCATCGTCAATTTCAATTTTTGTTAAAAAATGTATTTATTTTAATGCTATAAGGTCCGTTTTTTGGGAGTTATTTTATAAATGGATACCTTTTGGCCAGTATTGGGACAGGTATGTTCATTTATTGGTTTTTAAAATCAAGTTAATGAACAAACTACATGAATAGTTTTTGTTATAAAGACAACCAATAAATGAACACAACATATTTACGCCAGATTTCATATACCAAATTCGGTCAGGTAGATAAACCTGGACCGATTTTAGGGTAGATTTTGACATAATATTGAATTCCTTTATTTTTCTGTTATTTGCCCTTAAGATAAGCATGGATTCAAGAAAAAAATATCAACGATTCCGATGTAGTCAAGAAACATTGGAGAAAGCACTATTACTAAAGGGCTATTGCTAATGGAGAACAAAGTATAAATAAAGCGAGTAATATATATCAGATACAAAAATCTACTCTACATAATAAATTGACTAATAAGGTTCCGTTACAAAGAAAAATTAGGATTAGATAATAGTTAGATAAGAATTTTTCTGGCAAAAAAAAAATCCGCTCCAATAACTAAAAATACTACCTACAAAATTAATTTAACTTGAAGACCTTAACGTGGCAAGAAACTAAATTATCCAAACACAATGTGGCGAAATTGTAATGAGTACGAATATGAGCGTGGTTATTTCACACCGGAATTCGCGAATTGATTGCGTTGCGCATGAAGCACCGTCCTGCTGCGCTCCAACACCGAGGCGATCGGGGCGCGCAGGAAGCCACGTCTAGACGGCCCCGGGCTCTCCGGCGAGGCGTCTTCTACCTCAGCGCAGGCCTCCTCTCCTGCCGCGCGCGAACTGATTGCGTGGCGCAGAAAGCGCATCACCACCAACGTCCTGCTGCGCTCCAAGACCGAGGCGATCGGGCCGCGGAAGAAGCCGCGTCTAGACGGCCCCGGGCCCTCCGGCGAGGAGTCCTCTCCTCGCGCGAACTGATTGCGTTGCGCGAAGGAATTGATTGCGATTCCAAGAAGTAGGATCGTGCTTGATTAATTTAAAAAAAAATTGCGACTATTAAAGAAGTAAACACGTACTCCGACCAGTGAGGAGGGGGAAAAACAGAAACATAAAGTTGTCGTTGATCTGTCAGTACTAGCCAACCAAGCCGACTAGACGAACGGATGGAATGCGCCTCCCCGCCCGCGCACCGCCTCATGCCGCGCTCACCTCCTTGTACCGTTCACAGATGCGTTCACAGAGACCGTAATCTCAGATTACGGTAATCTGTGTCGCAGCGCAGTTGTATGTTCACACGCCGCGTTCGCATGTCTTACGATACCAAATAATTTCTGGATTATAATTGTTGAATCTTGTTGTTATCAGTGTTATTATTGTTTCTTTGTTACGTGTTATATTATTTGTTAAGTTTTGATTGTTGTTGTGCACAGAAAGACAGTGCTCAAAATGGGGAAAAATAAGACGATTCACAGTGGAGAGCGGACAATGATTTTACGAGTTTTACATTTTTTTGAAGAAGAGAAACGGAAGGGCCTGTTTGTAATTCCGGTCGATCAAGTACTAAAAAGGACATGTGCTGCTACTGGTGTCAGTTTAAGTACAATCACCCGTATAAAAAGGGAAGAAAACCGTATTTTACAGGTAAATTATAGGTTATGTTAATAAATTGGTTACTCCAAGTTGTTCTTTTGTTTTATTTTTCTACCAGTGATACAAAGGGGTCAGTTTTAAAGGGGTGCATTTACACGATTCCAGATTTGTATTTTTCTTTTACAGGCAACATCCCCACCGCCTACTTCACCATCAAGTTCTGAACAAGCTTCAACATCACTTGCTACACCATATCCTGTAGTGAAACTACCAACTCCAGGAAAAAAACGCCGCCAGCCTGTTCACAACAAACTTGATATTGACGACTTCACAATTTGTTCATTAAGAAATATATATAATAAACAGTTTTTATACAGTGAGGATGGAGGTCCCGACTTTAAAAAAAAATTTGGCCGTTGCTAAAGAGGATTTGGATTTTCCAGGGCAAAAGGAGACACTTAGAAAAATTTTAACTGAAAAACTAGGTTATGCTTTTAAAAAGTGTTTGAGAAAGAGATATCTTTTAATAGAAAGACCAGAGATAGCTGCATGGCGAGCTCGCTACTTGCGGAGATTAAAAGAAAATACCGACCTTGGGGCTGACAAAAAGCCGGTAACATACATTGACGAAACTTGGATACACAGCCATTACACTGTTCATAAATGCTGGCAAAATTCACTAGATAAAGGAATCAGAAAAAACGATAGTCCCGGTCAGCGTTGGATTATTGTACATGCAGGTGGGGAGAACGGGTTTATAGAAGGTGCGGAATTGATATATAAATGCAAAAGCAAACAGGGTGATTACCACGATGAAATGGATACAGAAAATTTTCTTAAATGGTTGAATGAGAAACTTTTACCTAACCTACCGCCAAATGGCATTGTAGTTATGGATAATGCTCCATATCATAGCAAACAAATTAATAAACCTCCATCAATGACTTCACGTAAAGAAGCGATGCAAAACTGGTTAAAGGAAAAAAATATTGATTACGATGCAAGAATGACAAAAAAGGAATTATATTATTTGATTTTGCAGAATCGGCCCCCTAAGGAATATGAAGTGGATCAATTGATTCGGTCAAATGGACACGAAGTGTTACGTCTTCCACCATATCAATGTGAATTAAACCCAATCGAGTATGTGTGGAACTTAATAAAGCAGAGAGTCGCGGCTACAAATGTAAATCAGTCTGAAAAAGAGATCGAGAAATTAACCCGCCAAGCAATTCAGTCCATAACTGTGGCTGATTGGAGAAAAGAGGTCAATCACGTTGACAGATTGGCAAAGCAGTATTGGGAAAAAGAAAGACTCGATGAATTAGAAGAACGACAGTTAATTATAAATGTTGGTGATGACAGTGATTCAGATTCACAAGAGATGAACTTTTCGGATTCCGAAATGTCTGGAATAGAAGAAATAGATATTGATGAAGATTATTTGTAAATAAATATTTTCCAATAATTAATGTAAAATAAAGCATTTTTTTAATTTGGTGCACTTCTCTTATTATTTGCTCCCGTTGTCTCTGTAATAACAACGTCATATTATATCTTTCGCGTCCGTCAACTAAGACTAATTTTAGTAATAAACATAACCAAAATAAATTAATAAATACATTGCAGAACCATACGTGTAAATTACAAGTATACCTACTATTCAGAAATTTATTAAAATTTTCATTTTAATTTGAAATTAAATGTTGCTATTTTTTCCAACGGTACTCGCTGAGCGTGCGGATGACGTCACGTTTGACATTCGTCTAGTTGGCTTGGTTGGCTTGTATATGGTATCTCATCCAGACTTTACTATTAAAAAAATAATTCATAAGTTTTTGGCCAGCGGACATTCATACTATGATTTTGGCATAGTAGAAAAAAAATTAAAAAAAACTTTAAAGAAATATACACACATCAAATAAAGTTTGAAAATACGAAATCTATACGAAAGTGCATTGTTCATTTTGGGCTACCCGTGGACAGGATGCTTAACTGTTAATTAAATCATACCAAAAATTACCTTTATTTTTCTAGTTTTATATGCGAATTATTTTTGATAAGATTTTTTATTGACTCCTTTTGTTAGTAGGGATTGCACATTCCACACAAAATAGATGGTAATAAAAACGATACATCGATTCAAAAAAAGAGTACTATAATATATATATAGATGTTTTAAGTCTTTTTCACACCAAGGCCGCAAGGACTTTTTTAAAGTGTGGTCGAAAACAAACTAACTAGAAATATTACAATATAGATTAATCGCGAACTTACGTACGTAGCTGCTATTTATTACGAGCGATATTACGTTTATGAACGATACATCGATTTTTCGGAAAACATTGTGTTGCAAACATCGATTGCATTGCTTCCCTTACATTGCATCCCTAAGCTGTCAATGTCACATTCAATTTCATTTCATTCGCTTTGTTTTTCGCATCGTGGATACACTCTGTCTTTGTATATTTTCATTGTTTTACGAAGAGTTACGGCTTACGAAAATGGACTTGGACCCTGATTTTCTTATTGACCTTGGCACGCATATGGAGTCCGATTCTAACGCTATCGACCCCGGCTCGAATATGGATAATGCGCACTTGCGCACGGACACAGAGGAGAGCAAAAATACAAAGCAGAGACGTCAATAGAAAGATCTATTATGTTTATGTATTACATGAAAATGAAAGACAAGGAAGAGAAGCAATAAAACAATATTGTTGTAACTGCATCGTAGGCCGGAGAACCGTAGGTTGCTGTGCTCATGTAATGACAGTAATTTGGTTTTTAAGCTGGGCAAGGTATCAAGAAAATATAAATGCACCTGCCCAGTTTCTCGATAATATATTATTAACGTATGAATCAGATTAATAAAAATATGTCAACTGAAGTGTTTGTTTTATTTCAAAATACTTATGATTTTTTTATGTCAAAAAAACAGTGCAGTAAATATCTGGCTACAAAACATTATTATTTTCTGTTTTAAACTGGCTTAATCTAATCAACCAATATCATTTTTATGTTTAAATCGAGGGTTCACGGATAGCCAAATTCCTATGCAAAGTGGACAATGACCTTTATTGACATTGTTTAGTTTAATAATGATGATCTATTGTTTTTATAACATTCTAAGCAATGCAACTGTAATTGTATACAATTTTATCTGGTAATGGCAACAAGCGACATATTCGAAAAATTTGGTTCATCTTATTTTAGAAAAACTGGATACTGGCTACCTTTGCTTTTATATGACTCAATTGGTGCCACAGATCTCTAAATTCTTCATTCACGACACACAAGATTGAAACAAATGGAGTCTCAGATTGGGAGACGAAAACAAAGAAGGGGATTAAATTTTCTCACACAACGAAAAATAATGGTCTGAGTGATACAACTTTCATTTTCAAAGGATGGAAATAAAATGGATGTCAGTTTGCTAATCTCAAGAATTTGAGTCAAAACGATTGATGACGTCAGAATTTGTAATCGCATCCTACATAAAATTGAAAAATCTGTGAACCCCTCATTCTTGAAGAATTCAAAAGAGCACCCAAAATAATTGTAGTTTCGAAAAGCCACGAATATTTGTTAAAAATTTGAAAATTGATGTCATATGTTGTAGTCATGGCCGGAGAAAAATTATTAGAAAATTAATAATGTAACTTATGTCACATTACATATCGTCGGTGATACTGCAAAACGTTCCATGTCAAAAAAAAAAAGAAAACACATTCTTCTAAAAAATGTTCCTGTGCGTGTATCCGAACGCGCCTGCAAATCGTTCTATGCCATTAGCCAATCACAAGACAGAGTTCAATGTGTTGCAATACGTAACTGTCCTGAACTGTCAAATTGCTGGGTAACGCAATACGTTCTAAGTCGTCGTAACGGTTTTAGCAAGCAAATTAAACAATAAAAAATATTGTTATCGGTTAATTTTTTCAGGTAAGTAAGCAAAAGACTATTTTTAAGTGTTATTGGATCGTACTACACCTAAACCTAACGTAGAATATCAGAAAAAACATGTCTTACATGTAATTTTTCTAAGTAATAGTAAATTAGTATCACTATCAATAGTTTTCTGGCTTTTTTGTTAAACTAATGGATTATTTAACGTTTTGCTGCCGAAAACTTTAGTTGATTTAAGTTGATTTATAGGATTTTAGGAAATAACGTTAATCTTTCAAAATCGAACTTTGACATAGAACTTATTGCAAATGAATTCAGATGACATAGCACATATTACAACCTGACTTACAGTATATTTTGTTTTAGAAAGAATGGATCGTTGCTTGCGAGGTAAACGAATGGTGCAATTGTCACTCAAGCAAAATGAGTACTCAACTGTATTAGACGAGAATACTGGGGAATTTCGAAATGTTGACTACATGAGATCACCAACTAGCACAAATTCGTCTGCTAGTTCTTTAGATTTTTCCAAATCTGTGTCGGATTATATTCCCAGTGATGATGACAGTGATATCACATTTTGTGAAGAACAAGATAAAATATGCGAGGAAATACTAGATCCTGCCACAGGATTATTTACAGAGACACAAGATGGTGACGGTCGAGCGAAAAAACGTCGAAGCCGAGGTCAGGGTGATCGATCACAATGGAAAAGACAAAAAAATTCAGAAGCCAGATTAAAAGGTGAAGCATACATAGGTTTCAAAAAAGATGAAAGGGGGAAGTATGTACAAATAGCGTGTAAGCCAGCAAAGAGTTTAGGAAAACGTTGCAGAGGGCATGTTCGCGAACAAAAACAAGGTGGACCTAAGCAGTGTTTCACTTGTGATGATATAACTGAGTCTCAAAGAGAAGCAATATTTAATGACTACTGGAAGATGCAATCTTGGGAAGCTAGGAAAGCTTTTGTGCGTAGCCTTGTTTTAAAAAATGTTCCACAATATAGAAGGAAGTCTGTTCACGAAGAGAAAAAGAAGAATATTTCTTTGAAATATTATTTGCTTTTACAAACAGATGATAGCTCAGTTAAGTTCTATGTCTGCAAAGAAATGTTTATGTCAACATTAGGTATTGGGAAAAGACAGCTTCGAGACTGGTTGCTAACCAACACTAACGACTGTAACGACACAACTGAAGCTAATAATAACAATCTGACAAGTGATAAAGAAATGTCTGTGATTGCTTTCTTGGATAAACTTGCTAAGGTTGAATCTCACTACTGTAGGGCATCTTCTAGAAAACTTTATTTGGAGCCAGTTTGGGATAGCTATAATCATATATTTAAAGAATATGAAAAGAGTTGCATGGAAGAAAATAAAAGTCATTGCTCAAGACGATATTTCTTAAAGATTTTTCGAAAACTCAACTATGACATTTTTAGCCCACGAAAGGACCAATGTAATAAATGCATTAGTTTCAAACAAGGTAACTTATCCCAAACTGACTATGATGCTCATCAAACTAAAAAGTGTAAGGCAAGAAGTGAAAAAGAAAATGATAAAGTCAACAGTGAAAATCAAACATTAGTTTACACCATGGATGTCCAAGCTGTCCTGCTTTGTCCAAATATTCAAGCTTCAGCAACTTACTACAAGACAAAGCTTAAAGTACACAACTATACCATTCATAACATGAAAAATAAAGAAGCTGCATGTTATATTTGGCACGAAGGGAATGGTGGTTTGGAGAGTGATGTTTTTGCTTCTAATTTAACTAGACACCTTAAATACGACATCGATAAATTTAACCCAACAAAAATCGTACTATGGAGTGATGGGTGTGGATATCAAAATAGATGTTTGACTTTGGCTAATGCTTTGCTTGATTTGGCGATCGAAAATAATGTTATCATTGAACAAAAATATCTCGAAGTCGGCCATACACAAATGGAAGTTGATTCAATTCATAGTGTAATAGAAAAGAAGTTGCATGGCCGAAAACGAGATATTTTTGTTCCTGCCGATTATGTGGGTATAATTAAATCAGCAAGGCAAGATCCCGAGCCTTATAAAGTATTTTATCTGACTTATAAGGACTTTCACAGCTTTTCTCAGGGCAAATATAAAAGCTTGAGACCGGGGAATAAAAAAGGTGATCCGTATGTTACTGATATTGTAGCATTACAGTATGATCCAAATGAAGGTAAAATAAATTACAAAACTGATTTTGATCAGTCTTGGGAATGTTTACCTAGAAGACCAGTGACTACTACTTCGTTATGCTTAAGTCAACGACCTTCCCTGTATCAAAAGCCACTGGCTATAGAAGTGGCCAAATTTGGTCATCTTCAAGAAATGAAAGTCCTTATTCCCTCAGACCATAATTTATTCTATGATTCACTAGAACATGGCTGTTTAGATATTCAAATATGTCCACATATTCGAAAACTAGTTTAAATCCATTATTAATTCATCCATAATTAATTTGTTTACGTTTCTTCATTATTTCACTGGTGTGGTAAAGCTAGTGTATAAAACAAACTGTAATAGTTACTTAATAAGTGATGTTACTAATAAAGCATTTAATATTTTGGTATTTTTTGTGTTTCATAACCAGTCAACCTCGTTTTCCTAACCAGAATAGGTGGTAGATATCATATTTTTTCAGATAGATTTGTTTTCAAATAATCACATCAGCTACCTTTTATAACAGCAACAGGTTCTAAGTCAAAAGAATAGGTTTAAATTATTGATTGCAAAATGTTACATGTCTACTTATTTTAACACTAAAAAAATATTCAGGACTCATTTCCATACAGTTAAATAGGTCTTATTGATGATAGAACACTATATGAATTTCAAATATGTATCGAAATCATATAAAAATATAATCAGTTTTTTCTCTCTGCTGTAAAATTAGTTTACGGCGACATAGCTCTATTTGCAGTATCACCGACGATATGTATTTACTCATTCTTGAAGAATTCAAAAGAGCACCCACAATAATTGAAGTTTCGAAAAGCCACGAATTTTTGTTAAAAATTTGAAAATTGATGTCATATGTTGTAGTCATGGCCGGAGAAAAATTATTAGAAAATTAATAATGTAACTTACGTCACATTACATTATGTATTTGTAAATCCTTATTTTTCAAAGACATATACAACAACAACTATGGTATACAAGCAAAATGCCACAGACCTGTTAGTCCTTGATTCACAACACACAAGATTGAAACGAAGGGTGTCTCATGATTGGGAGACGAAAACAAAGAAGGTGACTGAAACTTCTCAAACACAAGAATTTGAGGCCACAGCATTGAGACTGTAGCGACGTAAATTGTAATCATGGATGAAATATCAGTTAGTCCTACATTTTCAAAGGATCCAATTTAAAACGAACTTCAGTTCTCTCGTACTCAAGAATTTGAGTTTAAAAACTGACAATGATGATGATACCAGTACAATTACTGGTATGACGACTTCTAGCACTCGTCAAAAATGGTGCATTATGGGTATACCTATTATGGTATTGAAGTTTTCCATATTGCTGGCATATACCTATACAAAACTTCAAGTTGATGTAATTAGAGTTCACCCACTTCCTAGGCACTATCATCTCCTGTCGGGAGATTTCTTATTTATAGCCTTGTTCTTTGATTATAGTTTTCAGCCATTACTTTCAAAGTCCATAACACCTTCATCGCAGCTGTTCAAAATTTTCATAATCTCTTTGCTGGCACACTGGGCATCGATCTCTCTCATGGCGTTCAGTCTCTCAGTGACATGTCTGCCGAAGAACCAATACTGTTGACTGGTCACCCCTTCTACATCAATGTTGGACACCAAAGGCGCCATAGCTTGCACCAGGTCATCCACGATCTGTTTGCATTTGTCTGTTTTATCTTTTTTAATTTTGATTTTGGCTTTAATTCTTCGCCGAGGTCTATCTGTTCTCTGATCGTCTGCTCTTTGTCTGATTTTCAATAGTCCAAATTCATCTACTTCAGAGTGCAACTCTTCCTTTATATCCATGTGACTAGAGCCCGCCATCAAGTTGTCCGATGCTGGAATTGATGTGTATGGCTGAAATAAAAAATAAAACTGTTAAATAATTATAAATTTACTAGACAGACTACTAGAAAAATAAAAAGTTTCCTATCAGTTAATTTGGGTTATGATCTATCTGTGTACCAAATTTCACCCAAACGAGTAACAAACATCCATCCATACTCACAAACATTTACATTTATTATAATATTAGTAGGATTAAGTAGTTCATAGGTATCTTTGTTAATGTTTTGCTAATAGCTGTACCTATTTATAAATGTATGAATTAAGTTTTAGTTTTCCACCACTTGGTGCTTGGTGCCCTGATCTCTCTTCCTAAAATCCCACTGGTTCTGTGCATGTACCAAAAGAAAAGTGAAGGAAACTTGCCAGGAAAAGTGTGAAGGTGTTGCTAGTTGGATATGACCATGATAATTGTCACACCATGGTGGTGGACAGTGGACACCATTGACAAGTAATTTCAAAATGTAATTGCCATTAAAGAGTGCTTTCAGAAACATATGTAACGTGCTTTTTCGTCCTTGCGCTCGTTACGAATTTATTGTTTATTTTCGACATTTCTATTTCATTCACCATAATTCATATTAACCTTAGTCTGTTGACATTGACACTTCTATATTTTTCTAAAGTGGTTTGTAGGTAGAAGTGAAATAAAAGTCATTTGTAATACCCGTTAAGAAATTTATTAATTACATACGTAATATTATTTTATAGTTTAATAAACTTATTTTCTAAATTGTGGTGGATTCGAAAAATAAAACATAAATATAATTTTAGAAATATTTATTAAAATTAAATTATTTTTTTTATATAAAAATTGTAAGCATATTGCTTGACAGATTTCTAATCCTAATTTCTGATCGCATCCTTTACTGGGAGTAATGTCAAGTGTTAATTGACAGCCCTCACTTTTCTTTAAATTTTCATAATGTGAAGACCTCTTTTTTTTGCCTTGAATTTTTATTTTGTTAATCCGGCCTAATCAGGCCAGATTATTTATTTTAGTGGTTGTTTGAACCATAGGGAGAATGTGCCCTTTATGATTTATTATATTTAAGGGATATTTTAATCCCTATTTGTTTTCTTTTGTGGAGCGCGTCATCACGCGGTAAGAACTTTTATTTGCAACTTTTTTCGTTTAATTACAAGTTAATAACATTTTCGATTTAGATTCTTATTTGAATTTTTATTGTTGCAGCTCCAAATTCGTATCCAAAAATATTATTCCAAATTTGTAATCCAAACTTGTAGTTTAAAAATTTAATCCAAAAATATTACTCTCCATGTATTCTTTTTATTCTTTGGAATCTTTATACATCTACTCCATGAGTATGATGGGAAACCTTTATTTATGCCGACGGAGGTGATGGGGTGACGTCTCCTCTGGACTGGTTATACTTTTCTTTCTGGGATATTCTTCACCTTTGGATGGAACCATATACTTATTCTTTTTGTTTGGAAATCTGTTAAGTACTACCATAACTGTAAGTCAAAACTTATTATTATTATACCTTTAAGCAGTTACAAGAAGTTAGGGTTTTCTTTTAAGTGCCTTGATATTTGTTTTATGTTGATGGTCAATATAGTACCTAACAAAATACTTTCTTTGTTTTCTTGTCAACTTCTCACACAGAACACCCTCATTGAGATTAGAAGTCCAACGGTCTAACCGACTTTAGCTATCTGGTGGAGTACGCTGCATCACAAGCACCTGCCTCTCTGGCGCCCGAAACTTTCCTTGTTATTTTTTATTGTTTTGTTTTTTTTTTATTTGAGGGGCAGGGCCACTAACACCTGGCTACTGCGGCGGCTGCTCTGGCCTTATTTTTTTTATATTTTTTTTTAAGTTATTTTTTTTTGTTTTTTTCCCTGAAAACACCTCGGACTAAAAAAAACTTTATTACATTTGGCACCTGCGAACAGGGACTGATTTGTTCTGTGGGGACTTATTTGCTTTATTTTGTGAGTGCAGATTATTTGTACTGCACTAAATTTTATTGGACATATTTTTTTTGTGCTGAGGTGATAAGTTGACAAACTTATTCTTGTAACTGGTTTTGTATTATTTTTTAGAAACAAATAAACTGATAGGTTGTGTAACTTTATTTTGTTTCCCTTATTTTTGTTTTGACCTGTTCTATATTTGGTTATTTTGTTTTGCAAACTTGCAATTATTGTCTTGTATCACATAGAAGTAATAAATACAAAGTTTCTATACAAAGTTTTGAACTTAGATTGTTGAGGTTGTGTATAAGTAAAGAATATAAATATTAGTTTTGTAATATTAATTACTGCCATTGAATTTATATTATAACAGTAAAGTTAAACTTACTTTATTAAGTTTAAAGTGTTTAATATTTAGTTTTTGCATTTTTGAGTTTAAAGTAGAAACAGTTAATAGTTTACAATATTAAAAGTAAATTTGAGTTCAGTGTTTTGTTGTTGATATTAACTTTACATAAAATTTTCTATTGTTTGAAAAGAAAAGTTATTGTTAAATTTTCTTAATTTTGTAATATTGTTCATCTTTAAAGTTCATCTTTATAGTTTGGTCATAACAGTTATTTGTAGTCATGGATGTTAATACTAAGGATAGTAGTCAATCTGATAAACAAAGTGATTTAGTGTTTGAGAACTTAATTGAAGTTGACAATGTAACGAATACACCACAATCACATGAAAATAAGCTTTTATCTTCTAGTGAAAATAACTTAAACCGTTCAGTTATTCACAACAACCACTATTATCAAAAACATTTTGATTTTTGCAAATTAAATTTAACATTTAACGGTCGTACTTGTCCTATTGAATTTCTGCGGAGACTTGAAGAGTTGAAGCCGGTTAAAGGTTATAGTGATTATCAATGCTTTTTGGCTTTGCCAGTTCTTCTTTCAGATATTGCTTTGAAATGGTACAGAGGTAGAAGAGATACTATTTTAAATTGGTCACAGTTTAAGATTGAGTTTTTGGATTATTTTACACCTAGAAACTTTAATTTTCAATTGGAAACTACTATTAGGAATAGGAAACAGAAACCTGGTGAAACTTTACAGGAATTTATAATTGAAATCATGGATCTTTCAGCCAAATTGCGAACTCCATTGTTAGAATCTACTTTGTTGGACATTGTTAAACATAATATGTTACCTGAATATTCTTTTCATACTATTGGTCGTTGTATCGTTTCTTTAAATGAACTTATACAGTTAGGCAAGGAAATTGAATCATATAAACTTAATTCAAGTAATTCTTCTTTTATTAATTCAAAAGTTAAACAAGAACCTAGTTTTTTAAAATCTAACAGGATTGTTTGTTTGAAATGTAAATTGCCTGGTCATACATATAAAGAATGTAGGAAATTTACAGGGGTTAAATGTTTTACTTGCGGTCAGCCCGATGTTTTGACAAAAGATTGTAAGAAGTGCAATCCTGGTAAGAGTGTTGCAGTTTTATTGGCTAATTCCCATCCAAAAAACGAGTAAGGCTCCGTTGTAGCCAACTTTTTGATAAAAGTGATCGGTGTACAACGGGATATAAACAGGAATGTGCGAGTAAATTTAATGTTTTGTCTTCCAAAAATAATAATAGTATTGAAGCTCAAGTAGCTACTCTTTTTCACAGTTTAGATAGACGTCCTTATATGTCATTTTCGGTTAAAGGTCGTGAATTTTTAGGATTGTTGGACAGCGGTTCCCAAATTTGTGTTTTAGGCAATAATTCTCATCATGTTTTCGAGTCAATTGGTTTTGAAGTTCATAAATTAGCTTCTACTGCTACAACTGCTGATGGTAAGCAGCAGCAAATTATTGGTTTTATGGAATTACCTGTGAAGTGTGCTAAGCGTGTTAGGTTATGTAGATTTAATGTAATACCGTCAATAACAATTGATGTTATTCTTGGTATGGATTTTTGGATTAGTTTTGACATATTTTCTAAATTGAGTAAGGAGATTTCTTTTGTAAATTGTGAGGGTAAACCTTTCGAAATAGCTTCAATTGTACCTGCGTCAGGATTATCTTTCGATCAACGCCACCGTTTAGATAAAATTACTTCTTTATTTGAAAATATTTCATATGAACATAAAGGTTTAGGGAAAACGGATTTAGTTCAACATAAAATTGTTACTGTGGGAGAGCCTATTAAACAACGTTATTATCCATTGAGTCCAGCTAGATTAAAAGATTTAAATTTGGAAATTGATAAAATGTTAGCCGAGGGAATTATTCAACCTTCTAAATCGCCTTGGAGTAGTCCTCTTGTTTTAGTGACGAAGAAGGATGGTTCTCTTCGTGTTTGTTTAGATTCACGTAAATTAAATTCTGTTACTGTTAAAGATTCATATCCACTTCCTTATATTTCTCGTATATTAGGAAATCTTAGAGATGCTCGTTATCTTTCATCTATTGATTTATCAAAAGCATTTTACCAAATTTTGTTGGAAGAAACGTCTAGAGAAAAGACAGCTTTCGTAGTTCCAGGCAGAGGCCTATTTGAATTCACAAGGATGCCATTTGGTGTGACAAATGCTCCAGCTGAATTGCAACGGTTATCTGATAAGTTATTCGGACCAGAGTTTGACGATAAGTTGTTTTGTTTCCTGGATGATCTTATTTTGATTTCTAGAGATTTTGAAAGTCATTTAGCTCTTTTAGAAAAAGTTTATCAACGTTTAAAGGATTCAGGCTTGACTATTAACTTAACTAAATCGGAATTTTGTAAAGAAAAACTTAAATACTTAGGTTATGTTGTGGACAAAGATGGTCTTCATACTGATCCTGATAAATTAGAGGTAATCAAAAACTTTCCTACACCCAAATCTGTTAAAAATGTTCGTAGCTTTATTGGTATGTGTTCTTATTATAGGAGATTTATTCCCAATTTTTCTGATCATGTTGCTCCTTTGACAAAATTGACTAGTTGTAAAAGAAAAGCTAAAATTAAATTTGAGTGGAATGATGTTGCTGAAAAATCTTTTAATTATCTTAAACATGCTTTGATGACAGCACCTGTATTGCAGTGTCCTAATTTTGATAAACCATTTTCTATTCATTGTGATGCCAGCGGTTTTGCAGTTGGTAGTGTTTTGATGCAAAATGATGATGAAGGTCATTCTCATCCTATTGCTTATTTTTCCAAATTATTATCTAAAGCGGAACAAAATTATAGTGTTACTGAAAGAGAGTTATTAGCAGTTTTGTTATCTGTAGAACATTTTCGACCATATGTAGAAGGAACTGAATTTACTGTCGTTACTGATCATTCTAGTTTAAAATGGTTAATGAATTTAACAAATCCTTCTGGTAGATTAGCCAGGTGGGCAGCACGTTTGTCTCAATATAAATTTAAAGTAATTCATAAGAAAGGTAGTGTTCATAGTGTTCCAGATGCTTTGTCTAGAGTTGAAATTTCAGCTATTACTTTGTGTCCTGAAGATATTTATGATTCATGGTATAAAAAGATATTTGAGGATTGTCAAAAACACCCTTCAAAATTTAAAACTTTTAAAGTAGAAAATGATACTTTGTATAAATTTGTTAAACCTAAATATTCATTAAATAGAAACTTAGCTTGGAAAATAGTTATTCCTAGAGAACATGTTTTAGATACTATTAGAAACAATCATGATGATTTAAATTCAGCTCATTTTGGTATTCATAAAACTCTTGAGAAATTAAAAACACATTATTTTTGGCCTAAGATGTTTAAAGATGTTAAAGAGTATATTAATAAATGTGATATTTGCAAAGCTTATAAACATTCTAATTCTGCTCCTGTTGGTTTAATGACTAATCCAAAATTAGTTAACCATCCAATGACAATGTTGTCTATAGATATTATTGGACCTTTACCTAAATCCTATTCAGGTCATGTTAATATTCTATCCGTGGTAGATGTATTCACTAAATTTTGTTGGATATTTCCTCTTTATCAAGCAACAACAAACGCTATTATAAAATTATTAGAGAAAGAGATATTTTTAAAATTTGGTTGTCCTAAAATAATAATTTGTGATAATGGTAGACAATTTACATCTAAAATGTTCAAAGATTTCATTAAAGCTTATAATATTCCTAAATTATTTTACAATACATTGTATACTCCTCAAAATAATCCAGTAGAAAGGTTCAACAAGACAATTGAGACCTGTATAGCATGTTATGTAGATACAGATCATAGAACTTGGTCGAGGTTTTTGCCTCATATTCAAGCTGCTATTAATGGCACTATTAATTTAGTTACTGGGTACACACCTAATTTTCTTATGTTTGGTAGAGAGATTTATTTAGATGGTTCCTTATATAAATTTAGTTCTTTTTCTGATCCATCAGAGATCATTATTAGTAGTCGTTCAGAATATTCCCAGCTTCTTTCTAATTTGGAAGATATTTTTGCTAAGACTGTTGCAAATTTAGCGAAGTCTTATAAGAAAAATGCTTTGTATTATAATTCTAGAAGAAAAGTCATTTCTTATGATGTTGGAGATATTGTATGGAGGAGAAACTTTGTACAATCCAACGCTCCTCATTTTTTCTCTGCTAAATTAGCACCTAAATTTGTTAAATGTAAAATTGTTGAAAAGATTTCGGATAATGTTTACTTGTTAAAAGATTTGAATAAAAATACTTCTGGCAGATTTCATGTTAAAGATATTCTTAAAATCTAGGCCTTATTTTTGGAAAAGTCTAAATTTATTGAGTATTCTTGTTAGTGTTGTTTTTGTTTCCTAGGTCAATTAAGCGCTTTGAATGTTGATGTATGTTAAAGTTTTGTGTAAGGACTGCAGTTGTTAGATGATGTATGCTGATATGAAGTATGACAGGGGCCTTGGTAAATAAATTATTCTTGTTTCGACACATATTCATGGTATACCATCGTTAACCATGTATACTCGAATTTCTTTTGGGATAATATCAAAATTTGTGAGAAAAATAGGAAGCCAACAACATTATAAGGACTTCTTAGTTTTTTTTGCATACCTATTTGGTGTGACTCCTTTTTTTTTGTTTGTTTGCAGTATGAAACACTTTCGTGTGACATACTTCTTTGTTGTACTTTGTACATTTTGTTGTTTTGTGTTGGGTATAGTTGTTGTTTTTTTTTGTGATGTGCGTACTCTTGTTTGTTGGTTAGTAGGAGTTTTTTTTGTGTTAGTTTAAGTATCATAGACTTAAGATCCTGGACATGACATTTGCGCACACCCTTTTACCTCAGCATTCCTACAGGCTGAGTGTGACTTTTGGTGCTTTTGCACACTTTTTTTTGATGCCCAACCAATTTGTTTTACTGCGTTCAGTTCGCTCTCACAAAGCTTTCCGCTTTTGTGTTAGCCGGTTGCATACTGGACCAGTAATTTTTTTTTCCTTTTGGGACCTTTTTTATTAGCACTCTGTTGCTAACTTTGTGGTACTTGTTGCCAACTTTTGTTTTGGTATTTTTTTTACTGAGTCTAGTTCACTATACAAGGTTATCATACCCATTGTATTAGTCGGTTGCATACTAGTCCAGTAGCTTTTTGTGGTACTCTGCTACCAACTTTTGTTATTTTCTGAGTTTAGTTTGCTAACACAAGGTTTTTATACCCATTGTGTTAGTCAGGTGCATACTAAGCCAGAAAATTTTGTTTTGTTTGGGTTTATCCCAGTCTTTGGTTATAAGATTACTTAATCTTATTAGTTTTGTCCTACATAGGATGTTTGTCTTTTGTGTGTTCTTTCTTAGGAAAAACACAACTTTTTTTGCTTTGGTTAGTTTGTCGTTGCATGACCATTGAGTCCAATGCCTCGATCAGGTGCATACCAGCCGAGCAATTTTGTTCTCTTTAGATAGTTTTGTTAGTATTATTTTGTTACTTAGTCCTAAATACTTACATACTTACTAGTATTGGGAATGGTTCGTCAATGTGATTCCTTTGAGTTTCCATTGTACCGGTTGCATACCAGACCTGATGGTAGTAGTACTGAGTATTTCTTTGTTTGTTTGCTTGTTGGAAGATGTTAGATGGTTGTTTGTACAACTTTTGTTGTATATTTTTGTTTTGTTGGGTACATATTTTGTTTAGGTAACATTTATTGGTTTCATATCTATAAAAAATCCAGAACCTTCAGTTCTGAATTTTTTTTTCTCCAGAAAAGGGGGAAATGTAACGTGCTTTTTCGTCCTTGCGCTCGTTACGAATTTATTGTTTATTTTCGACATTTCTATTTCATTCACCATAATTCATATTAACCTTAGTCTGTTGACATTGACACTTCTATATTTTTCTAAAGTGGTTTGTAGGTAGAAGTGAAATAAAAGTCATTTGTAATACCCGTTAAGAAATTTATTAATTACATACGTAATATTATTTTATAGTTTAATAAACTTATTTTCTAAATTGTGGTGGATTCGAAAAATAAAACATAAATATAATTTTAGAAATATTTATTAAAATTAAATTATTTTTTTTATATAAAAATTGTAAGCATATTGCTTGACAGATTTCTAATCCTAATTTCTGATCGCATCCTTTACTGGGAGTAATGTCAAGTGTTAATTGACAGCCCTCACTTTTCTTTAAATTTTCATAATGTGAAGACCTCTTTTTTTTGCCTTGAATTTTTATTTTGTTAATCCGGCCTAATCAGGCCAGATTATTTATTTTAGTGGTTGTTTGAACCATAGGGAGAATGTGCCCTTTATGATTTATTATATTTAAGGGATATTTTAATCCCTATTTGTTTTCTTTTGTGGAGCGCGTCATCACGCGGTAAGAACTTTTATTTGCAACTTTTTTCGTTTAATTACAAGTTAATAACATTTTCGATTTAGATTCTTATTTGAATTTTTATTGTTGCAGCTCCAAATTCGTATCCAAAAATATTATTCCAAATTTGTAATCCAAACTTGTAGTTTAAAAATTTAATCCAAAAATATTACTCTCCATGTATTCTTTTTATTCTTTGGAATCTTTATACATCTACTCCATGAGTATGATGGGAAACCTTTATTTATGCCGACGGAGGTGATGGGGTGACGTCTCCTCTGGACTGGTTATACTTTTCTTTCTGGGATATTCTTCACCTTTGGATGGAACCATATACTTATTCTTTTTGTTTGGAAATCTGTTAAGTACTACCATAACTGTAAGTCAAAACTTATTATTATTATACCTTTAAGCAGTTACAAGAAGTTAGGGTTTTCTTTTAAGTGCCTTGATATTTGTTTTATGTTGATGGTCAATATAGTACCTAACAAAATACTTTCTTTGTTTTCTTGTCAACTTCTCACACAGAACACCCTCATTGAGATTAGAAGTCCAACGGTCTAACCGACTTTAGCTATCTGGTGGAGTACGCTGCATCACAAGCACCTGCCTCTCTGGCGCCCGAAACTTTCCTTGTTATTTTTTATTGTTTTGTTTTTTTTTTATTTGAGGGGCAGGGCCACTAACACCTGGCTACTGCGGCGGCTGCTCTGGCCTTATTTTTTTTATATTTTTTTTTAAGTTATTTTTTTTTGTTTTTTTCCCTGAAAACACCTCGGACTAAAAAAAACTTTATTACACATAAGTCAATTGATTTGAAATATTGATGATGTCATAAGTTGGATCCTTTAGACGAAAATAGATTTTGTTTGAAGAACCCGGATTATGACATCAATATTCGTTTTTGACAGTTCAATAAAAGTATCTCAATTGACTCTAGAGTCCACCAAAATATCAGGAATATTACAATATCATGGGATGTTAAGTTTAATGCATCTTGTATGCCAGAAAAAATGTTTTAAAGAGAAGCATAGCCTAGACTTTGAACCTATTAAGGGTTCGGGTTTGAATCCCAGTGGCATATACCAACAACATTTTTATAACCTTCTCATCGTGAGGAGGAGTGAGGAGTAGTGATGGGTTACAAACATAAAATAAACAATAAAAACAAGTATCAGAGGAAACTAACCTCATATTGGGGATCTTCTCTTTTCACTTCCCGGAGGAACTGGAGAGGTTTCCATAGCGGCCAGCACGGGACAAACACATCAGATGGCGACCTGGCTGACTCTCTTGACTTGTCAACTTTCCGAAGGTTGTGATTAAATGTACTCCTGATGTTCACCCATCTGTCGCGCACAGAACGTGCTGGAATAGGAATAAAAAAAAAATTGATAATTAAAATTGTTTTAATTTTATTTTTAAGGCCAAACAACTACTTGGCTTGCGAGTCGCTTAAAATTTGGCCATCTACAAATCTCTCTTTGGCTTCTTTCATTTACAGTCATACCCTGCATTTGGGATAAGTTTGGCCCAAATAAGTGATGATGGGGTGGCAAGGGAACCCCACAAGCGGACCCCACGTACTCGTTATGGTACAAAACTTAGTTATGTTACAAAAGGTCAGAAATAGAAATATGAAAAAAAACGGTTGATTTGAGATTTCGCGCGAGTTTTCGTCAGCTGCATGTCTCAGCGTGCAAAACGCATACAGTTCTAAAGAACAAAGAAGATTTCCAAGATGGCGGTGAACTGGTTTTAGTAACTTACCAGTTATTCCTCGACCGAGTTTTGCGGCGAATTCAGCATACGCTTTATATTTCTGTTGAATGTGATGATTGGTGTTCCCAAATGGTTTCCAGATAAAGTCTCTGCTGCGAACGAAGTCAACTAACTCTAACTCTAGCTGGCGCGTCCAGTAGCAGGGTTTCCGACGCATGGCTGTTATTACGGATTTCCTATGTCAGATGTGGTATTTTCTTTTAAATAATTTATAACTGAACTGTTAGCAATAAACAAATCAGTAAACAGTTATTTCGTTTACTCAACTAAATAAAATAGAAAGAATAACACAATACAATACAGTGGTCAGTACAATACAATCGCCCCGCATTTTGTAAATGTATTCTTTTTGTAACAATCATATGTCAATGTCAATTTTGATTAACCGCGGGAGCATTTCAAGCCCTAGCGCTGGCTGCATTGACATTTGTTCGCCTGATGGAAAAGCAGCTTCACGGATACTTGGATGTAAAAAATTAATGAAATTTTGATTTTTATTGAATTGATTGAATAAAATTATAATATAAATAATGTAAGAATGGTAGAATTCTATTATAATAACAACTTATATACATACTCTTTTTATTAGCGCCATCTAGTGATTAAATGTATACTTACTTACTGTCCGTCAACTAAAGATGACTAAAGTCAGTGTTATTTTCATAGTAGTTCGAAAAACTGCTAACAGGTGGCGTTACAATGATGGCAGTTTTATTGAAAGATTTATTTATTGTGTACGTGCACGGCGACACCTATGCCATCTAGTGTCATTTATCGGAACTGCATGGGTAGGATTACTACCGTATGTTAACTTTTTGAAAAGTGTATCACAAATAATTTTGTATATTAAAAGGCTCATTAAAAGTGTATTCTTGTATTGATGGATGCTCCAATACTTCCAAGAATAAAATATATAAATATATTAGTGTAAATTCTCGTAATTTTCCACTGATAGTACCAACATGCTCTGGCTAAAAACTATACGAAAAGTTGGATAAATGCAGTTAAAAATACACGTGACATGAATTCAAACGGTTAAAAAGAACTATCAAGGTTTTTTAAATGAAACTAATATATAATTTGTTTTGAGATTAATTTAAAATTCAAGTTGTTTTTATTTTCAATGAAAAGGAGGAATTTGTTCTATTTAAACATTTTTATTTATCACACAATATCAAAATACCTGGCATTCATTTTAAAATAGATACTGCTTTATGCGTTGCTCACTTTATTTAAACAATGTTATCTGAAAATCCTCTACACCCTTTTAATATACCAACAAATTTTCTATTGAAAAACACTTGGACCAAATACTTTTAGAATTTGAAAAATATCAACGTTCGCACGACACACACTATTCTTGATACATATCACTAAAATCGCATTTTATACATTTTACATAATTTAATCCGTAATTTATAGTGAAATATTGAGTTATTCCTCGTTATGCGACATTATGAAAACATATGAAAAACAAAGGGATAAAACGAAACTGCCACAGTTCAACTAAAGTGCAATATTGTCCCATGCAGTTCCGATAAATGACACTAGATGGCATAGGTGTCGCCGTGCACGGTCCCTATTGTGTAATTATAAGCCGAACGGATAAAGAAACAATCTGGCAATGGCGGCCGGTACTTATGGTAGCGTCAGTAAAAAAAGGTCAAGTAAAATATTAACCTTCTTTTTTATCTTCGATATCGTGCTGGAGTCCAACCGGTTGCCATACTTGCCCGTGCGTTACTAAATTGCACATTACATTGCAATTGCACAAATAGTACATTATCACAGACTAGCTTTATATGTGGACTCTGGACCACAGAGTACTTTATAATACAGAGTGGGCATCGGAAGCGGACGCTATAAACCACACGGGGGCGTTGGGGGCGTTCGATAAGCGCTAATGTCCCTCGTTAAACTGTATGTAATGTATTCCGCGCGAATGTTATACATACACTTGCAGTTTATTTCAGGCAAATGCGATGGACGCGACATGACATCGAATTTCTTGCGTTTTTAAAGTTTGAAACGTGCATGAGGTTGTCCATAACCCATTAGTGACCCATTGCAAAAGAAAAAGAAAAGAAAAGAAAAGAAAAGAATGCGTTTATTGTTGACTGTTACACGAGAAAGATGTTACAAAAATTATAATAAGTTAAGAACAGTCTACCCTATGCGGGGCATACAATAATTATATCTTAAAAAACTAAAACTAAATTTTATATTATAATTATCTTAAAATAAGTTGTGATCGTTTAGCTGTCCAATTATTTATTTATTTTAATATTTTTCTTATTAGAACTCATCGGCTATGCAATGTGCCACCCATTTCTGGGTAAAGAGAGAAAAAGCCGGAGGAAAAAACTCTCGACACAGTTTTAATTTATTAATTTATTTATTTTTGCGCGCGTTACTACATTTATTTTTAAAGCTGTTTATAAACATGATATTATTATATATTGCGAACTTTCTATTTCGTCCTAAACTAGTTTTAATAGCTTTGTTTAATTTTAGCTTTAGCTTTAGCGTGATAGTCGGATATTGGTGCAGGGTCGGATCTCCCCTCACAATGAAAAGGATGTAGGCCTAATGCGGGTTGGTGGACTTTGCATGAACGAGTACTAATAGAGAACTGTCAGGCATGCAGGTTTCCTCACGATGTTTTCCTTTACCGTTGCATTAAAATTTTGATAACTTGGATCATTTGCATTCAAGCAAGACACCGGCCCGCGTGCTGTAAGGGTCAGTCAGGGTCAGTGAGGGTCGCAAAGGGTCGCCTCATTAGAAACTAATGGCAGACAGATCCCGACGACAAGCGTAGTGTAGCTGCCAATTATACTGTGCTCATGTTAATTGCTTTTTTAAATGAAAAAATGTGACACAACTGAAAAGAAATATCACATACCTACATGTGAAAAAATTAAATTGATAAAAAAAATTGAATCACCACTTTCGTATTTATTATTGACCAATGAAAAAAAAATGTTTTACAATTTATTGACGAGGTTAGCGTCTTAACTTGTCAGTCAGTTCGCGGCGAGCCACTAAACTACCACTAATGACCGAAGTTGGTATCCTTCAAAGCCTTAAGGAGGTGAAATCTACATCGGTACTTGCGGAACTTGCGCTAGCAGCGATATCGCAGTTCAATTACTTTGTAAAACTATTGATCGCTGTTAATATACCTACTGGAGGTACGACAGAAACATTATAACTGTTTTATTACGAAGGTTTATAAATGTAGAATCATTAGGTTATTAAGGTTAATATACTGTACAAGCGATGATAGCCCGTCATAGCCCAGTGGAAGCGGTGACAGCCCAGTGGCTTAGAATTCGAGTTCGGGTTCGAATCCCAGTGCACGCACCAATGACTTTGTAAAAAAAGTTATGTGCGCTTTATAAAATTAAATATCACCTGCTGTTACGGTGAAGGAAAACATCGTGAGGAAACCTGCATGCCTGAGAGTTCACAAAAAAATGTTCTCAAAGGTATGTGAAGTCCACCAAAGTGGACTAAGGCCCTACCTACATCCCTCTCATTGTGAGAGGATACCCGACCCTGCAGTGGGTCATTAATGGGTTACAGACAACTCAATTCTAATCTATTTTTCCTATAACGAACAACGGTTTATCATAAAGAAAATCAGACCAAACCGATGTCACCTCAAAACTGGAGAAACAAATTGGCATAGATTTAAAATGAGGTCAGTGGAAAGTTGCCGAGCGAACAAAAAAACTTATCAGCCGAGATATCTCTCGTACTAATGAACCCTCGACGGTTCCCAAGATAAGCTTCTGGTTGCAATCTGTAAACATTGCAGTTTTTGAGTATTGATGGACTAGTGGGTAAAATGAAGGCCAGAAGTATCATTTTTACCGTGTACCTGGACTGATCTCTAAACAAGCTTTGTGAAAGATCTTTTCCAAACTATCAAACTTTTTGATATTACTGAATTAAGAAGCATAAAATAAGTTTAAAAATATAAATTTACGAGTTGTTTGCCCCAGGCTGAAATACTTTATATAATTCAGATGTGGTCTTGTATCATTAGATTTTAAAACGATTGGACTTCCCACCTGAAACATAAGGCCTTAAGCAAAAAAGCGACATAGAGACAAGGTAGCTGCACTATGGCAGGTTACCTCTTAACCTTAAATGGTAGAGTAAGTACTACTAAAGATGAACTATAAAGACACTACAACCTCCGACATGCCTTAAAAGTACCTAACTATAGTATAATATACTTTCCAAACCAACCCGTTGTCGAGTTCTTTATGCCTTCCTGTTCCGCTGATAGAGCGTCATGTGATACGCTCAGCGGTTACAAATAGGATCTGATTTTCGTAAACCGTGTTGCCAGTTCTCAAGCGTTAAATGATGGCTAGAATCATCATTTTTACCGTGTGGATTTAATCGACGCCACTCCACCTGGTCCTGGGTCCTTCTTCTGGTTACCATCTGGTAGCGGGACGGCTTGTGCGCCTTTTGCCTAAACGTTCCATCAAGTGTCATGTCATGTCAGTACCCATTAATGACCCACTACAGGGTCGGGTCTCCTCTCACAATGAGAGGGATGTAGGCCTTAGTCCACCACGCTGGCCTACTGCGGGTTGGTGGACTTCACATGCCTTTGAGAACATTTTTTTTTGTGAACTCTCAGGCATGCACGTTTCCTCACGATGTTTTCCTTCACCGTAACAGAAGGTGATATTTAATTTTATAAATCGCACATAACTTTTTTACAAAGTCATTGGTGCGTGCCACTGGGATTCGAACCCGGACCCCTCGATTTGAGGTCGAATTCTAAGCCACTGGGCTATCACCGCTGTCAGTTATCAGCTGTCAAGTGATGTTTAATTATTATAAACACGCGGTCGAGTAAGCCGGATTCTTAGCCACTGGGCTTATCACCGCGACTGTGAACTTAAAACAAACAAATAATTTAGCCTTTAACCCCAAATCAAGCTCTGATTTATACCCCGTACCGGTTTTGTTGACAAAGTGGGTAGCGGAACAAATTCTCGTTCCAACATTTGACTTTCCTGTTTATATTACAAATTTCAAACTTCCCAAACTATATTCGGTTCTAACGAAAAGTTTGTTCTCGAACAATTTGTTCTGCTTTGTTATTTAACAAGTAATATTAACATACAAAACCAGAATGTGGGTGTCGTTAAGTCTTGGATAAATATTTTATGTGGGCCATCACACTTATAGCCCAACACTAATATAAACTAGAACACACACACCGAAAAATATGGCCTACTGCGGGTTGGTGGACTTCAAATATCTTTGAGAACATTTTTTTTAACTCTCGGTCATGCAGGTTTCCTCACGATGTTTTCCTTCACCGTAGCAGCGGGTGAGATTTAGGTAATTTTAAAACGCACATAACTTTTTTTACAAAGTCATTGGTGCGTGCCACTAGGATTCGAACCCGAACCCCTCGATTCGAGGTCGAATTCTAAGCCACCGGGCTATCACCGCTCTTATCATATATGAGTATTTAATATAATCAATAGCACCACATCTACGCTACATTAAGCATTACCAACGTACAAATTTTTGCTCATTTGCGCCATAATTTACCCGATATCTGTGCATAACGAAGATAAACGTTACACACGAGAACTTCATTTAGGGGTCGCATGCGGCAGATAGCGCGACATCAACGGAAGAGGAAGGCATAAAGAGAGCGGCGGGCTGCGGGAATATACCACTAGCTCGTACCCACGATTTCATCCGTGAATTTGTAATTTAGGCCAAAAAGTACCTTATATCATAGTCCAGACCGTAAACCACCTAGGCACCAAATATCATCGAAAAATGTTCACCTGTTTACGCGTGATTAAGTAACAAACAAACAAGCAACTAAACAAACATGCTTCCATAAGTTACAATCATATCATAGTCACGGAAGAGGAAGGCATAAAGAGAGCGGCGGGTTGCAGGAATATACCAGTGGCTTCAGCTTGCGAGTTTAGTGTGAAAAAGTATCGTATAACCAATGCCGTGAGCATGAACACTATTGTCAAAGTATTCGTACGGTAATCGTCATTCATTAGTAACTGACGTATGCACATATTAAATGCACCATTAGCTATTAGGTCACCCATTCAGGTACTGACCGCGCCCGACGTTGCTTTAATTTTTCCGTCACTTGCGATCTACTCAAGCACCGGGCTATGCGCGCTTCCAAGTAATATAATATTTCAATTAATTTAATTAAGAATCATAATTGATTTTAAAAACAAAAACAGCCAAATATTGGAGTTGAAATAATTTTCGCTGCGATTTTACCAACAACAAAACTGGAGCGGGGTATAAATCAACACTTGATTTAGGTGTAAAGGCTGAATTAGTGTATAATTTTGATTAAGTACTGAATTAGGACACTGAATATTTGAGTAAGTCCTAATAATTATATTTATCATGGGTGTTCGTTATTTGTTACCAACCAACCAACATACCAACCAACAGACAAAAAACAACATTGAAGAACAACAGTGTTTTTTACTTTTTATTCTATCATACAGTCTATAAAATAAGATAAAAGTCATCGAAAGAATTACTTCGATACGATAAGTAGTTTTCGAGATATTAATGTTATAAAGTAGGCTTAAATAGCCTAGAAACGCTCGACCGCACTCGCTTGTGTGACGTCATAAGGTATGAATCGCTTCGCGCCGCACCGCCTGCCCCCGACTCGCTCAGCTGTTGCCCTGTTCCTGTTGCCGTTCCTGCTGTTCGTCGGCCGCGGCACGCACGCGACACGCTGCTCCTACGCATTTTTTCTTTAAAATAACAATTACGGTACAACAACAGATAATTATGTCAAATTCAAAGACTTACAAATGGTGTATAGTCCCGAAATGTGTGTCGACAACAGTCAGATCGCCAGAAAAGTTGTTTTTCAAAGTGCCATTTGAGCTCAAAATGCGAAAAAAATGGATGCGAGCTATTAAAAGAGATAATCCGCCCAGCATCAAAAGTGGTGTTTATTGTTGTGAAGATTACTTTGATGTAAGTAATAGGTATTCATGTTATATTTATTTTGTAGATACATGACGTGAGAAAATATACGCATAGGTAATGTTTTAATAGGTTATGTCAGGGGTTTGAAACCTTTGGTATTGCATTTCAATATTTGGCTTAGCGGTAAGTAAAAAAAAATTTTTACTTAAGTAAAAGTAAACGTTCCAGAGGTTCTAAACCTTTAGTAAGTAATGCATGTTTTACTACAAAAGTATGCAAGGTAAAGATACCTAAAAATACAAATTTAAATTCGGAAATCGACGTATTCCTGATGATATTATGTATTGAAAATCATGAATGTATAGCAATGTGCCGTGCCAAGAGTTTCCGGGGAGTATTGCCCTCAGCAAAAAAAATGGTTGAATATTTACCAGTAATCGAAACTTGGGAGTTTGATGGTGTTCGTGATTTGAAATTTAAAAAATATACTCTGTTCAATTTTTATTTTTTTTACTTCAGAAACTACTTTACTAACATCACTCTCTAGTATTTTCCCTCGCTTGATAGCTGCAGTTTCCTTAAATTTTAAGGCTCCAAATACAGTTTCTACTAGGGAGCCGTCCTTTGTTTTGCACTGTGATGCTTCGTGCATTTTTGAAGCCGTAATGCGCCCGTAACGCATCTCGAACCACATATTAGACTGAGCTTGAGCCTTAGTATATATATAACTAATATATAACTATCTCTCGCTGATCTAAAAAAATAAATAAATAGGTAAGTAGTTTACTTAAATTTAACACAGATTAAAAAAATTATACTATTCTATGAAATGTTTAGAACCCCTGACAAAGTTCCAAAATACAATTTATAAGATCGTAAATATAGGTGTCAAATCTTGTGTTAATACATATCGTTACTAGGTTACATTTTGTTAGAGAAAAGAGTTTGGGAGGTACCATAGTAGTAGGTACAGTGCTTAACTATGTTTCGAACATAACTTACCTACAAACTTACTTACGTACCTATTTGCTCATACAGTATTATTGTGACGCGTGAAATGGGAAAAAATAAATAAATATCACGTGATATACAAATTGGATTTATACTTATTTTTACTCCTCGCATTTCAGCGGCAACGAAATCAGCATTATTCGATAAATATCGAACCACCATTAAACCGTCAACTCTAGGCAAGTTATTTGTTTGTCCTTTTTGAAAGCCTTCTTCCATGTTTAAAATTGAATACCTTACTACTAAAATCGGTCGGGAGACGAACTCGTTACCTACTCACGGTAGGTATCAGTCGGTCAGTACGTGTTCGTGGCGAACTGGCAAGCGCGCGAGGCACCGCGAGGTGCAGGTGGGCACCCGCTAGTAGCCTAGCTACGTCACACGCAAAGCGCGCGCTTTCACGGACATTTGAATTTTTGTTCAACTTCAAATGTCTATATCTTTAAAACTATTTCGAATTTTTGAATGAAACAAAAACAGATGTATTTCGTAACACTTAGGCACCATTCTTACGAAGTTTCAAGTGATTCTGCGAACCTACTGACGTTCCTCATTGCCATATCGCTATACGACAACGTTATTACGTAAATTTGTCGCATGTCTGAGTATATTTCAATAAGGACGACAGCTACAATCAGAGTCCTGTGTTTGAATTTTGTCGTGTTGGTTTGTCATTCGGTTATGTCAGCCATTTAGGTTAAGGGCTAAGTAACTGAAAAATGTAGAGTCAAATTCCACGGGCTGATAAAATAGACGGTAGAGCCATTTGATTTCCCCGGATCCGATGGCTCTTTAATATTCTATTACTATTAAATGAACCACCAAAATGCCCGACAATTTGTCTTCAATATCCTCGTCTTAGCCTAAACCGTTTAATACAATTAACAGCGTACAATAAAGCAGAGCAAGCGTAAAAATTCCCTGCGTATTGTTCTTAAAAATACTAACACATTGCGAGTTTTACATATTGCAAGCGAGAACACGTTTTTTGTTCTACTTCGCTGTACGAGTAAGGGCCAATAACTCGGGTTAGCCCATTTTCGCACTCGTCTCCAAAGTTTCCAACCAGGCTGCGAATTTTTAATTCCAATTTTAATTTGAATTAAGAAGAGAATGTGTCGTTTCATAAATAAACAGGCGATGGCATTTCAGTCCGCAGTCCGGCCGTCAGTCGCCCGCTGGTTGTAAGGGAGGGTGCACGTACTTTTCCCACCCACCCTTCGCGTACATTCATAGAATATTCAACCGACAAATTACGTTTTAAAGCAAGTTAATAAACTAACAGCTTCTTTCGCTCTGAGTGGTTGCGGGAGTGATTTCTGAACGTGTTTCGTAGTGTTTGAATTTTGAAGTGATCTGTGAAATGTGTGTATTAATGGAAAAAAAGTTGATGTGTGTGAGTACCTATGAGTGTTTCACGGAAGTTACCGGAAAATAGGTGGGTGATAGATTTTAATAAATGCGTCAGTCTAGACAAAATAGACAAACAAGGAGGTAAAAAAAATGCGATGGATTTCTAAAAGTTACAATTCGTAACTTTTGAACTCTACAAAGGTATAAAAATAAGTGTAAATTGCAATAAGGGCGGTTTATTTATTTATGCTGATTTAAAATGGACATAAACAAAATAAGATTTATTCCGTTATAAATTTTGTAGCGATTAATTTGAAGATACATATCTTCGTTAAGTATCTACTCAAAATCGACTCTACATTAGAAATTATTACTTTGAATTTTTTACACTTATTTAAATTATAATTGAACGAATCAATTTAAATTTCTTAAAAAATTGCCGTCAACCCATTATTAAGAAGCAAAGCTGGCCACTGATTTCGAGAAAGCTTTTTAAGTTGGTAACTATTTAAGATTGAATATTGTTACATCGCCGTAGTATCGGTGCAGGAAATTCTAAAATTTCTAACTGAGTTGGCAGGAGCTATCAAATAGTCCTTTTTTATTATCTTCAAATACAATTTACACATGAAATATATTTGAAAGCCGTTCATTATGCAAATCAGAAATGAGTGGGTATATTACTTACTTATCTTTGAAAACATAAAACTCTAAATTTATTAACACCTACAAGAACAAAATAATTTTATTATACTCTTAATCTAGAAATCCATACAAAATTCGGCGTTTATAGAATCCCCAAAAATCTCCGCCCTGAAAAAGCGTAAGAGTTTTATAAAGCTCTATATTTTCACTTTATGAATGTAGAGACAGTCATGAGTTTGAATAAAAAATCGGTCACGTACAAGTAGCGTTTTCAGTTGGTTCCATACTGCATAAGATTTTTATTTTTTACGAGAACTTTCGAGAGGCTTGTCGGTTTTGGTTTTAGGATTGTGCAAACTTTGCGACCATTTTAATCCCCTTGAGGGCTGAGTTTCGAATTTATATTTACATATCCAAATTATACCTTAAATGTATTCTTATTCTATTTCTATCCATGAGTCTTTGAAGGCTACTTATTTTTTATTTTGGTTCTAGGATTTATTAAACTATTAGACCTTTTTATCCCCTTGGGGAGTGACAGATCGGGAGAGGGGCATAGAATTCTATTTTTATCCAAAATTTTAGTCTTTGAAATAGTAGTTAGAAAACGCTGGATCAGGTATTTTTAAACATCCAAATTAAACCTTTTTCCATATTCTATTTCCAACCATAAGCCTTTGAAGTGTACTTTTTATTAAGCAAAAAAACAAAAATGAGTTTATTAGAAATAGGCTAGCGTAGGCCGATGTAATCTGATGGTAACTAAGATCCGGCCTGCTATGGAGCACGAATTCCTAGAAGGTGCTTATTTACTTTTGTCTTAAATGATATAAATTGAGTCAACTTAATTAAAGAAAACAGTGGGAAGCTGTTACATTCAAAAGGCCCGGAACAAGGCCTGACGTTATTAAGAGAAGGCCTATTTCCAAACGGCCCAGTGCCTAAGAATTCGGTACCTTCCTCGAAAGGTTCGGGTTCGAATTCCAGTAGTATGCAAAAAAATCATTAAATTCTTAAAGAAGGAAAAGAAAAAAGAAAGAAAGACAGAAGAATAAGAAAAGGGATTTACTATGTATACATAATTGCAAGTTAAACCACCACCATTTCGCATTGGAGCAGCGTGGTGGAATACGCGAGGCCTCCTACTGTAGTGGGGAGAGATCCGTGCCCAACAGTGGGCTGTAATAGGTTGCCAACTGCGGGTTCAACGACATATTACTTGGTCCATTGTCCAGGTCAATGTACCGACCAAATATCACAAATTATTTGCCAAGCGCAGTGCAGTAGTAAATTACCCTCAAGGGGTTGCCTTCCAACGTAGAAGTATACTCTAATATATTATACTAATATCCTATATATTAGTATACTATGAAAATTGAAACTGCATTGTTAGATTTTTTAAAAATCAATGTGCCTAGCTACGAATCGAACGTATTGATTTTGAAAAAAATATCACACCCTGTATTATTACACCATTCGATACTGATAAGGAACAAATAAAAGGGCAAACTTAAGGATAGAGCTCATTTTTAACAAAATATGTTTTTTCCATACAAACCCTTTTCATTAAAATCGGTCCCCAGACTCCCTTCAGTATTTATTTATTTATTTATTGTATTGTGTTTATTTATTTATGTATTTTTCGATATTCCTCATAGTTTCAGATTTTCCCAGCCACGCGCACTTGAAAAATTCATCCTGTATACTCTGCTTCTTTTATAAATTAAAAAACCCTAACTAATGTACCAATCTTGATGCCACAGTGGTATTTTTGCGTTGTTTTTAAGGAGTGCCGTGAGCATGAACGCTAACGTCAAAGTATTCGTGTTGTAAACGTCAGTCCATTATCAGTTAGTATGTCATGTGTCAGTTGGCCTTGACATCTTCCCGTACTAATGGCAGCTTGATACGATTACTATACGAAACTGCGTCAGTTCTTACTCGAAGCACTGGGCTCGCCGCTCGGTTCCCAAAAGAACAGATATTCGCTTCAAGCACTTAATTTAATTTAAATTCATTATTAGGTACAATTTGTGCACACTTAATGAACGTCATACATTTAAAATTATACAAGCATCCGCTTTGATCGCCCCTCAGGCAAAACGTAGACTAGGAGAATTCTTTCTCCCAGTCTAGCGGGCAGAAAAAAACTCCCAGCACTCTTTTAGAAATAAGTATGAATTATTATTATATGGTGCAGTATGACTAGGCCCAATATAGGAACACACGTGACTGCTATCGTGTGTGTCAATATCGCTCCATTGCCATCCGTTCACAAATAAATGAATATTCTATGAATGTGAAGCGTTTAAATATTTGTTTTTGATTTATATATTTGTCAATTACAACTAGAGCCGGTTAACGTACCCTGCGAAGTACAGAAGCATGAGATTCGCCATTGGAGCCCACTAGCATTCACCTATCCCCATTGCTTAAGCTCAACATTGCTTAACTTAGTCAATCGTTCATTATCTACACAAGACCCGGGACTATACGCGCGTGTGCAAAGGTAACGTTACGCAACTGAAACCACAACAATATACCGTACTTAAATCAAATCGGATTTAGGGATTTCCCGCTAAAGAAGCGATCTCTTGGAAATGCCTGGTGAAAAATAATACAATGGATGCTTAAGATTGGGTGAAGGGAATGCTTCTTCTGTTCGTATGTTATAAAATGTGTGGCTGCAAAATGTCTGTAACCCATTAATGAGCCACTGCAGGGTCGGGTCTCTTCTCACAATGAGAACGATGTTCGCCTTAGTCCACCACGCTGGCCTAGTGCAGATTGGTGGATTTCACATGTCATTGAGAACATTTTTTTTGTGAACTCTCAGGCATGCAGGTATCCTCGCGATGTTTTTCTTCACAGCAAGTGATATTTAATTTTATAAACCGCACGAAACTTTTTTTAAGAAACTTATAAGTGCCATTGGGATTCGAACCCGGACCTCGAGTAAGAGACGAAACAGAAGCGGTGATAGCCCAGTGGCTGCAAAATACTGATCAATAAAACAATCATCTCTGATAGATACACAAATTAATATAGTAAGTAACTGTAAGACTACGACACAATAGACAATACCATTTGATTGTTTTTGGAAAATAACTTACCTTTACAAAGTTCATATTTTCTGTGTTAACCAAATCCTAATCACGTTATATGGAAAGCTTCAGTTCATGAAAAATAATAAAGTCGATGTGTGTCGAGTTTCTTTCACAAATTAATGTTCCTTGCATTAGAAATTGATTAAAAAGAATATTAATAGTGTTTCTAACAAAAAGATTCAATGACCCGAGAGTATAGAATTCTAGAACTATTGTTTCTAGAATTTGGCCTATGTATTGAAAGTAAAACCAATACATAGGCACTAGAATGAAGAGAATAGGTTCAGAAATTGTTTTTATAACTACTCTAAGTCAGAGTCAATGTTCTCGAAGCGTTGAACTCTATTTATTTAGGCTACACTCACGAGCGCTATGTAGAGCGTTTACCGCAATCCATACTATAGACTCTACCTATACTAAAGACTCTAGACTAGTATTGAGTCTACCTTTACCGCAATCGTTAGTTCAGTAAGCTCTATGTAGAGTTAGAGGATTATATTTCATTGTAGGATGAAGGGATATCTGAAATGAATGCTTTGTAAAGTAGTAACTATCTCCCTCTTAATCCGACATGGTTATAATTCTTGCACTAATACGAAGAGTAGGGTAAGAAGACTTGAGTTGTTTTGGAAAAGCACCAATCGCCGTCCTTATAATTCGCCGTTGTGTTATTTTAATAAATCTCTCTTCATGAATTAAATACTTCGTGACCATTGAATATTTATAGGGAAAGTCAAATATTTCAAAATGTTATTTACCTAAGTCTTTTTTGTAAAGTCAATGTTCTGAAACGTTGAACTCTACGTATTAATTGTGAACCAAGTAAGTGTTCACGTACGTTCACTCTACGTAGAGCCGCTACGGCAATCAGCATGCAAAGTTTTTATTGTTGTTTTATTGCAAGGAAAAAAGGTTACTTTATAGGTCAAAACATCAACCGACACCACAAAATACGCAGTAAAACAATCTAGTTCTTGTAAATTGTAGAGTGCCGAGTCGTTTAGCTTGAGTTTGTCCGGCAAAACTTTCTGTCGTAATTTTCCACCGCTATCTATTTAATCCGATGTACAAATTCTTCTGTTTAGTCTACTTTTGGATACTTTTAGAAAATAAGTATTCTAACCGCCGGCAAATACTGAACATTTCGAGAACAAATGAGAAATAATTTGAATAAAGTTTTCTACTAATATCTCAAGTCATTGCGATGAAAACGTTGGGTCAATATGGACGAAGTTGCGGGCGGATGCTAGTTTAAAATAAATAAAAAAGAGTACTTTATGACGACGCCACCTCATGTCAGCAAATGCTGAGTCTTCTGTTTTTTCCGCATTTTAATACTATTTTAATTATAACTATTTCGTAATATTCTATTGTAATAATGTGATGTTAATTATTTCCATTTAATAGGAGTCTAAAGATAAAGTCAATGTTTTATAAACGTTCTACTTTATTTACAAAATCGCGTGCGCTACATAGCTGTACAGCAATCTGCATGCAATGTTCTCTGTGCGGTCGTAATTACAGCAACTGTTAAAGAAAGCTAGAAATCAACAAACATTTTGTATATTGTTGAATTCATGCTGTAAAATAAGCGCTTCTCTCGTTTTTGCAGATGGTAGCGCTATAGAAGCTCGCCCGGGGACCTTACCGCCACCCTCTTAACTCGTCGTAAAGCAGCATGTATTGTTCTATATGTCTTGTGTTTTGGCTGGGGAGGCGTTGTTCTCCCTGAATAATTGGATTTATAAGAATTTCGCTCATATAAAGATTGGTAATTTCCATACCCAATATACCATTAGCGTCTCCCACCATTAATTTCCCATAGATTAAACACAAACTAATCCAGATGTGAACTACATGTGAACTGAAATTACGATCAAACTTGAGACATAAAGCGGGGTGTAGCGACACGCGATCGCTCCATTACAGGATATTATTGGTAGACCGAGCCGATTCTCTATCGAATCGAATTTAGCACCTGGTACATTCTGGAGTAATAGTGATTAGATGCGAAGGCGGGAATTAAACGATTTCGGTGCTGAAATGATGATTTCGGGTGAAGTTTTGCTGTTAGTTCAGTTTTTTCTGGAATGGAGAAAAATGCGAAGTGTTATAGCGAAATCAAATGTGATGAAATTTTCCTTATTTATTATTGTTTCCTTTTGACAGTTATTACCGTGTTTATACAATACCTGCCTGGTATTGAGTAGCGGTCATTTTTCATATCGAAAACACAGTAATACTATATTTTCTAGCATTACCCAAAATTCAAATTCTACCAAAGTGAATAACGCAGCAAATGGTATCGATGCCCATAACACTATCTTACAAAGTACTCGATATTGCTTCCCAGAGCCCCGGGGGTCAAAACGACCGATACACGAAACGGTTACTAGCCGGCTTTATTTACCGATGCCATGTTTTTTCATTTAGTTTTCATGTTCCAGTATTTACAAGTCGGATGTTGATATTATGTTAGCGAGAGGGTTGTTTTTGGACCTTTTAAAAGCTATCGTTTTCACGTTGTATATTTAATTTTGTAAAGGTTATTAATTAATATACATGTAGTTCACTTGGACAGCTATTATTGCCATTCTCATAACCCGAAAAAGCATTAGTAAAGTGTACTAAAAGGCCTGTAGGTCACTTAGTCGTTGTACGACTAGCTCGTGCGCAGTGTGAGCTCGCAAAGTACCTATTTCTAAGATCGGGATTGTTCGTGCGTGAACGCACGTATACGTACGAGTAAAATTCATACGAAAACGCGTCCAAACTGAGCGCGGTCTATCGTAATTTCTTACTATGGAGTCCCTTAAACGCTTGTACTGTCTGAAAGTCTGTCTGTCTGAAAAGTATAAAAGTTTAGCCCACTTTTGGTTTCTCATTAGTATAGTATTACTCCGTCTGGTAATATGTAAAAGTCTTTGGATTGAGGATAATTTTAAATGGCTATGGAAGTAAGTTTAGCCCACTTTTAGGTTTTCATTAGTAGGTATAGTATGACTCCGTCTGGTAATATAGATGTAAAAGTCTTTGGATTGAGGATACTTTCCAATGACTATGGAAGTCGGTAGTAGGTAGATCCCTTTATGAACTAGTCCGGCTCTCCGGCACTTTTTCCATTATTTACGAGCCTAGAGGCGGCAAAATGCAATTTCGGCGGCAAGACACAACCGGACTGTAAACTTTATGAAGTGAATGGTACTAAAGTTACGGGGCTTAGAATTGTTACTCGGTTGCGGCTAAATGAGACGGATTTATGTATAGCTTTATACAACTTATATACAACACACAGCGGTGTTAGCCTTTTTTGAGTATCGGGGGGAGATCTTTTAAATATACCCAGTATATTAGGGGAGATATTGAGTTATGTAAGATTTTTACCTACTTAAACACCTACATACATGTGATAGCCCAGTGGCTTAGAATTCGACCTCGAATCGAGGGGTTCGAATCCCAGTGGCACGCACCAATGACTTTATAAAAAAGTTATGTGCGATTTATAAAATTAAATATCACCTGCTGTTACGGTGAAGGAAAACATCGTGAGGAAACCTGCATGCCTAAGAGTTCACAAAAAAAATGTTCTCAAAGGCATGTGAAGTCCACTAACCCGCAGTAGGCAAGACTAAGGCCTACATCCCTCTCATTGGGAGAGGAGACCCGACCCTGTAGTGGGTCATTAATGGGTTACTGACAAACACCTACAGTGGCCTATTAGCGCATACAGGGAGGCCCTGGGCTTCAAAGAACGCATCATCACCTCACCTGCAGACATTAGCTTAGCAATAGCTAAGAATTCAGTCTTGAAAGGCCCGGGTTCGAATTTCAATGACTTCCATGTGAATTATGTGCGCTTTATCCAAAGGTGACGGTAAATATCGTGAAGAAGTGTGCAGGTCTCTATAATGTTCTCAAAAGCCGGCCTCACTGGGCCACTCCACTCAACTGACTGAGGCCTTCTTATTTTGAGAGGAGATCTGATTCTGCAGTGGGTCACCTACGGGTCACTAAAAATCTTTACATTAAATCGCAAAAATAACTCTTACTTTACGCATTCTTACAGCTAGAAGTATGAAATCTGTCGGACTAAGGATTTTTCGCCCAAAAGTTAACGGCTTGAATAATGGTCATACTAAATTGTAGTGCCGGAAGCTTTGAACTTTGGCCGAAGTTGGCCCACTCGCTCATAATTAAGACAAATTGAGACGCCCGCTTCGTTTGTCGAGTTTCGTCGAATTTTGTCGGGAGTTCAATTCGAGAGCAAAATGGACAAAGTTAAGTGTATAGTCTTTAATGTGAAGTAAATAGGAGAAGTTTTGAATTTTCATAACTTTTTGTCTGCAATCGATAAGAGATGGCGCCACGTGTATCCTGAATCACGCTATTGAAGTTTTCTACATCGCTGGCATATATACAAAACTTCAGGATGACGTAATCGGAGCAATGCCGCCCTAGGCACGACCACCTCGCCTGGTGGGAGATCTTTCTTTACCAAAGGTCCTCTCTCACAGTCAGAAGGATATATTATATAGCCTTAGTCCAACAGTAACTGACAACGTTTGGATTTAATCTTTAAAGTAGGTATTTAATCTCATATGCTCTAAAAACTCAAAGAATTCAAATCCAATCAGTTAACAATTCATTCATCGTTGTACAACAACTAGAACAATCCAATCATTTTAATCGCATTGTAGGAACTCGGAAGGAAGCCCTAGTCGGCTCATCAAACAATACAATAGGCAATATACATGTCTGTGACAAGACGGAGAAAATACAACACATTGATAGAACAATTCTTCCGACGTTATGGTCTAATTTAAATTTCATTTTCTATTAGGAGTTAGACAGTATCTAGCTGTAACTGTTTCTTTTGTCCCGTCACTTTATATTGCACGCCGGGCGACGGCGTTGCTCTACTCTCACGAAATTATAACCTCTTGTTGGTATAAATAGTAAATAAATTGTATAAGTTTTAAGTTATAAGACTTTTATATGACCAGACAGAGAGATACTATAATTAATTAAAAAATGTGTAAAGGTATGCTCAACCTGCTGAACTTTAAAATAGTAAAAAAGGATCATAATAGCCCATGTTTAAAATAAAAGTGACCTAAAAAGTCCTTTAGTTTTACGCGTTCCATTTTAAATGTCCTGACTTTCCGTCTATTTGTCTACAACTTTATTTAAATGTAAAATATGTACCTTCAAAATGTAAGTTTTGATATACAGCATAAATTATATGCGGGCGCATGAATTATGAGCGATCAAAGCGGAATATTATTTATTCCGGAGCAGACAGAGTAAGGCTTCATTAATGTGCTAAAAATTCCCGACGTGATAATCTTGAAGCGGGTTGAAATTTTAATAATTCATTACTTGCGGGAAATTTTGGAAATGATAAAGCATTTGTGATTTTAGGAGTGAATCTATAGTCTACTTGAGATCGCCAAGCAGTTGGAATTCGACATTTAATGACACACTACAGGATCGGGTCTCCTCTCACAATGAGAGGGAAGTAGGCCTTGGTCCACCACGCTGGCCTACTGCGGGTTGGTGGACTTCACATACCTTTGAGAACATTTTTTTTTCTCTCAGGCATGCAGGTTTCCTCACGATGTTTTCCTTCACCGTAACAGCAGGTGATATTAAATTTTATAAAGCGCACATAACATTTTACAAAGTCATAGGTGCGTGCCACTGGGATTCGAACCCGGACCCCTCGATTCGAGGTGAAATTTTAACCCACTGGGCTATCACCGCTTATATAAATTCGACTATAACTTATTGAAAAATTGTTTTTGACACGTAACAGACATTCGGTTTTTTTAGGGGAATCTGGAATAATGAAACGAAAATGTATACAACTTACGAATCTTTTCTACATTACGTCCATGACAATAATGACAGTTCTCATTTTCAACATCCGTGTTCTTCTTTGTCTTCCTCTGCGCTGGTCAGTCCCAGCTCTTGAATGGACCGTGAAGGTAGCTTCAGCCATCTGCAGCAACCGCTTACGAGCTCCAAACTCCATCTTACAGTATGTACCAGCTATTGTCTATGTATGCTCTAAGTCTACAGAGTCCTGTGTTACAATTTTGTCGTGTCGGCTGGTCGGTCAGTTATGTCAGCCAATTAGGACAAGGTCTGATTGTAACTGTGTACAATTTTCGTCACAAACGTACAAGGTTTTGAGGAAAATGTCCCCTGTATCTGATTCGCATTCCACACGGCTCTGTTCCCAGCATTCGTATGTTAATGCAATCGCTTCGATGGTAAAACGCCGATTTCACTTAGGAAGGAGAATGTTTGGGATTTTCCGCTAATATTTTAATGCTGAGCTTGTGTGTATTGCTTTAGGGTCGGATCTCCTCTCCTCACACGATTCTTTATTAAGCTGAGGGGTTATCCATAAATTACGTCACACGTTAATGGGGGAGGGTGTCCAAAAGCTTATTCCATATTTCCAAGTGTGCATACTAGACTGTGCCCGCGGCTTCGTCCGCGTGGATTGTAGACCTTGGTCCAGAGAGGGATAAAAAGTATCCTATATGTTAATGCAGGTTCTGATCTATCTGTGTACCAAGTTTAATCCAAATCTGATCAGCCGTTTCTGCGTGAAAGAGACATCCATCCATCCTCACTAAATTTCACATTTATAGAAGTAGGATAACCTCCCTAACCTTAATGTAACCACCTAATAATTCGCCGTAATAATATAACCAGAAAAGCCTTCCGTTCTTGGAAATGGAATTGTTTCTAGCATTGGTATGTAAATGCAATCGCTTCGATCGGATACGGAACGGCGATTTTACTAAGAAAGGAAAATATTTGGCGTTGCGCTAAGCCTATTCCTTCCTCAGTTTGAAAGTTAAATATGGATAAGTTTGTTCTTCTTCGAGCGGTGATAGCCCAGTGGCTTCGAATTCGAGCTCGAATCGAGGGGTCCAGGTTCGAATCGCCGCGGCGCGCACTATGTAAAAAGTTATGTGTGCTTTATAAATTAACAATCATCTGCTGTTACAGTGAAGGAAAACATCATGAGGAAATCTGCGTGCTTTTGCGTGCGTTGTGAAGTCCATGTGAAGTCCACCAACCCGCAGTAGGCCAGTGTGGTGGACGGCGGCCTACATCCCTCTCATTGTGAGAGGAGACCCGACCTTGTAGTGGGTCATTAATGGGGCACTGACAAGAGCAGGCGACGCCTGCCGGGTCGACTAGTATAACGAATAAGATGCTTTTTACATCTTTCAGGTCCAAAATTCAGCCCATCCGGAAAAAGTCACTAGAAAATTCATTCAAATGAAATTTAAGATACAATGTTCGATGTCAACAAAGTTAATACCCATTTTGTTCCGTTACTACCCTCTTTCAAACTATTTGTTACTACCCTCTTTAAAACTATTTGTCCCTCTGTCGGACGCGGGTGACATTTACACGCTTGTTCTGTGCCGAGTCGATTAGGGTTTCCTGCAGGGAATATACTACCCTGTGCCCAACAAGGGTTGTAAACACAGATATAGATCTAAATAGATCACGTAAATACGACATTCTCCAGAGTACGACATTCAGTGCCGTGAGCAGGCTATTGTCAAAGTGTTCGTATAGTAAACGTCGGTCATTTGTATGTTATTATGTTTGTCTGTCTTGACATATTCCCATATGAATGGCGATACGAAACTCTGTTAGTTCATGCTCGAGGCAGTGTTTCAAAATATTTAATAATGTTTGTGCAATCCACAAAGTAAAGTAAAGTTTTATTTAGTCCGCACTCCATAGTTATCACACAGGACGTCAGAATTATCCTTCCGCTCCAATAACTCGAATAAAATCGATATTCGTCTTTAAAATGAGGAATTTGAATCGATTCGAAAGATGTTGAATTCGTACGCTTTTTGTTCAGGTTTTCCCATCTGTAAAACGTGCTTGTTTTATCTCAGTATGTAGAAGCGGCATGCTTGGTCTCAATACCGATGGGCTAACTTACGTTATCCATTTAGATCTATATCTGTGGTTGTAAATATGCAAAAGTGATTTTGTCATACGGTTGGTGAGATGTCAAGGCCTGCGAATGTAATCAAACTTGTTTAGAGCTCATCTTACATTGGTTACTACACGCCTATCACTAGTTGGAAACAAATAAGATATCGCGTTTTGAACTGATCAATCACGATGCGTTATATTTCAGTTCAACTTACCTCAATGATTTAACTGAGTTGTTTCTTTGTAGAAGCTATAACGTGCGGTGTCTATTGGGCGCTTTTATAATTTGCCGTAGGACGGCACGGCACGATTCCCGTGGAAGTCTCGGGTTATTTTGTAGCCGTCGACGGCATGCCGTGCCGTAGGTCGCTTTTATAATTCGCCGTATTACGCAAGCCGCCCGCGCCGCCTACCTGGCTACGCACACACACAGCTACATTTCTTGTACGTACATAATACACTCTCAAATGCCGCGACGGTTTAATGGGGAGCGCAGTGTGCTACGGCGAAGGCACGGCAGACGTTTGCCGTCGACGGCATGCCGTTGCCGTGGCCGATAACTTAAAAGCGTCTGCATACAATTTGATACATTTTGCTTTCCTATTTTACCGTGACGGCAAAACCGTGCCGTGCCGTGCCGTCCTACAGGAAATTATAAAAGCGCCCATTAAACACCTCTGTGTTCAAGCTTGAGTAGAGTGTTGTTAATATACCTAATTATAAATGTTGCTAAGTAAAGATTCTAAGACTGATACCAAACGTTCTTATCCCGGGGACCTTGATAGAATTAGGCGCGTCACTTCGGGTCAGTGGTAGCTAATTAAGGAAGATTGATTACCAGGCTCCCTCGGATACTAGAAGTTAAAGTGACCACTCAATATCCGGAAAAGCTATTTTAATACATTCTTGGTAATTACGACGACAATTTACAAAGTGTATGTTAATTTCTTAACGAAGAATATTCTATGAGTTGATAACAAAACCCTTATAAGAGTAACTATGAGAACTGAAGCAGCTTTAGTAGTTTGGAAGAACTAGCAGTTAACACTTTTACATGGCTATTAAATAGGACTGACACACACACACACATACACACGCGATAAAAACGGGTAGAGCCATAGCGAGAAAGAGAAAGAGAAAGAGAGAGAAAAAGAGAGAGAGAAACATTTACACAGATACACACATTACGTCACTTTCCAGCCCTCCAACTATCATCACATGAAAAATCTTATCAATCCATCGCTTCGTTTCCACGTGAAGCGAGAACAAACAAACACACGAATATCGTGCTACACGATGCCGTGTGGACTTTGCCTTATAAGGCGACGTTTCCGCCCGATCGCTGCGAGTACCTAATTAAGGAAGATTGATTTGCAAGCCGCTTCGAGAACATTCCACCGGGTTGCTGCTTAAACTAACTTTATCCGTATTTAATTAAATGTACGTGTTTTATTAAGTTGGAGATAAGTTTGCTGATCTTGTATACGCGTTGGGGGTCGCAAACTTTGTGTAATACGGGTGTTGCCACCATTCAACTAAATTTCAAATAGAAATTTCCTTAAAAGAGTATAAAATAAAAAAGATTTTTTCTGGTCATGAACACTACAATAACAATTGAGTCGATTGAATTGAAAATTGATGACGTTATAAGCAGTGATTATTCAATTATTTGAATCGTTTGAGGCTACAACCCTATTATTTAAAACAATGATTTTATTACTGTTAATAATAACCCGTCGGTCGCAGGTGTCATCGATACGATAGCAGTCGTTAAACCTTATCGGAGGTTTAACGACTGCTATTGGTTGGTTTTGCAGCCAGCCGATTGACACACTGCCCCGCATCACGCAGCGTAGTGCGCGAGTGCGCGTCCATTTGTATAGAACACGCATCCACGCGCGTACATGCAGATGCGTTTGATTGTGCTTGTTTCCTAACAAATGGAAATACTTACATAAAACGCTAGATCACGTATCGCTGCGCTACGCTCCGAACGTTTAATACGAATATGCATCGTAGGCTTAAACGTCTAACGAATAAACGGTTATTTCATTCCACAAAAGGCAAACCCAAAAATGAAACTAAACCGAGGGTAACCTACCCTTGAATGGGTGTCATACAATCTGAGATTAAATGGAGCCTTTATACGGGGCGTACATACTTGCGACATTTCGCATAAACCCTTCCGCATTAGGCGTAATGGTTGGCGTAACCGATGTTGGGATGCGTGGTTAATGAGACATAGTACACTTGAGTGTTTTAATATTTAATAAGGATAGATAAGGATTTAGCATAGATTTTTAGATTAGACTAGCCGACCCCGCAAACGTTGTTTTGCCAAAATTATCGAGCAGGATGAAAAATTATTAAATTACTAAAAGACTGTTAAAAATAGGGGTTGGTGATAGAAGGGTGAAAATTTAGGGTTATATGTATTTTTATTGCCATATTATTAAAAAATAAAATTAAAAAAAATTGTCCAAAAAAATTTTAATTTTAGGGGTGGACAACCCTTATCACCTTAGGGGTATGAAAAATTAATAGTAGCCGACTCTCGGACCTACTGAATATGCATATAAAATTTTAGGAAGATCGGTCAAGCCGTTTCGGAGGAGTATGGTAACTAACATCGTGACACGAGAATTTTATATAATATAAGAGATAGGTGTTTTCCGCTATTTGCCAAGAGATGGCGCCACGCGATCCTGAATCACGCTATCGAAGTTTTCTACATCGCTGGCATATATACGAAACTTCAATGATGTACTCAGTGCACGGCCGCTCGTCAAGCATGACCAGACCGCCTGTTGTATGCTATTGTAATGTAAAATTTTTCTATTAATTCTTTTTATCCTACTTGTTTGGTGTGCAATGAAGAATTATTGTATTGGTTCACCTCGCAGCCAGGGAGATCTTCCTTCGCCAAAGCATCTTTAAACTATTAATTTGCATCGAACCACCGATGGTCCGACTGCTATTGTTTAACTATTGTGTCTGTTTACTGGACATTCAATAGGTTAAAGATCAGAACAGGTATCTACCACCGTAACAAATTCATTTTACCCAAATACTACGCAATACATTAAAATCTTTCAGTAATAAACGGTTATAACATCATATAAAAGACTAACTCTCCGGCATGCAGGATGTCTCACAATGTTTTCCTTCACCGTAACAGCAGGTCATATTTTATTTTAGCGCACATAATTTTTAAACACAAAGTCATTGGCGCGTGCCACGAATTTGTAATTCAGTGCTTCCACACAATAAGATCTCAATAAGACAACGCTTGGCGTGTGTGTAATTGAATAAGTCGTTACCTTCGAGATTAAGTCTGCATTACGCGTGATTGAAACTAAATATGGTTCGTCACCATACGAAGATATTTGTTTATTAACTGCCAATTACAAACGTGTGGAGCGAACGTGAACGATATGTCGTAAATTGATGTGTTAACATAAATAGGGTGATTTGCAAGCGTAGTACAAACATAAGTAAACATATTTGTTTGAATTCGATTTCGCAGTCAAATATTTTAGTAGGTACGTAGGCCCTAGCCATACTCGTTTATATCCACTATGGAAAATCCACTAAGGAAAACATCATGAGGAAACCTGCATGCCTGAGAGTTCATAAAAAAAAATTCTCAAAGGCATGTGAAGTCCACCAACCCGCACTAGGCCAGCGTGGTGGACTAAGGCCTACATCCTTCTCATTGTGAGAAGAGACCCGACCCTGTAGTGGGTCATGAATGGGTTACTGACATGGAAAATCGTGGATGTATGGATGTGGATTGTATACGAACGCACACGCACGAGTTAAATACGTACGAAAACATGTTCAAACCTACGAGTATACCTGCCTACCCCTACGACCTAGTATTGTCGACTTAAATTAAGTACAAATGTACCCGGACAACACCCCGAACCGAAACACAAGAAAGAAGATTAGACATTGAGAAAGATTATAAATAATGAGAAAATAAAACATGGCTGAGCTACAAAGGACGTTTTCCTTGCTCCTAATAACATAATTGAACACTCAAAATAACTATGTACCTCGCAATTCCAAAACAGAATGGATGTAACATTTCTTTTATAACGTAATAAAAGATAAGATAAACGTCTCAACAATATCCGCCCAAAGGGATTATAGAGGCGTGTACATTAAATTATATTTGCTTGGGTCCAATATTTTTATATGAAACCCTGCTTCTCTGCGGATGTAATAACTCGTTATTGAATAACAAGTAACGAACGGAACGAATAAGTTATTTTTGTTATTTACTGGCTGGTTGTTAGTTTATGGTCTACTGTTGGGTCGGTCTCTCTCCACGCCTGGGGCATACTCCACCACGCTGCTCCAATGCGGATTGGTGATACGTCCTAGTGGTCAAACCGTGTCGGATGTTTTCAAACCGCCCATAAGACATCCGATAAGCTCCGACTGCTATCGTATCGATAACAACCGGGACCGACGGCTTAACGTGCCCTACGAAGCACGGAAGCGCGCATATAGTTCGCCCCTAGCTGGATGGGTTCCAGGTACTGACCGCGCCCGACGTTGCTTAACTTTTTCGATCGCTTGTGACCTACTAATTTTTTTTTTGTGTTAAATTTCTTGCAATCAGTCAACAGACTATGATCAAGATTGTTGAGCGAAGCGGTGTAATTTTTTTTTTATAAATAGAGCAAGCAAACAGACAGACGGGCCACCTGATGGTAAGTGGTCACCGTCGCCGTCACACGTGCAACACCACGGGGGTCGCCAGTGCGTTGCCGGCTATGAAGGAGAGCTTTTTTATGCCCTTCTTGAAGAACCCCATGTCATAGTCCTGCGGGAATACATCAGCCGGAAGACTGAAGGCACTGGTTACTTAGCAGCCCCCTCTTTGAGAGCACATGGGCTCTTTTGAGTCTTTTGCTAGGCCGAGAGTGCAACAACTCTTGGGCCAAGGGATTAGGGTGCGTTGTTAGCCGGTTTATGTAATTTAGTTTGTTGCCTTTAATTTCTGACGCCACGCTTGGGACATCCAGGTATTCGTGTATTTCAGTGTTACGAGCAAACCAGGGGGCACCAGCGATGACTCGTAGGATGCTGTTTTGTTCCCTTTGAATACTTTCTATGTTAGTTTTACAGGTAGTCGACTATAGTTGGGCGAAATATCCAAATGGGCGTGCTGTATATAAGCAGCTTGTTGTTAAGGCATAGAGCAGACTGTCTTCCAAGTAGCCAGTGGAGACGTCTAAATCGTTGGTTTATCTCATGTCTTTTAGCCCTTACGTGGTTCGTTCAGGTTATCCTATGCAGGAGGAAGCCGAGGTATTTGGTTATTTGAATTCAAACAACAGAATGGTTCAGGAATACAGAATACAGTCAACACAAATAACATTCATAAATGTTCTCATAAATGAACAATCACCCTCAACAATTACTTCCGTATTTAAAGCCCCATGGCGAAATGCGATCCCGTAAAATGCGATCGGAACATAAAAAGAACGAATTATTGATACATTAAAAATGCTGTTCCAGAAACGGCGAGCGTTTTAGAAATATCGATGGTGGTTGTATGTTATGGGCATTAGGTATTGGGTATTGCTGATTTTAAAGGCGGACCACAAATTTGTTTGGCAAGAATTCTGCGCTGTTTTGTTTGTTTTTCTATTGAAAAATTTTGTTAAGTACCACGTTGAACATTTGAAGCCATGTTCAGTACTGAGTTTCTTGAAATAAAATATAGTTTATTTATACTAATTTAATAGCAAACGTGTATGCAGGCCACCTGATGTAGATAAAATAGAGAAAAAATCCACCTCCAACAGAGAAAAAATCCTATATGAGGTAGTATGGCGGTGCTTTGCTACTCATGAGGTATTAGATGTTCGCCTCAAATAAAGTTTCTCCGGCAACCAAACCTCCACAGCCGAAACCAAGGCATGAAGAACATGCTGCTTTACGACGGGTTAAGAGGCAGGCGGTAAAGCCCTTAGTTACTATGGCTCTACCACCTCAAAACCTTCATTTGCCTTCCTACCTTCCTTACAGGAAGGGACGTGAAAATATGGACATGGATAGCATCATTATAAAATTTCCAAAAGCACCGCAACCATTTGCATTCAAATGCATATTTTCACCGTTTCCGTAACGAAGCGGCTCCCACACCAGCTGTTAATTTCAAAACGCAGTAATTATGTTCTTTAATTAAGAGATGCTAGCGCATTTAGTTACGTATCAAATCTGACTGCAGGTTTTACGTCCAACTGTTGTGTCGGTCTCTTTCCACGATAGGGTGAGGCCTGGAGTATATTCCACCACGCTGCTCCAATGCGGATTGGTGGAGAAGCTACTCGTAGTCCAAACCGTGTCGGATGTTTTTAAACTTTAAACGTTTAATTTAACGAATGCTATCGCATCGATAACAACTGGGACCGATCGCTACCGTGTCCTACGAAGCAACGAAACGCGCATTTAATTTGCCACTAGTGGTCACTCATCTACATAGGTGACTACTCAAGCAGCGGGACTATGCGCGCTTGTAGCAAAGTAATCATTATTTCGGCTGCAATTTGGATATCTTTGAAACGCCTATCTCGGCCTAGCGAAATAAAAAAAACCGTAGAAATTCCTCGCAAAATTTTATGTTGCTTTTCAAACAAAATTCTCAGGTAGAATCTAGTTAAAGCGACGCTTGTCTTCACCTCGTTAAGCTTCAAAAACGGCGGCGGTCCTAATTCAATTCCCTGAAGTCTTGAAGTCGGGATGAAGTTCCTCATCATATAAACTCCTTATCTATAGCACCAGACGCGTTTTAGGGGTCACTCGATTAACCTATGTATAGATGTTAGATAATAGGAAGAATGAAGGTAACCGACATAGCTTTCAAAGTTTGCAAATTAAAAGTGGCAATGGGCTGGCCACATCGTTCGAAGGACCGGCAAAAGGAGTCCGGTCCGCTCTTAGACCAGATTCTATTGCGCGCAAGTGATGCAAGTGATAATTAAAACACAATAAGGATAAATGTCGGTCCATCAACCCGCATTAGGCCAGCGTGGTGGACTAAGGCCTACATCCCTCTCATTGTGAGAGGAGACCCGACCCTGTAGTGGGTCATTAATGGGTTACTGACAAAGATAAATGTTGCAAATAAATATGCTGTAGAAAGATATTACACATCTTTCTATTTCTCTTCAAACCAAATTCTAAAGTCCATAACGACAAAGAGGTTGCGGGCTGCTGCTAATATATTTTGACTTCAAGCGAAATTAAATTCAAAGACATTTTCCTCAGTAATTCATCATAAACTCCTTATCTAGGTAAGCAGACGCGCTCAATTTTCATAAGTAAGTAATCGATCAATGGTAGATATATGTACCTATGTGTATCTTAATTTGAAGGTGATTTATGATTGGCTGATAATTCAGTGTAGCTTGAATTTTTGTTTTTGGAATAATTTGAATGTTGTACTTATATCGAGTTTTTAAGTGGTAAAAGCCTTGTGGCTAGGAATTCGGCATCTTCCCGAGGGGTCCGAGTTCGAATCCCAGTGGCGCGCACTGGGATGGACAATATCGTCAAAGTATCAGTATAGCAAATGTCAGTCATTAGTATGTCAAATGTTAGTCTGTCTTGACATCTTCCCATACTAATGGCGGGTCGATACGAATACTATACGAAGCTGCGTATGTTCGTGCTCTAGGCACAGTCTAGGTCCAGTTAAATGCCTTATGAAAAAGTTATATAGCTTCCAACTTTTCAAATAGTTTTTGATTTACGTCCATCTATAAAAACAATTGATTTAACAAGTAAAGTTTAACACCTCCGTAAATTTTATGTCCCTATAAAAGGAGCGTCCCGAGGAAAACTTATCTATTTCCCAATAAAAGCGATTACCTAAGACTTAACTTTCGTAGATACTTTTGTCTTTTACTTCGAGACTGCAAAGTGGTGAAACTGACATCACGTAATGTAAATAAATGATGGCATACGTGAGCTGATTGAAGCGCCTGCGCCCCGAACAATTTGTCCATCTTATAAAATGTTTAAAGGGATATAGTACATCTATTAACATGTAGCATGTCCAGCACGTAATGTGGCAGACATCGCACAGACATTCAAATCGAAACGACACACCCGACATGAACACTTGAACAGACGTCAGCGTCGATTCGGGCCGACGCAGAAAAAACATTCTGAAAGCTAAGATAAATTAAACGAGTTTATTTTCTATTCTTTTTCCATTGTTATTATTTAAAGTGTTTATGAGAATTTTTAATAGGCTTAATTGTTTTTTGTTCCATAACTATTAGAGTTTCTGACCCCTGGTACCGACTACTGATCTGTCAAACAAAAAACATATCCTTCGTATATGACAGCATTAGACAGCATACAAAAGAACTCGTGAAGGAGATAAATTGTATTGTATTCACTTAGATGATTTTAAACAATTGAGAACTAAATATCTGACTTCATTTTTCACAATTTCTTTCGCCACTTACTTTTTTAACTTCCTTACTTTACCGTTTACATCGAAAGGCTGCACTTTGCGAAATCACTGCGTCCTCTAAACTGACATCACGTAATGTAGATGGTATACGTGAGTCGGGTTCAAAGCACTAGCGTCCAGGACACTCGTAAAATATTACGACCCAGAAGTATGGACGGCATATTGAAATACGGTAAACGCTTTGAAAATACTCTGTCATGTTTTAAGAAGCAAAACCTTTTCAAGTCTTGAGCAATATTTCAGAAGAAATTACTGGTTTGCCGTCATCGATAAACCTAAAGATTGATAAATCGATTGAGATATATCTTTCAACATTAGCAAAGTACTTTATCTAGTAGAAATATACCCGACATTACTATGTTATATGTATTGTTTCAGAACCAAAACATTTAGTGGTTAGGTAAAAATCAACTGCAGAGTGGCGAAATCGCTTCATCCTATAAACTGCCATTATGTAATGTAGATGGCTTACGTGAGTTGAGCCCGAATTATTACAAAAACATAGAAGGCATATTGAAATACAAAAGCTCATATCCTTTTATCCTAAAGCCTACATCCTTCTTATTCTAAAAGGTAAGTTCAATCATGCAGTGGGTCTCTAATAGGTTGTAAACAGAATAAACTTTTATAGTTTAGTTCAAGAGACTGCACTAAGTGGTAGAGTTACTGCCTCCTTTAAACTGACATCACGTAATGTGGATGGCGTACTCGTACGTGTGTTGAGTCCAAAGCACCAGCGTCCAGGACACTCGTAAAATATTACGACCTAGAAGTATGGACGGCATATTTAATGTTTTTAAAGATGGTACCGTTTGTTTATACCCATAAAATGATGCTAGTTGAGAAAGTTTGAAAGCATGGTGTCAGTACACATGTCAGGACCCACTACAGAGTCGGGTCTCCTCTCACAATGAGAAGGATGTAGGCCTTAGTCCACCACGCTGGCCTACTGCGGGTTGGTGGACTTCACATGCCTTTAAGAACATTTTTTTTGTGAACTCTCAGGCATGCAGGTTTCCTCACGATGTTTTCCTTCACCGTAACAGCAGGTGATATTTAATTTTATAACTTTTATTACAAAGTCATTGGTGCGTGCCACTGGGATTCGAACCCGGACCCCTCGATTCGAGGTCGAATTCTAAGCCACTGGGCTATCACCGCTGCTGGTGGTACCGTTTAAGAGCATTAAAATATGTAACGCGTATCTGTCGAATACGGCTACCTACTGCTATACAGGAGTAACATGACAAAAAAGGGTTAAATATCCACAAATTATAATATTAAGAACTTAAAAATGTCAACAGGGGTTGAGAAATCCACGTTATATAATTTAAAATCATGAAAATCCATTTTAATGGGCGTCAGTTTCTTACATCGGACTAAAAATGGTGCTGACTAAAAATATGACACTGATTTCTAAAATTTATTCACCCATTAAATCAACTTGAACTATTACAACTATTAACTTGAACTAAACTTTGCTATGTTTGTCGTTTATAAACTGACATCACGTAATGTAGATGGCCTACGTGAGTTGAGTCCGAAACTCTAGCGTAGAGGACACTCGTAAAATATTACGACCCAGAAGTATGGACGGCATATTGAAATACGGTGAACGGCTTTAATGACGTTAGCGTTTAAGAAGTATTCTTATTTTTTTTAGGTCAGAGTAGTAGTAGTAATAGTTTAAAGTTTTATAGAAAGGGACGATGATACCAAATATTATAACATTGTGTGGCGTTGTGGTAAAAAGGAAAGTTCTAGGTTCGATTTTCAATGCAGCACAAACTTGAATGATGTGTTTTAAATTCTGACGTTGTTTTTGATACGTGTTTCTGTACCATCTATTCGTCTGTTTTCATCAAGTACACAATATTAGTGTGGGGCTGTGAATGTGAAGTGTTAATTTGTGTTTTCTTGTAAAACACATTAGTCTAATAAGTTTAAAATTCTGACTTTGCTTTTGATACGCGTTTCTGTACCGACTATTCGTCTGTTTTCATCAAGAACACAATATTAGTGTGGGGCTGTGAATGTGAAGTGTTTGTGATTTCTTGTATCGACTTATTAAACCAATGTGTTTTTTATATTTACATGAACGATCACTGTTACCCCATGTCCTAATAGCCGTGTCGCAACCAAAACTTGCTCGTACGACAATGTCATTGCATACATTTTGTAATTTGTCAGTGTCATGTTCAATTGGGACAGCGATAGAACGACAATTCAGAGCCCTGTGTTTAAATTTTGTCGTGTTGATTTCTCGGTCGGTTATGTTAGCCAAGGACAATGCCAAAGTGTTGTAAGTGCATGAATGGCACTTTTCGACGAATCCAATTTATTCATTTTTCATTCTAATTCAACGATATCTGGTGGTATTATACGTAGTCGTTTTGCGAATAAAACCTTTTTATATTGCTGTCACGATATGGATATCCAACACGACAGCTGTCAGATACAGATAACGAAAAAAGAAATAAGAGTAAAAACAATGGGCAAATATCGTGTCAGTGATATTCCACTAACTACCCGTATTTAAACGATTCGCATTAAAGCTAGATACATAACATTAGGTACGTATACATGTAATCAAAATTCAAGACTAGACTATTAGAATTTAGAATTTTGGTTGGTTGCTTCAAATGTTATCTGAGACTATTGAAGCTATGTTCTAAGAATAAGATATTCACATTATTTGCGATTGAACGTGGATATTCATGGCTGCACTGACAACTAAACATGCGATACCTGCCTTGATTATCTGCCTGAATTGATTGTCAAAAATGAAGTTTATTTAAGGCAAGACAAAGCCGTCTATAATTTGATCCTGCCTTTAGCCGCAGTGCAGAATAATCGGTAGAACAGTCGTGCCGTGGAATTGTAATTTTGCTGTAAAATTGTACTGTGTTCCGCACTGCATCGGTAAGTTCTGTTTGAGGATTCTTCAGTGAATAAATTGCTGTACGACGTCTTGCTTATTGCAAAATGCAGATAGATTATGCGGATTTAGTTCTGGAAATGCTATCGTGTTAAGGAACTTTAGCTGACTTTTAGTAGTGCTGTAAAGTGTATTTGTGGAAAAACCTAGAATGTTCTATACACATTATACTTGCTGAATGACCGTGCCGAATGGCGCAAATATATTTAGGGGGTCGACCTCAAACGAAATGGGAAAAGGCAAGGAAAAAGTAGATAGTGTTTCTACTACGGTGTAGCTGGTAAAGTATTGCTTAAAATTTCTTTGAAGTAACAGATATTATCTGGTAATCCATCTAGTTATAGTAATGTCACCAGATTTGGATACATGGCAGATGTCTATATGGATATATGTACCAATCTCGTACCACATACCTATTGTTATTCAAACAGGCCGTGATACAAGTCAATCCCATTTCTAAAACAAACCGTTGTGTGGGAGAGAGTTGTGGTTGGCAGAAAGGTAAACAAGAAAAAACTTCAAAAGCGTGATTCAGGTTACCAGTGGCGCCATCTCTTGATCAGTGACGGAAGTCACCACAAAAGCTAAAAGAAGAAAATTAAATGTTCATTTTTCTGTATTTGGTAAAAAATGCAATTTTATATCCAGATAAGAGTGGTGTTTTATTCTTCTCTTGTTCACAAACAGTTAACGTATCCAAGTGCAGGCAAGAACATTGCATAATGAATGAACTTGCTTCATTACATTAACTAGTTCTGGTTAACTGAGTAACTCTTTCTGTTTCAGTTTATATTTTACTTGCTTTTCACATTACATTTAATTCACTTCACAATTTTTTAGGTTTTATTTCAATATAATAATTTTATTATATTTGATTCTTCGCCTTTACCAAAATCCTTTGGAAATTTTTCTTTGAGGATGTTTTTAGTTCTTTGAATTTCGCGTATTTCCTTCTTTAACTTCCTTATTATCTCTTGCTTTGAATTCGTTCTACCCATCTCTTCTTCGCATGACTTCATCTAGAATTCGCTTAGCACTATGTTTTGCTGCTCAGATCTTCCGTTGTTATTTCTTTACTATTAATCTTCTTCTACTGTCATCAAACTCATCAAATATTGTTGTAAGTTTTTCAAATTCTTAGTTACTTCGTTACCTTAAACCATCTGGAAGTTATTCTAACTTTTTAAATGCATTTCACGTTTAACGTTAAATTTTTTTTAAAGTGTTCACTAGTTTTACGTAAACTGTTATTTTGTTTCCGAAGCATCAACTCCACTACACTATGAGTATTTCGGATAGCTAAGTGAAACAATAAACGTGTCGGATCACAGGCCAGCGCGTCACTTAATGAATAAACTTGCTTCATTATATCGAGCATCGCTCTGTGCAATTTACACTGCACTTGGTATTGAATTAGTTGCCATTTAGGGTGTTTGCTAGCGTAAGAAAACATTTTCTTAGCATATTGTGTTAATGGTTTTAAACAACAGTTTCTCACCCTCGTTTTTTACCTTGTTAGTGTTAACTAGCGTCTCTTAAATTTATTGTTCCTCCGCTCTCCTCTTCTGGCGACTGAAAGAACAGTTCTTGCTCTTGTGAATAGAAACTGATGTCCACTTACTATCGGGTAACCTATGCCTGTTTGCGAAACTTTGATGGTATAGGAAATATTGAATTGCTAGTATTCAAAGTCGTTCTTATGTAATCTTCGCGCTATTGATGAAAGGCTGCTTCTTATAACTGTCTGAAAAATTATCAAATACTCTGTATTCTTTATAAGAATAATATGTTAATTAAGAACAAAAAGCATCTTACTTAGACTTGATTCTGCACCATCCAGGCTGCGTATAATCTCTGTAGATACAAAAAACAAAACTACCTTACTCAATGGCGATGTTACTGGCTGAAAGCCAGCCAGTCGCTACGTTGGCGCGATGAAAAAAGAAACAAGTCCAGTTCGAATTTTAAATGTCTATGTCTGACGTACGACTCTAGGACGTGACCCTCCGGATTCCGGCGGTGTTTTCCGGTTTTATCCGGTTTTCCGTCGTAAATTTTTGAAGCTTCTCGACCGTATTGGCCGGAATCAGTTGCCAATAAGTTTGTGCGGTTAATGTTTAATGAAATACACGTACCGCGTAGGCTCGTGGATTGCAGATTAATGTTATTTGCTAAATTCAGCGTTTTAATAAATTGAATAATTAAAATAAGTAATTTAAAAATATATTATGTGACATAAGTGGAACAATGTAGCGGTTGTTTGTACAAATTATTGAAAAATAAAACTTTTTGTAAAGATCTCTACACTGTCACCAGTTAAAACGTAACAAAACGTGCGCTTATTGCTTTAAGGCGATTAACACACTGGCCTGCCCCGCATCACGCAGCGTGCGTGATCCAGCGTTGTATGTAAGTATTTCTATTTGTATAGAAAACACGCACAGTCCAACACACAGAACACGCATCTGCATGTACACGCGTGGATGCGTTTTCTATACAAATGGACGCGCACCCCGCACTACGCTGCGTGTTGCGGCGCAGTGTGTTAATTAATCGCTTAAATATTGCAAGATAGACTAAGAATATGTCGCGACCAAATACCTTCTCTTCTTGGTATAGGAAAACTTAAAGCGAACATTTTTATAGCAACGAAAAGTGCATTTCAGACCGCTAACGAAATCTGTTTGTTTTACATTTCCTTCCAATATCCTTTTGCGCTCCACATTTTCTCTGAAAACAATAACTTAAAAGTTTTAGCCAGTTAAGACGAACTAATTGTACTGTCCACCAAGCCGCAGTAGGCCAGCGTGGTGGACTAAGGCCTACATCCCTTGTAAGGTGGGGTGTTATGGAGAGTAAATGAAACGAGTGAGTTCTGAGAATACACTGAACATATTGAATTATAGCACCCTAATATATAGCTTAGAACTGCTACATCACACCCTCTCATTGTGAGAGGAGACCCGACCCTGTAGTGGGTCATTAATGGGTTACTGACAAGACGAACTACGATCTACGAGTAGTTAGTTTGTAGCGAAATGAACGTAATATGAGTGAGAAGCGTTATTTATATATTATTGTAAACTATCGTATAATATTCTATGGACGACTTACCCTTCTTATATCTCTGTCATGGAACCAAATATAATTTTAGCATCGTTTGAGCAACTCTCAGTTTCAACGTTATTAGGGCAGCCTTGACGGTCGGTTTGCGACCACAGACAATATCACATTGCGAATTGACCACGAAACTTTAGACAACTTTTACTATTATCTGGGCTTTGGTTTGATTTTCAATAAGTAAAGAATTACTAGACTAGGTAAGAAGTAAGGGTTAATTAAATAGACCCTGCTGTTACGGTGAAGGAAAACATCGTGAGGAGTTACGAAAGTCGACTTTTAGCTGGGCTTTGTTTTGACTTTCAATTAGTAAGGCTTGGGAAACGTATATAAAACGGTACCAGATTAAAACCTACCTTTAGGTTTTGAAATTTTAAAGTTTATAGTACCCCTTTACCTTAAGGTAAAGTTCACGGTGAACGCAATTCTTAAGACATTGGCCACAAACGAACATAAAGCATCTTCTTTTTGACCAATGGACAAAGGATAGTGTTGGAAACGGTCGCTGTACGAATCTGTACGACAGTTACTTTATCAGCCATATGTTCATTCTTGCCAAGGTAGGTTCGGATGGTCCTTCGAGCCGGATGCAGAGAATCGTCACCAACTGCAGCATATCGTTATCTTTTACACTACGCGAACGGAACTGTTTGAAATTGGCACAATTCTAATATTTTAAAAAATACATTAGATGTACAGTACATGAAATTCATCAAAACATACGCCGTGCACACTACCATAAGTTTAAGTAGGTACTTTGACACGCACACATGGACAAACATCAGGTGTACGTACATGTATTCGGTTGCGTTTCAAATTCGAATTTCAATAAAGTTTAGGCGATCTCTAGTATAAGTACATTAAAATTTAATATTTTTTGGTATATAGAATGTTTTTTTTAAATCAATGGGTTCAATTGTTTTCATCGAAATCGGGCCCCAGACTCCTGTCCACGCACACTGAAAAATTCACCCTGTATATTAGGTATAATCCCCAATGAAAGAACACGATGCCTACAGGTAGTCAATTCGCTGAATACACCTCCATAAAACCCAATCTAATTTCGTGTAACAAACAATTTGCGCGTCAAAGGTGCTTTATAAAATACGACGCCGTTACACACGAATATGCTTGTATATTGTGATACGGGCATCATGAATATGCATTTGCCTGATCCTCTGTGCTCAGGCGAGCTGACACCTAGGGCTGTCACCGATCAGAATTATAATTTATTTAACACATTTATTAGTGCACAACTATCATTGACTTACAGTTTTTATTTTTTTTTCTTCATTTTTATTGTTAAGTAGTTAGTTGAAGCACGCATAGCCTCGCTGCTCGCTTTCGGAAGCGACCGAAAAAGTAAAGCAACATTGGGCGCGGTCAGTACCTAGATGGGTGATCGCTCCTGGCGAATTAAATGCGCGCTTTCATGCTTCAGAAGGCACGTAAAGCCGTCGGCTCGGTCGTTATTGATACGATAGCAGTCTTTAAATGTTGTCGGAGACTATTGAACAATCTGCCTGTGTATAGCCTTCATTGAAAATCAATGTTAGTAAAAAAAATGTTAATAATGTAGTCCTGGGCGTTATTTTTTCGACCAAATTTTTATATCAACGCAGAACATAGTCTAACATAAGTACTTTTATACCAAAAAAGCAGGGCTCCATAATTATTATACAATGAAAAAAAAATCCTATACAATAAAATTATACGTTTGGCAACCCTAGCGACACCATAGAGCATTATCAAAATAACTCGCGTTTGTACCTATTTTATGGTTCTAAAAGTACTTTTAGGGTCGATTGCATCACCGTTGGATTTGTTAGGCGTAAAAACGTTTCGCTGACTGACATCTAATAATATGGGAATTTAAGAATCTTGTAACTGATGCGTTCTTCTCCAAATATATTTAAAAAAAAAAACACATTGTTTACAAATTTGAGTTCAGGCCCATTGCTTTAAGCACGATCGAAAATAAATACCGGCCACATTTAAATATCCCACTGTTAAGCACGGGTCATGGGGAACCGGGGAACATGGGGAAGCCTGGAGCATACTCCACCACGCTGCTCCAATCCGGACTGTTGGAGAAACGGGCTAATGGCCAACCCGTGTCGGATCTTTTTAAACCGCCTATAGGCTCTGAAAAGGTCTAACAACTGTTATCTTATCGATAAAAACCGGAACCGAATGCTTAACGCACGGAAGCGCGTATTTGATTCGCCACTAGCTGTTACCCATCCAGGAATAGACCGCGTCCGACGTTGCTTAAATTTTTCGATCACTTGCGATCTACTCAAACAGCCGGTCTATGTGCGATTTGAAAACGAAGCGTATTTTTCCGTGGGACTCTGCCCAGCTGTGGGGTTATTGCTGGACCCTTGTTAACTGAAGTGTCATATACAAAACATACACGACGCCCCGACGCCGCCCGTTTAATTTATCATGACACTGTCGGTGGGCGAGTTAGGGTGGCGACAGATGTGCGATCGCGATTAATTGCGACTGTCGGATATTAATCTGGCGCTGTTTTAGGCTTTTTTTCTCGGGTTAAACAAAAGCGGTGATAGCCCAGTGGCTTAGAATTCGACCTCGAATCGAGGAGTCCGGGTTCGAATCCCAGTGGCACGCACCAATGACTTTGTGAAAAAGTTATGTGCGCTTTATAAAATTAAATATCACCTGCTGTTACGGTGAAGGAAAACATCGTGAGGAAACCTGCATGCCTGAGAGTTCACAAAAAAAAAATGTTCTCAAAGGTATGTGAAGTCCACCAACCCGCAGTGGGCCAGCGTGGTGGACTAAGGCCTACTTCCCTCTCATTACGAGAAGGAGACCCGACCCTGTAGTGGGTCATTAATGGGTTACTGACATGACAAACAAATGGCGAGTGTACTAATATATCTAAGTTGGTTTTTCAGTAAAATAACAAGGGTTGCCGTAAAAAGGGTTGCTTGATTGTAACCCTTTTAATGCCCACTATTGGGCACGGGTCTCTCCCAGGGGTAGGCCTAGAGCGTACCTATCCCACCTCTAATGCGAATTTGTGAGGAAATGACCAACCCGTGTCCGGTGTTTTCACATAAGGCCTCCGAAAAGGATTATCGACTGCTATCGTATCGATAACAACCGGGACGGAGGCTTAACGTGCCCTCCGAAGCACGGAAGCGCGCATGTAATTCGCCACTAGCGGTCACCCATCCAGGTACTGACCGCGCCTGACGTTGCTTAACTTTTTCGTTCGCTTGCGATCTCCTTTAAGGAGGGACATATTGAAATAAACACTTCTTAGATCGTGCATTTAAAAACTGTTTACAACTGTTAACTCCCTTTAGATACGATTTTAACGTGGATTCAGCGAAACTCGGCAATCGACTGAAAAATGTGTTGCTCTCAATGCTACGTAACGAGAATCGATTCGAAGGGCATTAATAACGAGCTCACTTGCTGTTTGGATAATTATTTTATATTTGCTCTCAGGGTAAATCGTTTGCATTTAAATTTATTTAATTGTTTGTTTTCCACGCTTGTTGCTTACAGCTGTTTGATTTTTTTTTCGTATATACTTATATCGTGTCTGTGATTGGAAAACACACAAGACTTAATATCCTAATCATTTTACTTGTCATAACTTCACATTTATAAGGATTACTACTAACAAAAACGAATGAATAACGAGCTCATTTGCTGATGGACGATTCTCTTTATATTTGCTCTCAGGGTGTGGTTTCAAATCTTTTCTATACCAGTCTCGGTAGCCGTGTTCCAATATAATAGCTCATTCGACGATTAGTTTGTCGACGAGAGAATACATAGCTTTAAATGTCAAAAGGACGTCAAAATATACTCTGACGTCAAAATATACGTCATAGCCTGTGACGTAGGAGGAAATCCCCCAATTTTGATTTTTAGAGTGAATATTTTGTAACGTGGCTAGTTTCACGGGACAGAGTATTGGGGAATTACCAAAATACTAGCATGTTTTTTCTTTAGAACGGAAAAATATCTCGTCAACACACCAAGCCTAGACATAACGCTCATAACAGACGCTATCTGATTTCACCCTAAGTCTCTCACGGAAGGGTTACGTAGCTAAGAATATATCGGACTCGACTAAACAACTCACAGAGTGGACGCTTCTGAAAAGTGGAAAAGTGGATGGACCCATGTCAATTTGGATAACGAGACATTAGATTTTTTGTGTGGACTGACTTAAAAAAAATCTCTTTATGTATGCAAAGGTACTCTGAACCCTTAACCCACCAGTTACATTTAAAAATAAATATGTACGACTATTCTAATCAAAATTATCAGCTTTATTAAAACATGGTAACCTAGCATTTTTAACTAGCACATAACTTATTGTACCACAAAATAATCTTGTTTAATCCCAAAGTCATTAGAAAAGTCCTTACAATGAAAAAATATCTTCGCATCTTTCGAGCTAACTAAGCTTGCTACTACTAGTGTTGGGCCGCTGGGCGGATAGTTATTTATCGACAGATGAAACTAAAATACAGTGTAACCTTAATATAACGAGCCTCAATGTAGGTAACGAATTCCTCGAATTAACGATTTTTTCAAAATCCCGTAGAACTGCCTATAATATGAGTCTATGTAAAATATACCTTTAGATTACGAATATATAGAAACTATTGTTGAATTTTTTTGTGAATTTCATTATATTATTAGTGTGTAGCATTATTATTACGTTGTTCAACACTTTTGTACAAAAATATGCGTCAAGAATAAAAAAATTGACTTGAATTATGTCATAATATTAATATAAAATAAAAGGAGTTGTTGTACGAAAAAAAATTTTTAACGACTGTCATTAACTGTTTATTTTTTATGTCGCGTTTTCAGTGAAACCTTTGATCTTATAATCTTATTTTATCGACATTGGAACTAGAATATGGTACTTCACTATTGTGGCGTGCAAAACTAAATAGCCTTTTCTTTGCTAACTTTTTCACAAAGGGATTAGTGGGTTGCTTATTTCTGTTTTCAGACACGGGCATTCATAACGAAAACCTAATAAAAGTATTTTATGAACGTTTAAAAGCTAAAAAGTTAGACCTGGAACGTTTTTAATTCTTACGACAAAGTAAATGTGCAAACTTTTAGATGTAGGAAGATTTTTATCTTAAGTAGAAGTTAGACTGCGTAAATTTTTAGTATGAAAAATAGACTGAGTTACCTAAGAGTATTTTAATTTGGGTTTTAATTTTAAACGTATTCTTAGGTATTAAATTTTATATAATATAATATAATTATCCTACTATATCATACGAGTAAATATAGTAGCCATTGTTGATACCCGGGGAGGTAGGTACCTTACCGCCGGCCTCTTAACCCGTCGTAAAGCCACATGTTCTTCATGTCTTGTGTTTTGACTGGGTTCAGTACCCTTAGTCTGAGTTTTAGCAGTTCCGAAACGAAACGCACACATACACAGCTTACCAGACGAAAATGCACAGTGTAATAACCAACGAGGTAAAAGACTTTTAGAAGAGTTAAAAAATTAATAAAGCATTAGATAAATCATCACAAAAATTGCTTTATTTTTAATTAACACTCTTTCAATGTTAAATAATATTAATGAAACATAATAACCGTGAATTGGCCGTAATGCACTGTAAAATTTCGAACTCATATTATCCCGTAGGTATTAAATATTTGTTAGTATTATAATGTCTAACGATAAGTATTCATATTGTTACATAAGACAGTCGGAAGAATCGGGAAATACATAAGTAGGTACATAGCCGGCCATAAATCACACGACCGCCCGTCGCTGACAGTTATAAACATGACATGCCTTGTAATAGAATCTCAACCCTATGCCTAATGTGTTAAGGTTCAAAATAGCATGGTTAGTCTATAGTTGTTTACAACTTTAGTACATTCTACTCTAGTCTTTATTGTTCAGGATCATTCCAGAAACCTCTAGTATATCTGTAGTCGGGTATAAATGATACGTGGCGGGCATTCAGGGAGTCATTCTGTAATCAGCGATCGGAGCGAACTATCCAGGCGATAACAAGTGATACTACTAAGTGAGTGAGTTAATTAAGTGCGTTCTGTGAAAGTGTGTATACGTGTTTTGCTGTATTTAAAGAGTGGTGATTTGTTGTGTGGACGTTCAATAAAGTACTTGCGGAACCAACTGGTGTTTTCACGAACCCCATTATCCTGACGACGCGACAAGTGGTGTCAGAAGTGGGATAAGGGATCCAGAGGTGAGAGCTATGGTGCGTTTGGGTCACCACACTACCATGAAGTCCGCACTGGCGCATGCACTCGAAGTGGAGGCAGTCCGCAATGACTATAGAACTCATAGAGTTCGAGAAGTAGTTGCTGCAATACAACCTCGTAGTGGACCCGTATGCTATGGGTGCGGTGAACGAGGTCATATAAGAATCAACTGCCGGGCTCAGAAACGGCAAAGGTCGGTGTCGACGGCTACCCAGGTCGACACTCGGGATCAGGAGCCGTTAAACTAAATGGCGCCAGGGCCGCGGGGCGGGCACTGGCTGGACTTCGTCGAGCCCCAACAGTCCAAGTATCACAGGCTTGTGATGGGAACAGCCTTGTTACCACAGGAGAGATTAATGGCAAACCCTGTAGCTTCACAATCGATACAGGAGCATCGAAATCCATCGTGCGACCGGAACTGTTAAAGCGGACCATTATGTGGAAAGATGCACGCCCATTGTGCAACCTACAGACAGCAACAGGCCAGCCAGTGACCGTCCTGGGAGTAACAGAAGTTCGAATCAAACTCGGAGATGACACTTATGTGCAGTCCGTCTTGGTGGCTAATATAACTGACGACTGCATTATCGGATTGGACTTTTTACGGACGCAACAATGTGTAGTCGATGTTGCAAGAGGGGTATTATGCTTCCCCAGACAAGAAGTTTTCCTGGAGGGATCCTCTTCGACAAAAGTTTACAGTGTGAGGTCTGTAAAACTAGCACCCAGGTCGGAAACGTTGGTGAGCGTTCGGTTTACGGGAAAGATAACGCCAAACCGATGCGTCATTGTGGAAAATTGTGGGGATCATCCTAGTTGGATTACGGCCAGAACACTGGTCATGACCGAGCAAGACGCTAAGGTGAAGATTATTAACGTCAGTAGCTCACCAATTTATCTACCAAAGAACACGATTATCGGACGATGTGATGCCGTTAATCACTTGAGGAGGACTCAGGAATCTAACATTCAATGTCGAACAACCGACAACGTCGCCTCTCTGCTGGAAACAATCAAGGTGAATTTGAGTCCTAAGGAATATGCAGACGCAGCAAGGTTGTTAAGGGACTACAGGGATATTTTCAGTGAAGGCGACACTAATCTCGGAAGAACCAGTCTGGTGACACACTCAATTGACACCGGTAGCATCTCGCCGATCAAACAGAGACCTAGACGCGTACCCTTCGCGAAGGAACAAGAGGTGTCAGAAATGATCCAAGAGATGAGACGAAGTAAGGTCATTGAACCTTCGACTAGCCCTTGGTGTTCACCTGTAGTACTGGTGAAAAAGAAGGATGGAAGCACCAGATTCTGTGTGGACTACAGAATGTTGAATAATGTGACCAAAAAGGACAGCTATCCTCTACCCCGGATTGACGATACACTGGACATGCTAGGAGGCATGAAGTGGTTCTCAACTGTAGACCTGAAGAGTGGCTACTGGCAGGTGGAACTTCGGCCAGAAGATAAAGAGAAGACTGCGTTCACAACTGGAACTGGAAATGGTCTGTGGCAGTTCTGCGTCATGCCTTTTGGACTGTGCAACGCTCCAGCGACTTTCGAACGCCTTATGGAACGAGTACTATTGGGACTACTAGGAGATGCCTGCCTAGTATATCTCGATGACGTGATTGTAATGGGTCGCAATTTCAAGGAACATCTAAAGAACTTAGAAAAGGTTTTCAAGAGATTCCGCGAATCAAACCTGAAGCTCAATCCGAAGAAATGCGACTTTTTCAAGAAAGAAGTATCCTTCTTGGGACACGTCATTTCCGACCACGGCGTTCAGACTGACCCGGAAAAGATCAGAGCGGTGCAGGAATGGCCTACACCAAAGAATAAAACAGATGTACGGGCATTCTTAGGCCTATGCGCGTATTACCGGAGATTTGTAAAGAACTTCTCCGAGGTAGCCAAGCCATTGCATCGTCTCACAGAGGAAAAGAGAAATTTTATTTGGGACCAGGATTGCGAGAGTGCGTTTACTCAGCTGAAGAAGCTTCTCTGTTCAGCTCCGATTCTGGGATACCCTAGAAGGGACGGAAGATTTGTAGTGGATACCGACGCAAGTAATACAGGGATAGGAGGAGTATTGTCTCAAGAGCAAGATGGTCGACAAGTAGTCATCGCGTATTTCAGCAAGTCTTTGTCGAAGCCGGAAAGAAATTACTGCGTTACTCGTCGTGAGCTGCTTGCTGTAGTAAAGACTTTGCAGCACTTCAACAAGTACTTGCTGGGCAGAGAATTTACAATACGCACCGACCATGCAGCTCTAAGGTGGCTTCTCCAATTCAAGAACCCTGAAGGACAAGTTGCGAGATGGATTGAACAGCTTCAAGAGTTCCACTTCACTATCGAACATCGCAGCGGGAAAGCTCATGCAAACGCAGATGCTCTGTCACGACGACCGTGCCCCGAGAACTGCAAGCACTGCTTGAAGCATGAATCGAAGGAAGTGGTAAAGATTATAAGGACGCAGGACTTGGACGAATCTTGGAGTAAGGAGCAAATAAGTCAAGATCAGAAACAAGACAAGGATCTTAGCCTGATCATGGACTGGAAAGCCAGAGGGCAAAAACCACAGTGGAGTGACGTGTCGGCTTCGAGCCCTGTCACTAAGGCATACTGGGCCCAGTGGGACAGCCTCATGGTGGAAAATGGCGTGCTGTATAGAAAATGGGAGTCACCCCACGGAAAGGAGCACATTCTGCAGATGGTTATTCCGAAGAGCAAGGTAGCCTCACTACTGAAGCTGGTACACGACGGTGCATCCGGTGGACATCTCGGCGTGAAGAAAACACTCGTAAAAGTACGAGAACGTTTTTATTGGGTACGCTGCCGTGAGGACATCGAAGAATGGTGCAGGAAGTGTACAGCATGCGCTTCAGTAAAAGGACCTCAAACAAGATCTAGAGGGAAGCTGCAGTTGTACAATGTAGGAGCTCCCTGGGAAAGAATAGCCATAGACGTGGCTGGGCCATTTCCCCAAACCGAAGACGGGAACAGATTCATCATCGTGGTTCAGGATTATTTCACCAAATGGCCTGAGGTGTTTGCTACCCCGAACCAAGAAGCAAAGACTGTTGCCCAGAAGCTGGTTCAGGAAGTAGTGTGTCGTTTTGGCGTGCCTTTAGAACTGCACAGCGATCAGGGTAGAAACTTTGAGTCGACTTTATTCCAAGAAATGTGTAATCTTCTGGGAATAAACAAGACGCGTACCACCCCAGCGCACCCGCAATCTGACGGCATGGTCGAGAGATTCAACCAAACGTTGGAAAACCACTTGGCCAAAGTCGTCGAGTCTCATCAACGAGATTGGGATCGGTACATACCACTGTTTCTGATGTCCTATCGCTCGGCGGTACATGAGTCTACTGGGTTTACCCCCGCCAAGGTCAATTTCGGAAGAGAGGTACGTCTGCCGGTGGATTTGTTGACCGGCACTCCACCTGATGCCCCGAAAGCGACGGTTGAGTACGTAGCCGATTTGCAAAGGCGGATGGACGAAACCCATGACCTGGTGCGACAGAACAGCCTGGCGTCCAGCGCAAGGATGAAAACCCGCTATGACCGCAACGCAAAGACACATGGTTTTGAGGAAGGAGACTACGTCTGGCTACACAACCCCCTGAGGAAAAAGGGAAAATCGCCGAAGCTTCAAGCCCGATGGGAAGGCCCATATAAGGTGATCACGAAGATCAACGATGTCACCTATCGCATTAAGCAAGCAGACAGAAGGCAACCGAAGATTGTGCACATCGACAGATTGGCACCTTTTCATGGGTCGAATAATGCTCGGGACGAGCATGATTAAGAGGGGGGCAGTGTTACATAAGACAGTCGGAAGAATCGGGAAATACATAAGTAGGTACATAGCCGGCCATAAATCACACGACCGCCCGTCGCTGACAGTTATAAACATGACATGCCTTGTAATAGAATCTCAACCCTATGCCTAATGTGTTAAGGTTCAAAATAGCATGGTTAGTCTATAGTTGTTTACAACTTTAGTACATTCTACTCTAGTCTTTATTGTTCAGGATCATTCCAGAAACCTCTAGTATATCTGTAGTCGGGTATAAATAGATGCGTGGAGGGCATTCAGGGAGTCATTCTGTAATCAGCGATCGGAGCGAACTATCCAGGCGATAACAAGTGATACTACTAAGTGAGTGAGTTAATTAAGTGCGTTCTGTGAAAGTGTGTATACGTGTTTTGCTGTATTTAAAGAGTGGTGATTTGTTGTGTGGACGTTCAATAAAGTACTTGCGGAACCAACTGGTGTTTTCACGAACCCCATTATCCTGACGACGCGACAATATCTTTCACTCCATACAAAAATTTGATTTTAAATTTTTTAACTCCTCTAAAAATCTTTTACCTCTATTTGTTATCACACTGACTCCTGTGTAGTAAGCTGTGTATGAATTACGTATCTATCCGAAACGAAACGTATCTATGTATGTGTGCGTTTCGTTTCGGTATTGCTAAAACTCAGACTAAGGGCACAGCTGTGACTGCCGGAGATTTATTTGAGGTGAACATTTCAGTCCTCATGAGTAGCAAAGCACCCGTGTATAACCTCAAATAGGATTTCTTTTCTATTTGAGGTTGGCACAGGTGTCCATGGGCTGCAGTGACCACTTAACACCCATCCATAAGATTCTGGACCCTTTGACTCCAATAACGAAGAGGAAAAACTTGGGCGTCTCGTCGAACCGAACGAACTCACGAAGATTCAGCCTGTTATTAATCACTGAAAAAACAGTCGGTGGATGCCGGACTATTAAACTTATTCGACATTTTTTCAAAGTCCTTGAAAATGTGCACAAGATATCTCAGTGTCCAGGGTGTTTTATATCCCTTGCAATTCGCAACAACCCCCATACATCGCCCTTACCATACAATTTTAATACTGACCACAGTCTCGACTCCCTTCAACTTGAAACCCGAAAACACCTAAATCTTATCTAAAAGGCGAATCTTTTACAGGTCGCGGCAACCCCTACGTCGATTAATAACTTCGACTCTATCTCTCTCCTTCCCAAACGTTGGAGAGAGACAGAAATCATTCGTGCTCGGTTTCTTAAACATCGGATGAATCATGCATCACGAGTCGTTTGTTTTCGGAAATAGTTTTCTTTGGGTTTTAAAAGATGGAGTCTATGTATTTTTATTAAAAACTGAGGTGAAAGGAATATTATCTATTCAGTTAGTTATTTTTTACAATGCGTTGCCTGCTTTGCCAAAGGAGCAAATGGAGGTGGTATGTACGTATTCTATTTTTATACACACACATTTAGGGGATATGTGAGGTGTACAATGTTGTTAGTAACCCATTAATGACCCACTACAGGGTCTCCTCTCACAATGAGAGGGATGTAGGCCTTAGTCCACCACGCTAGCCTAATGCGGGTTGGTGGACTTCACATGCCTTTGAGAACATTTTTTTTTTGAACTCTCAGGCATGCAGGTTTCCTCACGATGTTTTCCTTCACCGTAACAGCAGGTGATATTTAATTTTATAAAGCGCACATAACTTTTTTACAAAGTCATTGGTGCGTGCCACTGGGATTCGAACCCGGATCCCTCGATTCGAGGTCGAATTCTAAGCCACTGGGCTATCACCGCTTACAACTACACTGTACAATACAATACTACAATAAAAAAATATCGTATTGTACTCAAATCTGCAGCTCTACATATGAAGCGAGCGTAGCTTATAACTAAGCGAGCGCAGCTAACAATAAAGCGCACTGTGCTAAAGTTATTTAAACAACAAACGCGCGGTCAGTGAAGTTAAACACTCTTTATGTAAAACCGATGCAAATGCGTTATCCGCAAAATTAATTACTGTTGCCATTTTGTGTAGAACTAATTGAATTTAGTTATTGAGGGATTACGTTTTATCCTGAAATCCAGTTCAATTGCTACATAATTAGCTGTATTATAAAATGTAAAAGTTTGTAAGGATGGATGGATGGATGTTTGACACAAAAACGGCTGAACGGATTTAGAGGAAATTTGGTATGTACGTATTCTATTTTTCATAAAATTTGCAAGTATAACATACAAAGAATTTTGATATAAGTCTTGGAGACAGGGTAAGATAGAATAGCAGGGTTAATTTTGATGCGTGGCGTGGTGGATAAGACGCCGCCGTTGTGATGCATGGCAGGTCCTGGGTTCTATTCCCATGGATGTGTTTATTAATTGCCGTTTTTGATTACGATACAGGAAACTTTATGTGTGGGACTGTGAGAGTGAAGCGTTTATAATTTTAATTGGCTTTTTAGAAATTGATGCTGAACTTTTGCAGTTTATCGAACTTTCATCCCACAAATGAATTATCATGAGTTTCGCATGAAGCTTGTATAATTTTATTGAGCGTATGTTTGTTAAATAGGGATTGTAGTAATGATCGGAAACATTGCGTCGGAAACAATGTTACAGATTTTCAATTCGGCGGTAATATTCGGTTCGTTTGATATTAATTAGTTATAACGTAAAAACGTATTTGCGGGAACGATGTTTAATCCTATGAACATTTTAAAGACATCCATACGTCTTGGAATTCTGAGTTTGTGGTCACACATACTCGTAACACAAACGAAATATCTTATGGATATAGATAGTCAAGCTAGTTCTTGTAAAGGACTTTTTGCCAAACAGAAAAAACATAGATTTAACATTGCATCAAACTGAAACTTAATCTCAAAAGCTTGTATTCATTATTAGGTATAATTGGTGCATACTTAATGAACGTCATACATATTGCATTATAAATTATACATCCTTAGAAACTTTCGCATTTTTAACATTAGCACTTTAATAAATTTACGTAGATATTCAGTTAGTTTTACGCTGACTCAATAAATCTGGTAAATAAATACGTTTGCATCGGTTTTGCATAAAGCGTGGCTAACCGTGTGTTGTTATTCAAACAGAGATTCTAGTAATGGCTGAAAACACTGAATTGGAAATAATGTTAGCTGTGAACGCCGAATTCGCGTTCGCTTTATCAGTTGTTGCGCTCGCTTAATGTGTGGTTACCGATTTAGGAGTTGGGGGTTGAAGTTCTGATAGTGTCTGTTTACTTTTGAAATAGTTATAACGAATTAATAAGGTTTGCTACTCGTATATGTTACGAGTATTCCTTCCTTCCTTTCAGCCCTTAGTAGTCCACTGCTGGACATGGGCCTCCCCTAATCGACGCCACTCCGCCCGGTCCTGGGCCCTCTGAATCCAACGGTTTCCCGCTGTCTTCTTCAGGTCATCAGTCCACCTGGTCGGAGGGCGGCCTGTACTCCTTTTGCCTAAACGTGGTCGCCATTCGAGGACCTTTTTTCCCCATCGGTTGTCAGTCCTGCGAACGATGTGGCCAGCCCATTGCCATTAATTTGCAAATTTTGAGAGCTATGTCGGTTACCTTCGTTCTTCTACGGATTTCATCATTTCTGATTCTGTCTCGTAGAGAAATACCAAGCATAGCTCTCTCCATTGCCCTCTGGGCGACTCTGAGCTTGTGGATTAGGCTCACAGTAAAGGACCACGTCTCGGCACCGTAGGTCATCAACACACATTGCTCGAAAACTTTCGACTTCAGGCACGAGGTTACGAGTATTACTTTCTATAATTTGTTCCTTTATTAGTAATAAATAATTTCGTTTTGTTAAAGCTTCCGAAATTATAAGTAGACCGAATCTGCATCGCTATATTTACAAAAATGTTCGCTTTTCAACAAAAACTCGAACATCCAAAGTATTAATGAGTGCTTTGCATATAAAAGCGAAAAGTTTCGGCTCGTGTTAAGTTCCTTCCTTGTTATTGAAGAGTTTTCTTTTGATCCATTTTAGATAGGTATTGACAAAATTTGTGAAGTTTAAAACGGCAGCACTCAAATTTTGTTTTTACCGACATTAAAAAAGTAGGTTATCTATTCGACACGTACGTACACACCCATGAAAATTGGTATTCTTGTTCTTATTTATAATATGTAAAATTTGTGCAGTTCTGAGAATATTACATACATGTATACGTGTCGAATTGATAACCTCCTTTTTTGAAGTCGGTGAAAACAGGTATTGTTGCCGTCACGAGTGTTGAGCAGAACTTTCATTGGTCGGTTTGACATTGACTGCGCTGCGGTGCACACGATTGGTTCGGCAAACGTCAGTTCGTCAGTGTGCGTCGTCTATTGGTGCAGCACGTTTTTTCGGCTGCTGTACATTGGCCGAAAGTATACAATATCCCTACCACTGATAATCTGTGCTCACGACTCATGACGGTTACTATATTGCTCGGACAACGTTTCGCCCCGTCAAGATAGGGATTTACCCCGTATAAATTTTAAATTAGCATGTAGCAGGTACATTACATAGGTAATTGTTCCCCAACTATTCGGGTATATTTGACCGGGCTAGGGCTTTGTGTTGCGTCAGTGTTACAACGAAACAACTGTTTACTTACAAGCTCCCGTACACATACTAACAGATCCACGCACAGTAAGTTAACGTATCTGTACTAGAAGGTGTGAGGAGTAAGGTGCTACAAGAAGGATTTAAAAATCGCAAGCAGCTAAATGTAAATTGCAATCGCTTTCACGAATTACTCCTTATATTAAAAGCGACTGCGATTTATGAAAAAAAAATACTTAAAATAAACGGTTGATAAAATATTAAACCCCACTCAGCTTCCATTTATAACATGCTTTTAATTCGAATAAAGTATGCTTTCATTGCGAATTAAAACCGCGTTGAGCGCACCCTCAAATCAAATAACTTAACCTAAAGTAAATGTTTACCTCGTGTAATTCAATATGTGTATGTATGAGTACGACGTTCTTGAAAAGTCTTTTCGTCGAGTCAGTCCCCGTTTGTGATTTGACTTTGATCCCATTTGTGTGTGATGCTCGTTACACGAAACGATATACCGGCTATTATTTATTTATGTATGTACCTACACAGAAATGTGTGCGGGTTTGATTGTAAGTAACCCATTAATGACCCACTACAGGGTCGGGTCTCCTCTCACAATGAGAGGGATGTAGGCCGCCGTCCACCACGCTGGCCTACTACGGGTTGATGGACTTCACATAGCTTTGAGAAAAAAAAATTTGTGAACTCTCAGGCATGCAGGTTTCCTCACGATGTTTTCTTTCACCGTAACAGCGGGTGATATTTAATTTTATGAAGCGCACATAACTTTTTTTACAAAGTCATTTGTGCGTGCCATTGGGATTCGAACCCGGAATTCGAACTTCGAACTCAAAGGTATGTGAAGTCTGGTGGACTTCACATAGATACCGCAGTAGGCCAGCGTGGTGGACGGCGGCCTACATCCCTCTCATTGTGAGAGGAGACCCGACCCTGTAGTGGGTCATTAATGGGTTAGTGACATGACATGCATCTATGAATTCCAAGCGAATTCTCATAGTTCTACCATTGGTTCTAGCAATGCAAACCAGCAAAGATTTATGGTTTATAAACTATAGGGCAGCTATCATTTTCATATTTACCTCAAGCGCACCACCGGTTACATCTCGTATTGAAATCTGCGCATCGGATGCAAGTCTTGGCAGCTGCGAGCACCCGCGTATGCAAATATCAACTCTATTTCGAAAGCAATAAGGCGAGCGTCACTGCACGTTCGACTTGAATAGAATTGAAATTCTTGGAGCAAACTTATTCTGAATATCGCCGCTCGATTCCGGGCCATTGTGCCGGTATATCTTTTAACGTGACTCTGTTCGAGATTTCTATTTCATTTCGGATCATACTCGTAGTTCGTAGATGCAGGGAAATAGCAAACAATAAATTAATCGTAAAGCCGACCTGCGCGGCGTAGAGGGTCCCGGTGTAGCGGTTGGTATAAATAAAAAGCAAAGAAAACGGCAGAGTACGTGTATTGCGCACGAAAAACAGAATACAAGTGAATAGAAATCTTAGACACAATATTAACAATAAAAAATTAATTAACCAATAACACGCAACCCTATTGTGCAGAACGGGCCAATGACCGATAACCGACCTCTTAAAACAAAAGGATGCGCACGCGCCATTAATAAGTAGGCGGGACTAAAGCGCATCGGCCTTATCTCTGATCGTGACGTCAGACATCACCTGATGTTTGTGCCTCGTTTGCACGCATTTTGTTACTTGCCACACTACTCCCCCGCTGAGACCGTTACTACGGGCGATAGTAATCTGGGAATCTCACCGTACGCCCACTTCTTGTTTTTTTTACGGTGGTTTGGTTCTGTTCGGTCATCGTTTCTCTGGTACATAGTGTGTTATCGCCTTCGATGTATGCTGGCTTCAAGCGGTCTATTGAAATGCGTTGTGACACGCCTTTGATGTCGACGTCGAATGTCTTTGCGTCGCGCTTTAAGACTATGTAGGGGCCTGAATATGGTGGCTCCAGTGATCTTTTTGTTGGGCCCGCGCGAACAAAAACGTGGCTGGCAGTTTGCAGGTCTTTCGGGATATAAAAAATTCTGGAACTGCTGTGCCTGGATGCTGGTTGCGGTGTCAATTTGCTAACTTGCGAGCGAAGTCTTTGGGTTATGCACGTCATGTCCATCGCATCTTTTGGGCCTGAAGTGAAGAATTGTCCAGGCAAACGGAGTGGTTCACCATAGACTAATTCTGCCGTTGTTGCTTGCAAGTCTTCCTTCCAGGCGCTTCGGATTCCCAGTAGTACCCAAGGCAGGGACTCGATCCAATTCGACGAAGCGTGGCAGGTGATGGCAGACTTTAATTGACGGTGTAGCCTCTCTACGAGACCGTTGGCTGCTGGATGGTATGACGTTGTGGTGTGGTGAGATGAACCGATTAGCGTAGCCAGCTCTTTAAAAGTGTGCGAGACAAACTGTCTGCCACGATCGGTTGTGATGTGTTCTGGGCAACCGAATCGCGAGATCCAACCATTGATGAGAGCGGTGGCACAGGTCTCGGCAGTGATGTCCTGAAGTGGATACGCCTCAGGCCAACGAGTGAAGCGGTCGACTATCGTGAGGCAGTATTTGAATCCAGAACATAACGGTAAGGGTCCTATTAGATCCAGGTGAATGTGCTGGAAGCGTCCAGATGGTGATGTGAACGTCGATAGTGGTGCTGACGTGTGACGCGAAACTTTTGAGCGCTGACATTGTTCACATTGCTTAGCCCATTGTCGGCAATCACGTCTGACGCCTGGCCACACAAAGCGTTCGGTTACCAGCTTGACGGTTGCCTTCGCTCCAGGGTGACTTAAATTGTGAAGTGCGTCGAATACCTGTTTTCGGAACGAAGGGGTAATGTATGGGCGAGGCATTGGAGTGGAGACGTCACAGTACACCTCCAGGTCTTCGTGGGTTTGACGTTTTTCCAGTTTAAGCGCGCTGCCGTCCTGTAGTAAACTGTGTAGCTCACCGTCCGTAGCTTGCTCATTGGCTAGGGAACGGTAGTCTATGGGCTTTGCTATTTCAGATACGCGGGAGAGGGCATCAGCGACCACGTTCTCCTTTCCTGCGACGTACCTGATATCCGTGGTAAACTGACTAATAAAATCCAGGTAACGGAATTGTCGCGGAGTGCTGTTTTGGCGATGCGTCGTAAAAGCAAAGGTCAGTGGCTTGTGATCCGTCCTGACTGTGAACGGTCTAGCCTCCACCATGAAGCGGAAGTGTTTGATTGCCTCATAAATTGCCAAAAGCTCTCGGTCATAGGGGCTGTACTTCTGTTGGCTAGGACTTAGCTTCCTTGAAAAGAATGCCAGTGGTTTCCAGTCTCCATTTTGTCGTTGTTGGAGCACTGCGCCGATTGCTGTGTTTGAAGCATCCGTGTATATCGCTAATTCGGCCTCAGGGTCAGGATGAACCAGGATTGCGGCTTCTGACAAACTCTTCTTGCAGCGGTTGAAGGCTTCCAAGAGTGCTGGAGTCATGCTTATCTCCTGAGAACCTTTAGTCATTGGACCAGAGAGTAACTCGTTCAGTGGAGCTTGAATGGATGCGGCATTCGGTATTAATCGCCGATAAAAATTAAGCATCCCGAGGAATCGTCTCAGGTCCTTGACAGTCTTAGGTGGCGGATATTCCTGAATTGCATTGACTTTGCTTTCCAGCGGCTGAATGCCTGCTGCTGACACTTTGTACCCGAGAAAGTCGATCTCTGGTTTCCCAAATACACACTTGCTTGTGTTTATCAGTACACCGTATTCTGCTAGTCTTTCGAACAGCATTCGTAGATGTTCCATATGTTGCATGCTGTTATTACTACATACCAAGATATCGTCGATGTATCCAAAACAGAAGTCCAATCCTCGCAGTACCTCGTCCATGAACCTCTGGAAGGTCTGTGCTGCGTTCCGCAAGCCAAAGGTCATGTACGGGAATTCGTAAAGGCCAAATGGTGTGCAGATCGCTGTTTTGGATACGTCACCTTCGGCTACTGGTATCTGGTTATATGCCTTCACTAAATCAATAGTGGAGAAAATACTGCTACCTGCCAGCTGCTGGGTGAAATCGTGCAGATGCTTGACGGGGTATCTGTCGGGTATGGTGCGGGCATTCAAAGATCTGTAATCTCCGCAGGGACGCCAACCATCAGTTTTCTTGCGGACCAGATGTAACGGTGAAGACCACGGGCTATCTGATCTGCGGGCTGTACCATTCTGTAGCATTTCGTCGAATTCCTGCTTCGCTATCTTCAGCCGCTCCGGGTCTAGACGACGTGGGCGACTGGATACAGGAGGGCCGGGGGTTGTGCGGATGTAGTGCACCGTAGAATGCTTAGTTTCTTTAGGCTTACCAGCTGGACGAGTGACTTCAGGGTACTCCCTTAGTAGGCGATCGTACATTGTATTGTCCATGGTAGTACGGACTGAAGAAATTGCCTCTGATGGTGTCTGGCACAGTGCAGCAACTGTCAGTGCGGTTATGCCGTCTACGAGGCGTTGATTGCGGCAATCGACTAGCAGGTTGTAATAGCCTAGAAAGTCGACTCCGATAATTGGCTTTGACACATCGGCTACTATGAAGCGCCAAGTAAACATGCGTCGAAGGCCTAAGTCGATGGTTAGATGGATGTAACCATAGGTACAAATGATTGATCCATTGGCTGCGAATAATTCATACCTGGTTTTCGTGCGTGGCTCCTGAACGGCGGATCGCGGAAAGACGCACAGGTCTGAACCCGTATCAATAAGATATTGCACCTTCGTTTTGCGGTCCGTAATGAACAGGCGGCTCGTAGTTGCTAGGCAGTCGTTTACCGCCACTAATGGCTGCCAGGGAAGTTTTCCGACTTCTTGAATGTACACGGTTGGGTGCATTTCTTGGCTTGCTCACCAAACCGGTAGTGGTAGAAGCAATAAGGATGGTCGTTGGGACGCGATCGGGAACGTTTCCTGCGATTTGGGCTCCTCGTTCGTGATCGCGGACGTCTGCGTAGCTCCATGCTCATACGGTCGAGTCTTCTGCTGAGTTCGGCGACCGTCCGGGTCAACATCTCGATGCTATTGTCCGGCGATGCTGTTGACGCAGCTACTGCACTTGCACTTGTACTTGCACTCGCTACTTGCCCTGTCTTCTCTACTAGCATAGTAGACGGGACGATGTCGTTGACTCGATCTGCCAGCTCAGCGAGGTCTTCCAATGACATCTTGGTTTGCTGAGCTGCGATGCAGGTTTGTAAGTGAGTAGGAAGTCTACTTGCCCACATAGTCCGGATGAACTCTGCTGGAACATTAGCACCGGCCAGATGTTGCAGGTGCCTGAGGAATTGCGTGGGCTTCCTGTCTCCCATCTCTTCATGCATCAGGAGCTGCTTGATTTTCCTCTCCTGTGACGCTGAAAGTCTTCGCACCAGTTCCGATTTTAGAGTCTCGTACTTGCTGGTCGCTGGCGGGTTGACGATCAGGTCTCTCACTTCTGCTGCACGATGCGGCTCCAGTTGTGCGAGCACGTAATAAAATTTCGTGGCTTCTGCCGTAATGCCGGATAGCAGGAACTGCCCTTCCAGTTGCGCGAACCACAGCTCCGGGTCATCGGGGTTGAACGGAGGTGATCTGACTCCTACGCGGCAGGACTCCCCAAGGTGCTTGTCTTGGTTCAGCGACATGTTTGAGTCGGTGGTCACCAGTGTAGCGGTTGGTATAAATAAAAAGCAAAGAAAACGGCAGAGTACGTGTATTGCGCACGAAAAACAGAATACAAGTGAATAGAAATCTTAGACACAATATTAACAATAAAAAATTAATTAACCAATAACACGCAACCCTATTGTGCAGAACGGGCCAATGACCGATAACCGACCTCTTAAAACAAAAGGATGCGCACGCGCCATTAATAAGTAGGCGGGACTAAAGCGCATCGGCCTTATCTCTGATCGTGACGTCAGACATCACCTGATGTTTGTGCCTCGTTTGCACGCATTTTGTTACTTGCCACACCGGGTTAGTCCAAATAATAGGCATTAGATGGACTTAGGGATGCGACGATCCGAGGGCATACGATCCAGTCGATATTTGGATCCGATCGAAACCATACGATATGATATATCTATATCACTACAAGTATGGAATCTACGATCCAAACTTTGTGGTTTTCAAATAAGTTATGTAGATATAATGTTATGACTGGGCGTGAGGTTGGTTAGTCCAACTTACCACAGTAATTTAAGATTTATTTATTTAATAATTCAATATTTAAACAATTTAAGATTAGTTATTTTATATATATCAAAGATATCAAAACAAAATGTCATTTGCATCTTTACTATTAGTTATTACTTTTTATCAGAGATATTGTAAGTAGGTGAATCGTGAATATCTATGACTAGGAGCATTTTTTTAGAAATAATTTTCATAATAAGAAAATATTTCAAAAAATAATGCGATTTTTTGGATCGAATGCATACGTTACGATCCGTATCGATACAGATCCATAATCCAAAGTCACATCCCTAGATGAAGTCCTCATATGCCTCTGAGAATATTATTGAGAAGTCTCAGCCGTGCAGGATTCCTCACAATATTTCCCTTTACCGTTACAATAATTACGTGATATTTAATTTTACAACGTGCACATAGCTTAAAAAAAATCACTGGGTTTCGAACCGAGGCCCTCGAGGAAGCGGAATTATGAGCCACTGCGCTACTCTACTTGCCAGTAACCCATTAATGACCCACTACAGGGTCGGGTCTCCTTCTCGTAATGAGAGGGATGTAGGCCGCCGTCACCACGCTGGCCTACTGCGGGTTGGTGGACTTCACATACCTTTGAGAACATTTTTTTTTTTGGAGCTACTCTACTTAGTCGGAGATTAATACGAGGTTTCACACACCGAAAATACACTCAAACTCAGAGCTCTGTCACCAAACAACAGGGTGTTCATTAATTAGTAAAGTCATTACATTGTGACCTCGTGGCGTCGCTAACGACACAAGACGCAGCTCACGCAAATGAGATCACCCTGTGCAAATAGCAGGGGACTGACTTCAAAGTATACGTTGCTTTGTCACGCGGCACAAAAGCAAAGGCGAAGTTGCTAAGCTCACTAGTACGAGTTAAATCTACTCGTCATATTACTTTGCTGGCTGTGCCCGCGACTTTAATCTAATAATATTATAATTTTAAAAGTAAGCCTAGGCTACTCCTTATTACATCAGCTATCTGCCAGTGAAAGTATTGTTAAAATCGGTCCTGCCGTTCCAGAGATTAGCCGGAACAAACAGACAGACAGACATGTTTATTTATTTAAAATTTATTTATACGCTACGCTTCGTGATACAAGGCAGTGTTTTAATCAACTTACTCTTCCGTATATTAGACGAAAGTAGCGAAAGTATTAATATTACTCGTGAAGTACTTCAGAATGCTCTAAACTTGATATTTTTATTTTCTAAATAAAATTCTTCACTGCCTGCACAGTACTGAATACTCGTTTGTTACTACTTTATTATAATTATAAAAAACGAGCATTCATTCAGCATTTTGCAGAACGCTACCTGCGTTCTCGAAGAATCCTTTTGGTGGAAAGCAACCAGTTGCACTAAAAAATGTTCAAAGACGCCAGTCTTGATATTGCATACAAATTGTCAGACAGACATCTTATTAAGGGTATGCTTTCACGTGCAATAGCTCTGCGAATAGTAAAAAATATTGAGATCAGTGTCTATAACCCATTAGTGACCCCTAATAGCGGTTTAATGACTTCACATGCCTTTGCGTATATTTTGGAGAACTCTCAGGCGTGAAAGTGACGTTTTGTTATGATATTTTTCCGTCACCGTTACAGCAGGATTATTTAATTTGATATAGCTCACTTTTATAACTTTTGAGTAAGTTATAAGTGCGTGCCACTGGGACCTCAGAACTTAGAACCCGGACCCTCGTGTAAACGGCCGGAATCACTGCTTCATCGCGGATCATTCTATGATGAAATATTTAAATGTGTGGAAAATTTGGACGATTATATGGACGATGTCAGTCCATTGCATCATAAATTAAATCGGACATCATATTCAAATTAAGAACCATTTATCTCGTCCAACAGATTAAAAATAGCAATATCACAGATGATAATTATCTGCGTCGCGATTATTATCTGAAAAAGTTTTAAACGCCATTTAAATTTCGCATTAATAACTGGCTCAAAATTATTAATATTATTCATTATAAATTAAACGCAATTATTTTAACCGTCACGTCAGCCGTTAATTCGTTGCGGTTTTTGTAATAAATCTGAACTTTTATAAAGTGTATTTTTGAGTTCGTGATAAATTAAATTAATTTTATGCCTTGTTTGTTTTCAGATCGCTTCCGCCGTGGTAATTTTGGAATTCATACTAGGTAAGTGATATTGACAGCGGTGATAGCCCAGTGGCTTAGAATTCGACCTCGAATCGAGGGGTCCGGGTTCGAATCCCAGGGGCACGCACCAATGACTTTGTAGAAAAAGTTATGTTCGATTTATAAAATTAAATATCACCTGCTGTTACGGTGAAGGAAAACATCGTGAGGAAACCTGCATGCCTGAGAGTTCACAAAAAAAAAAATGTTCTCAAGCGGTATGTTCGTCCACCAACCCGCAGTAGGCCAGCGTGGTGGACGGCGGCCTACATCCCTCTCATTGTGAGAGGAGACCTGACCCTGTAGTGGGTCATTAATGGGTTAAAAACAACAACAACAAGTGATATTGATGATGTGCATTTCAGTAGTCAATCTGGTACTAAACTAGACTGCCCGCGGCGTCGTCCGTGTGGATTTTATAACTTGGTCCAGAGAGGGATATATGTTGATCCAGGTAATAAAGTGTGTGAATACCTAATTTCGTCCAAATCTGTTCAGGCGTTTGCGCGAAGGAGACACATCCATCCATCCTGACAAACTTTTACCTTTACAATATTGACTAGTAAGTAAGAAAACAGGATCTAGAGTTGGCGCCACGGGTACCTACCCTGAAGCACGCTACCGAAGTTTTCTACATTATTGCATATATTGGACGAACTGAATTTCGCAGTGGTTACGCTGATGCGCTGCGTGGAGAAGAAGGGTCATACACTTCTCCTGGCTGCAACACTTATGGCCCACTGATGGGCATGTGTCTCTCCCCACAACAGGGGAATACTCAATGGGGATACAACTGGCGCATACTCCACCACACTGCTCCAATTGGTGGAGAAACGGGCTAGTGGCCATCCCATGTCGGTTGTTTCCAAACTGCCCATATGGTTTCCGACAAGGTTTAACGACTGCTTTATCGATAACAACCGGGACCGACGGCTTAACATGCCCGGGACCGGGCTTAATGAAGCACGGAAGCGCGCATTTAAATCACCACTAGCGGTTTTAATTCACACTACTACTGCGTTGGAACAGCTTTTCTCAAAGGCATAAGAAATCCACCAACCCGTATTAAGCCAGCGTGGTGGACTAAGGCCTACATCCCTCTCATTGTGAGAGGAGACCCGACCCTGTAGTGGGTCATTAAAGGGTTACTGACAAGTAAACAGATCTGTCTGTGTGAGTGATTAAATTAGTAATTAAAAAATATTGTCAGTCAAATAAACTTACAACTCACTTCAAAAGCACAGTTGCAAGATAATCGCCAACCCTATCCTCAAAGCCGACCTCAAAGTTTCTAAAAGGATTACAAATAAGGAGATAGGTATCTCCAGTCCATTATACCTGCGTCCCCAGGCGAGTCCGGCTGTTTAAGTATTCTAACGGTGCTCCAGAGGTTTGGAGGAAAAGGGGAGATCTCCCGCCAGGCGATGTCACTGCCTGGGAACCGCGGTCCTAATGTTAACTTCGGATCATTTGTATATGCAGAGATTCTATGGAACTTTGATAGCGCGTTTGAGGATACGTCTTCCGATTGGCCAGTTCGGTGTGACGCGTGTGACGTGTTCTATTGTTGACTACACTCGCTGCTTGCGTCGTCATGCGTGGTCAACGTTTCATGTGAGGCGCGCGCTCATATTACTGTAGGTATCGCGTCGCTCCAGAGATTTGACTGGAAGTTAGCATAATGCCTATTTGGAGTGAAAGCTAATAAATTATGCTATAATAGTAATTCACACCTGTAGCCTCATAATACTTCTGAATTGTGCTGGGAGTTTCCGCCCGCTCTTTTCTCCCAGTCTACGTTTTGCCTGAGGGGCGATCAAAGCGGATGCTTGTGTAATTAATATAAAATGTACGTTCATTTAGTGTGCACAAATTGTACCTAATAATGAATAAAAACTTTGACTTTGACTCAGATATTTAATTAAGCTTCAAAAGAAGTAGGTGGTAGGTGGTAGGTAGAGTATCTTTCCTCTTCTCTATATCGTGAAACCAACAAATTCCTGGGCGTTAACACGAGTTTCTAAGTTCCTTAACTTCAGGGCCCGATTACCATATTTTCATGAACCCTTCTGGTTGAATTAGGAAGTGGATAAAGTTCGTTATTGAAAATGGAGTGTAGAAATCAAAGTTTCAGCACCGACTCATGTTTTAATTGGTTTAATGCTATATTATATTAGGTATAAACTGGTTTTCAGAATTTATTCCTCATAAATTACTCACAGATTCACTACAACGAGAAATATAGAAAATGAACCATTTTCTGAAATGAAACATAATATATCGTTGGGCTCCAAAAAAATCCACCGGATTTTTAGTGGTCACCGGAGCCCTGTTAGCTCGTTTGTTAGTTCTTTGGATTTGTCTTAAAAGGTTTGAGGTTTTTATTTATTTGGCTACCTAAACCCGCAAAAGACGGAATTACCATATAAATTAGGAATTTTTGCGCCCTTTCCATTCTAGGTCGCGTTAAAATCTTGAGTTAAAGCCTCAGACTAAAAGCTTGCCCGAATTTTATTACATCTTAAAGTAACGAAGATTCTGTAAGACTAGGTATTATATTACAGGTTATTTTAGGGTTTCGTACCCAAAGTTGCAATTTAAATAAATAAAGTAGAACCAAAACTGTGAGAGCGAGAGATTTTTCCTGGCACGCACACACAAGACAAGAACATACACTAAGACTAGAAACAGAATTTAAACACATCATTCAATATGTGCTCTGCTTGGGATCAAACTCAGGAGCTTCAGCGCATGGCACAAATGCGTTGAACAATTCGATACACTGGTTGCCAACTTTAGACATTAGAATGATTCTTCTACATTTGATTTTTTCTTGCTCGGTTGATATACTCAAAACATAAAGTAACAACAGTTTACTTATCGATTTTGCGAGTTTATTGATATTTGCCTTCGTGATAGAACATTAAATGCGACCTGAGTGGCGCACTGACGCCGGTGCGCTGCGCGGAGGGTCCTGGGTCCTGGGTTCGATTCCTAGCGGTGCAGAGATTTGAATGATGAGTTTAAATTTCTATTTCTGGTCTGGGTGTGTGTGTTCTTGTCTTGTGTGTGTCCATGGCACCCACGACACAGGGAATCCTAGTGTGGGACTATGAGTGTGAAGCGTTAATTTAATTTTTTTTAAATACTAATTAGAAACGTCCTGACATATGCATAAACATAGCAGAACAAAAGCTTAGCAGACAACCAACAAGTTTTAACTACAGTTCATAGACAGGCGCTGAGCGTCCCGAAACTTGTTCGAACATTTCCTCGCTTGTTCCACCGTTGGAGATGAACTGTTACGAGAAACTTTTTTGAATGAAATTTTAAGTAAAACTTTTTGGACGCGCGCGAAGGAACGGTTACAGTTTTGTAACGAAGTCATAATAATAATTATACGGTTATCAAAAATCTTTTCCATCGTATTACATGGTATTATATCGCACGTTCGTCGCTCACTTCTAACAGTCCGACTGTTCATCACATTTTTATGTCATGTATTTTATTATGTATTTTATAGGCCTACATCCTTTTCATTGTGAGAGGAAACCCTGCAGTAGATTATTAATGGGTTACAGACGTAGCCATTAACAATTTTATTCCATTATGGCGCGAATATCGCTCTATATCTGCTCTCTTGTAATGTGACAGGTATACTTCACAACGGGGTGTAAAATAGAGCTGTTTTAATGAAACTCATCGCGGCTTTTATCATATCTACACTTTGTTACATCGCTTTACAGTGCATCGCTTATCTCCGATGGTGAGGCAAGTATACTTCACAACGGGGTGTAAAATAGAGCTGTTTTAATGAAACTCATCGCGGGTTTTATTATATCTACACTTTGTTACATCGCTTTACAGTGCATCGCTTATCTCCGATGGTGAGGCAAGTATACTTCACAACGGGGTGTAAAATAGAGCTGTTTTAACGAAACTCATTGCGGGTTTTATTAAATTTACACATCCGGGCCTTCCTTTGTGAACTGCCAGATGGATGGTGGTTACCGTTGTTTCTAAATTACCGCCTGAAACCTATTAGAAGTGTTGTTATTAGTTATTAAATTAGTTGTAGGACCTTCGGTTAAGTGAAGTTAGATATTATTAGACAAGCCCTCTTGTTTTGATTGGATAGGTGTGACTCTGATGACCTGAAGAAGACAGCGGGACACCGTTGGATTCAGAGGGCCCAGGACCGTGCGGAGTGGCGTCGATTAGGGGAGGCCCGTGTCCAGCAGTGGACTACTAAGGGCTGAAAGGAAGGAAGGAAGGTGTGAGTCTGTACGTAATAAGGGATGGATAGCCCAGTGGCAAACCCGTGTCGGATGTTTTCAAACCGCCCATAGGATCTCCGACAAGGTTTAACGACTGTTACCGTACCGACAATCAGGACCGTCTCAACGTACCCCGAAGCACGAAATCAATTCGCCACTAGCGGTCACCCATCCAGGTACTGAACGCGGCCGACGTTGTTTGAACTTTTTCGATCACTTGTCAGTAACCCATTAATGACCGCCTACAGGGTCGGGTCTCCTCTCACAATGAGAAGGATGTAGGCCTTAGTCCACCACGCTGGCCTAGTGCGGGTTGGTGGACTTCACATGCCTTTGAGAACTTTTTTTATTCTGAACTCTCAGGCATGCAGGTTTCCTCACGACGTTTTCCTTCACCTTAACAGCAGGTGATATTTAATTTTTATAAAGCGCACATAACTTTTTTTACAAAGCCATTGGTGCGTGCCACTGGGATTCGAACCCGGACCCCTCGATTCGAGGTCGAATTCTAAGCCACTGGGCTATCACCGCTAGGCTTCGATCGCTTCGATCACTTGCGATCTAATAAATAAATAAATAAAAATACCTATTAATATCGTGGGACAACTCACACACGGCTTTCTGATCCCAAAGTAGGCAGTGAGCCTGTGTTATGGTAACCAGACAGCTGATAAACATACATACTTATATATATTTTTAAATACATACTTCTATAGATATTTGACACCCAGACACAGAACAAACATTTGAGCTCATCACACAAATATTTGTCCTGGGTGGGAAACGAACCCACGACATCCGGTGTAATAGTTCGGGTCGCACACCACTAGACCAACGGGTCAATCAAGCAGCGGGGCTATACGCGTTTCACCCTCAGTGTGTACCAACCTGAGGCGGCCTTAAAAAGCCTAATATTATACGTCCTTGAACGTAGACCGCAATGCGGGGAAACATTCATATTTTATTTTTCGACACATCTACCTTCGTTACCGAGTTACCGAGTTAACTTGCCTTAACTAAGTTGTTGATAGTACCTAGGAATTTTAAGTAAGTTAATTTTAGCACAGTATTTTAAACGGTGCAGCGGTGCAGCGGTGATAGCCCAGTGGCTTAGAATTCGACCTCGAATCGAGGGGTCCGGGTTCGAATCCCAGTGGCACGCACCAATGACTTTGTTAAAAAGTTATGTGCGATTTATAAAATTAAATATCACCTGCTGTTACGGTGAAGGAAAACATCGTGAGGAAACCTGCATGCCTGAGAGTTCACAAAAAAAATGTTCTCAAAGGCATGTGAAGTCCACCAACCCGCAGTAGGCCAGCGTGGTGGACTAAGACCTACATCCTTCTCGTTGTGAGAGGAGACCCGACCCTGTAGTGGATCATAAATGGGTTACTGACAACTACGAATAATAGTTTTATTATTCGTAGAAGCATAATATATTGGTAGGCCGTTGTGAGGGATCATTATAAAAACTCAACTTGTTTAATTTCATGACTACCTTCATTTGTAACAGACGTGTAACTACGTAAGAAGCGATTTAACCAGATCCAATCCCAAAGAAGCGGCAGTCTCAGACAGTAGACAATGGCAGCTGAATCTGAAGCCAGATCTAATTAATCAACGAGACGCCTCGGATTGTTTGAGGCAGGCAAATTGAGGCAAAGGAGTGAACACACTTCACTATACTAAGTTAAGCTTCCCTTAATGCTTCTTGTATGAATTATTCAAACAACGTTTCTTTGCAATTTTTTTAACGTTTTAAAATCTAAATCGCATTTAAAATCTAAATCGCATTTAAAATCTAAATCGCATCGCATAAATCGCATTCGCCTGGCCTGGTGGCCTAGTGATTAGCAACCCTAAGTACTATGCCGGATGTCGTGGGTTCGTTTTATTAAATTACAATATCCTATTATAATATCAAGAATGCCTAAATATATAGAAAATACCCGAGTGTGTAAAATCCCTAACAACGCTTCTGCTATCTACGTTGTCCCAAGTGTACGTAAGTCGTCTTTATCATCTCTTAGAGATCAGCTTACACAAACTTGTTTAAGAAACACCTATAGTAACCGTCATGAGTCGTGAGCACAGATTATCGGTGGTAGGGATATTGTATACTATCGGCCAATGTACAGCAGCCGAAAAACGTACTGCACCAATAGACGACGCACACTGACGAACTGACGTTTGTCGAACCAATCGTGTGCACCGTGGCGCAGTCAATGTCAAACCGACCAATGAAATGACTATACCTAATATTGTTTGTAAATATTAGGCTTCGAACGCACGGCACGGGTCTCTCCCCGCAACAGGTTCCCCTGTTGTATATTCCTGTTGGAGTATACTCCCTCTAACAGGGATCTGGAACATTCTCCACCACGGTGCTCCAATGCGGACTGGTGGAGAAACGGGCTAGTGGCCAACCCGCGTCGCATGTTTTCAAACCGCCCATAGAGCCTCCGACAAGGTTCAGCGACCGCTATCGTATCGATAACAACCGGGACCGATGGCTTAACCTCACGGAAGCGCATTCGCCACTAGCCGTCACCCATCCAGTACCCTTAGTCTGAGTTTTAGCAGTTCCGAAACGAAACGCACACATACACAGCTCACCAGACGAAAATGCACAGTGTAATAGCCAACAGAGGAAAAAGATTTTTAGAAGAGTTACAAAATTAATAAAGCGTTAGATAAATCATCACAAAAATTGCTTTATTTTTAATTGACACTCTTTCAATGTTTAATAATATTAATGAAACATAATAACCGTGAATTGGCCGTAATGCACTGTAAAATTTCGAACTAATATTATCCCGTAGATATTAAATATTTGTTAGTGTTATAATGTCTTACGATAAGTATTCATATCTTTCACTCCGTACAAAAATTTGATTTTAAATTTTTTAACTCCTCTAAAAATCTTTTACCTCTATTTGTTATTACACTGTGGACTCCTGTGTAGTAAGCTGTGTATGAATTACGTATCGATCCGAAACGAAACGCACAAACGTTTCGTTTCTGTATCGCTAAAACTCAGACTAAGGGTACATACAGGTGCTGACCGCGCCCGACGTTGCTTAACTTTTTCGATCGCTTGCGATCTACTCAAGCAGCGGGGCTATAGGCGCGTCTATGTTTGCCTTATTTAAAAAATGAGTGGTGGAGTGAAAGAAACAGGTGCGGATTCATAAATTAATTTCCGCCACACATCTTTTTCTTCATCAAAATTTGTGATACTTTTGAATTGAAGCAGCGACATTTCTTCACAACATTCACAAGTCACAAAGCCAGAGAAGGAGCTGTACACAGTACTGTACAGTGTACACTGACAGTGGCTTACAATCATGAATAACTCAAAGACACAAGTATCTTGCTACACAAGCTATTGTTCGCTTCAACAGGTAGCAATCTTATTGTGGGTGTAGTCTATAGACGACGACACGTATCAACTCATGTTTCCACGTTAAAAAACTTTAAAAAAATTAAACCGACCTGAAAAAGTATGAAATGAAATTTGTTACATACTACTTATGCACTATACCTATTACTTTTGAGGTTGATGTTTTTATATCAAGCATTTTGTTTGTCTTTAAGATAAATTTCTCTACACAGTTTAAATTAATTAATTAATTTATACGCGCATTACTACATTCCTTTTTTATAATTATAGTTCATGAGTTCTCAGTTTTAGATTATAATTGTTTTGTAACCTTGAAAGTTGGAACCTTCACTACTAACCCATACGTAATTCAACGTAACTAATCACACCTCGAGTCCAAAACAGTAATTAGGTAGTCAACTTTCGAAAACTTTCCGAATTCACTGGTTTATTATTTATATACAAAGTCGAAAAACTTGTCTGCGTTGCCTAATGGGGTTAGTTCATTCGGAATGGGGGTGGAAATAGCTAAATAATTGGATTACCCTCGTACTGGGCTGTAAATTGTTATTATTTTGCCATTTGCGAATAAATCCATTAGCAGGGTGAATATAACAATGTAGAGGTTTAGATATGGACGTATAAAAGCGCTGTAGCAGGAATAAAATAATTTTAGAAGTTGCTTCTCTCAAACAAGAAGGATGAAGTTGAAGTCTTAATCCACCGCGCTGGCCTCACACGGCTGGTTTACGTAAAGATGCTGGTAAAGAATCTTGCCGTGCAACGTCTTTAAAATCGTTCCTATACACAGTGTTATGTCAAAAAACCGAAACACTTTTTCTACAATGGTTCCAGCATAGATCGTTATTATTAATACTTCCATCCAACTTTCTTATAAAATAACACAGCCCATAACAGTTTCCACAAAACCAACGGAAAAATGTTCGTTTACCCTCCAAAATAGCTTTATTCTCGTTACCCTCACACGAAAATATGGAGGATTTACATAAACGGCGTTTTTAATGACATGCTCTTGCGTGACCGCTGGCAGTTATTACGTCCAGCGAAGAAAATAAAGAACGCACCTACAAATGAATATGGACGGATGTACCGAATTTTCACCTCGTTTTTTTAATAATAGTGGAGGAACAAACGAGCGTGTAGGTCGCCTCAATCTGATGTTGTAGTCGTTTACAGGAGAGCCTTTAAAAATTTTGATAATAACCTCTTAATATTAATAAAACCTCATACTCATAGCCCCAGATTCGGAGTAATTGTGACGTAGATTCTGTGGACACACAGGAGGTAGCTAGCTACACTTACAAGTTACACTTGTCCTATTTATAGTAAACAATCTTAGCTTGTCTTTGTATTTAATTTGCGATTTAAAAATAACGCAGACACTTAATTATAAACATTAAAAAGCAAATTGTCGTTTTAAAATTATTTTTCAACATTTAACGACAATTTGCTTTAATTTAGTAACTATAATTTATTTTTTAAAGCAATTTTAATTTTTTTTAAATAAAAAGTAAAAATGCCAAGATTGTTTATGAAATTGGATTAGAACAAAAATGGATTGTACAGGCACACACAGCACTGCGCACTAAGATAAGTAGGTAAAGGTAGATAGGTACTATACGCAGTAGATGTAAAGCTAATATAAGACGTGTGAAAACCAAACTTGTTAGAGTGCAAAACACGCACAACAAACCGAAGTAAACTAAATAACTTAGTCTAACGTTAAACTAAAGTGGGTTTAATCGCGCAGCTCAAAGCACACCGCGGAGGGTTCTAGACATTTCTACACAGACAAACACTTTCGAACACTGTGCAGTGTATTGTCTATGCTTAATAAATGTTGCTACTAAGAAGTTCTGGATAGTTTGTTCGTACGAAGTTCATACGAAGCCACTTTAAAAATGATAAAAATTTATCAGAACACTAAAAATCCCAATTTAGTTTATTAATATATTTGAATGCTCTATAACAAGTTTTATTGCCCTTCGTAAATGATTGTCATCAAATGTCCAGCAGCGTTAGTACTTGAGTTAGAAGAGGCCAATTTACACATATCTATGCTTTTTTACTGATTGGCTGGTTGATCGTATCCATTAACCAAGGCCTAAGGCCTAAGGCCTTTCCCCACCAATACATATTGGAGCAGCGTGGTGGCACATGCTTCAATCCTCCCCTGTTGTGGGGAGAGACCCGTACCCAAAAAAAGTTACAGCCAAGGTCAAAGGCCTAAGTTGAATAACTTGGCAGTAGGGACAATCATAACCCCTTGCAAATTTCCAAAGATTTAACAAAAATATCAGCATTTTCTGTATGCAGTACGTGTGAGTGAACTGACGCAAAACAAATGGTTGTTTGCACCGAGTCAACTGCTGCGAGGGTGAGCGGTAAATCAAACTCAGTGTTCACTGAGTGGCACTGTTAGTGCAACACACTGAGAAATCGTTTCAAACGGTCTCACAATAGAATACGTGTATATTCGTGCTACAACCCCCCTCGTGTCTTACCGTCGACGACGGTGTCTGAAGAAAAAACGCGTTAATATTTGCGTAGTGGTAATAATCTTAGCATACAGTCAGTGATGAGATGGTCTTTTACTGTTAGCCTAATCCATAAGCTTAGTGTCGCTTAGAGGACAGTGGAGAGAACTCAGTACGAGTATATCTCTACGTAACAAAGTCAGAATTGACAGAAGAACGAACAATAGAAGAACGACCGATATAGCTCTCAGAGTATGCAAAAGTGGTAATAGAAGTCGCGGGCACAGCTGGTTATCATGGTATAAAAAAATCCTTTCATCAAACTGATAAATAAAATACCTTTCTATGGACCCGCAACTAGCCTATAACCAATTATTATGCTATAACTTACCAAGAGACTACTTAACGTGCTCCGGATCTCAACGCTACCCACTTTCATGCCTCGCAGATAAATTAATAAAAAAAGTTTTTCCACTTTGTTCCAGAAAAAACTTAGCACTGTTTTCTTTGATAAACTGGAACAACAACACAGACAGCGCGTGAAATGGAACTTGGTCCAAATATAAGTATGAATATGCAAAACAATGAGGCGCGCATAGCCTCGTCGCTAGAGTAGATCGCAGCGAACGAAAAAGTTAAGCAACGTCGGGCGCGGTCAGTACCTGGATGGGTGACCGCTAGTGGCGTATTAAATGCGCGCTTCCGTACTTCGGAAGGCACGTTAAGACGTCAGTCCCGGTTATTATCGATAAGTCAAACCTTGTCAGAGGCACCTTTGATAGATTCAAAGGACCCAATGGTTTCCCGATGTCTTTTTCACGTCACAGTTGACATACACAGTTGGTGGACGGCTGTACGCTTTTTGCCGAGACGTGATTTCGAGGAACTTTCTTCGCCAGTTTGATTTAACTTTAGCTAAAACCTTTTGCGGTGATAGCTCAGTGGCTTAGAATTCGACCTCGAATCGAGGGGTCCGGATTCGAATCCCAGTGGTACGCACCAATGACTTCGTAAAAAAGTTATGTGCGATTTATTACATTAAATATCACCTGCTGTTACGGTGAAGGAAAACATCGTGAGGAAACCTGCATGCCTAAGAGTTCACAAAAAAAATATGCTCAAAGGCACGTGAAGTCCACCAACCCGCAGTAGGCCAGCGTGGTGGACTAAGGCCTACATCCCTCTCATTGTGAGAGGAGACCCGACCCTGTAGTGGGTCATTAATGGGTTACTGACAAAACCTTTTGCAGAAAATTTTTGGATTGTTATTTACTTCATCTAAAACCTTTCGCAAAAAAAACTTAGCGCTCTTTTCCTCGATAAAATGGAACAAGCATTACACAAACACCGGGCGAAACAGAACTTGGACCGAATATTAGTATGAATATGCAAAACAGTCGACCCGCTGTATAAAAAACTTTCAGCCGACCGCAGCTGTAGCTACAAGTTCTGTATACAGGATGTTTTTATGCAGGATATCGTAACAGAATATAACCGCATTCGCCCTAGTTTTAAAACGCGGAACATTCTAGTTCTTGTGTCATGGATTCGTAAACCAAGGAGTTTTTCATTCAAGAGTAATAAAAAGGTAATACGCGTCTACATCATCGGCTGCAACCCTTTTTAACCGACTTCAAAAAAGGAGGTTATCAAGTCGACACGTACTCGTATGTGTGTACCTAATATCGACTGAACTGCACAATATTTACCTACATATGTTGGTCCATTACGGTTTCCAAACAATGTATGTAGTGTAGAAATGTCTGTCTTCTGATATCTCCGAAAGTAATTGACGAACAAGTCATAAAATTTTGGTTTTCGGCGATGGTAGTTTGACGTACTGACGGTTTTCAATCGACACTTCGCTTTTACCGAAGTAGGTGCGGCGCCTCACTTCGGAAGTCACTTAGTGAAAGCCGCAGGTGCCCGCAATAAGAGTGATTACAGCGACAAGAAGAAAATGTACTTCAACTTTTTCATTACTGCCTCACTTTTTGCTTATAAACATAGCAAATTAAACAGTCCGCTTTTTTATTTTTGTCCTATTTGGTATTTAATTTTGTCCTATTCAGCTTTGGCACTATGATTTAACGAGAAAGGTATAAATTGCTTTAAAAAATTAATTATAGTCACTAGCAATCTGCAGTATCTATTAAATGATAATTTATTTTTAAAACCTTTTAATTTTGTGTCTACGTTATTTTAAATCGCAAATTAAAATACAAAGACATGCTAAATGTGGCCAGTGTAAAAAAATTGACGATTGGATTATATTATTAAATTCGGCGGAACTAAATCGCATGCTCGTCGAATTTGATTCCGAGCCATTTTAGAGGATGGTACGGAATTGGAAATCCCGGAATCCAACAAACATCTATTCCAGTAGATTTTTCACTCCAAAGGGATTGCTGAAATGCGATGTTTTCTAGTTTGTCACTAGAGAAAAGCAATTTTCAGTTCCTTTTCAAGTATTATAAAAAATATGACAAGTATTATAAAAAATATGATCGTGTTCTTGTCTTGTGTGTGTCCATGGGACCCACGACACAGGGAAAGCTAGTGTTAGGGGTTATGAGTCTGAAGTGTAATTATTTATGGTATGTTATTTTTATACAAGGAAGTTTTTTCTAGACAATAATTGTTATAAATTAAATAATAATACTTAAATAAAAGTATAAGTAATTTTATCCTTTGCAGGGTTTCGACTGGACAATCCGTCAGTAAATTAAACGTCAAATACTCGGAGGTTATCTAAAGTACCTACATAATTATTTCTTACGCGATTCATAATATTATCTAAATTATGAAAACAATATTTCTCTGAAATACATTTTATGAACAACTTCAAGTGTTTGATATAAGCTATTGAAACCGCCGTGCCGATTCGTCGAATCTAATTCCGTGCCATTATAGACGAAATGTATTGGAAATCTCGGCGTCCGACGAACGTCTCTTCCAATGGACTTTCCGCTCGAATGGAATCTCTGGAATGTGATATTTTCTGGATTGTCGCGCTGGAATTGGTTTTTAGAATTGATTCTCAGTTCCGTTTCGATTGTTGATAAAAAGATGTTGGGTTTGATTTCTGCAACTTTTTCAACAATAAAGGTTTAAATGACGACCTCAGTTGCGCAGTGGTTAAGATTCCGTTTGCTGCTCAGAGGATCCTTGGATTCGATTACCAGCGGAGCAGAAGTTTAATTGATGTTTTTAAGTTTCTGTTTCTAGTCTATGTGTGTATTTTTATGTTGGTCTCAAAGCACCGACTATAAAGAGGTATTTATTTATTTATAACTACTTTGCCCACAGCTACCATCTACGTCAATTTTAGAATTTGGTTCAGACGGATGAAAAATTTCCTGTATGTTAATTCAAATTATAAACTTCGTGCATACCAATATTCATCCATATTAGTTCAGCTATTTTCATCCATCCTTTCAGCAAACTTTCACATTTATACTAGTAGAAGGATAGAAGGATAGATCGATAGAACCAAATATAGCAATAACATACATAAAATTTAAAATTAAAAAAAACCCCGACACAATAGCTACAATTGTGCATGTGATGCGCTTTCATTTGAGACCCCACTCGATTATATTTGCAGACATTCGGTTACTCTTCCCCACTTTCACCCCCCACAACTTTTAAACGACTCAACCGATTTTCATCAAACATGTCTAAGAATACTCGCCGGTAACTCACCTTTCATACAAAAAAAACTAAATTTAAATCGCTTCATCCGTTCGCGAGCTAAGGTGCCACGACCGAAAGACGGACAAACAGACAGACACGTCAAACTTAAAACCCCACTTCTTTTGCGTCGGGGGTTAAAGAGGCTAAAAAGGAAGCATCCACAATTCTTCGCGTTACAAGTAATTTTCTAAAGTATACTTTGTACATTCAAAACAACATTAATATGTAAAATATGACCCACTTAAAGAAGTAACGTCTTCTTACTGCGGCATAATCGCTCTTGAAGACAAGCAAACACCCGACTTCGTTCTCGTTATGTTTTCTATGGTTCACGTTAAACTTATACAGGCTGTAATCAAGGGACAAACGGAAATATCAAAATCTCCAAATTTTATCATCCTAGGTCTATTGGATTAAAAGATATAATAGTTTAAACATTACTTAAAAGTATGAATTATGTAAGATGTTTGAAAGAAGCTTGTGCAAAAGTATTACGGAATTGTAGAACTTCATTTTAAAAGTATCCGCAATTCACACTGATTCCGAAAAGGTATAATTATCTAAGATTTTAAAGTGATAAAAAATGTTATTCATATTTAATCAACATCAGGTAGCATTCCACAATATTTCCATACAAAACAGCATTCATTTATTGTCACTAATAAATACTTATGACTTACATTTATGTCTTATATGTATGTATAATTTTTTCAGGGCTGTCATGCCAAATTTCATTTATTTATTTATTTTACTTTTATTTTAATTAATAAAAATTTTAATTTAATTTTTTTTTAATTAAAATAAAAAAAATAATTTAAATTTTTATTTTAATTTCATTAACATTCGTTCAAGAAAGTTCAACAAGGTGTACGCTTTTACAGTTTTATTTTATGTGAAGACATCGCGGACACCTGATACTTCGGCGAAGTAACTTGGGAAGTGAGGGCACAGGGGCGCGCCTACTTGCGTAAAAGCTAAGTGTTGAGTGAAATCGGTGCTGCTTTGTTAGAAACAATAGTAAAAAACTATTTATAGTCTTAATACACAATTTTCTATGTTAGTTACATGTGCTCCAATTCAAATAAATAAATAACGCTTCACACTAATAGCCCCACACTAGGATTACCTGTGTCGAGGGTGCCATGGACACACACAAGACAAGAACACACCCACACCAGAAACAGACATTCAAATTCATCATTCGAACCTCTGCTCTGCTGGGAATCGAACCCAGGACCCTCCGCATAGCGCACCGGTATCTTGCTACGGGTCGTCTGAATAGACAAACAATAATTAAAAAAAAAACCAACATCAAAAGTATGAAATGAAATTTGTTACATACTTTAGACCTACTATTTTTTGAGGTAGGTGTCTTACATACATACATACACCCATGAAAATTGGTATTCTGGTTTGAAAGCCGTAATAGACCAACATATGTAAAAATTGGGCAGTTCTGTGAATATTACATACATACATACGTTTCAAAATTGATAACCTCCTTTTTTGAAGTCGGTAAAAATAAGCGTATTTGCTTATTTTAAAATAAACAGCCAAAAATATATTTTCGGGAATTAAATTAATTGGTTATTTCGACCACAATCTAACTCTATGTAGTGTTTTACAGTTACATGTGTTGCAACTGAAATATATACGATATAGTACTCGAAAATATGCGAAAAAATTTAATTATAAGTTCTTCCAGTAAAATGTTAATCCGTTGTTGGCTCTAGGATTTAGATGTAAGTAATGCGGTAATTTAACCTGTAACCTGTGGGTTCTGTACCAATAAATAAATAAATAAATAAATATATCTTAGGAAAAGCTAGCCCTGATAGCTAATACATCTATTTGTGGTTACGTTTAATTTTTCTATTGACCGTTCTGTTCCAAAAAGAACCGACTTTGTGACATTTCGAAATAGATTGCCAGCCAACAATTCCATTCGAAAAGTCCATTCGGAGGAACATCGGTCGCTAAGAGTTCCAATACATTTCGTCTAAAATGGCCCGGAATTAGATTCGGCGGACGCATCGGCTGACCTGGATACGACGCTATTGCAGCTTATTTGGTATACAGACAACACACCGATAGCCTTTTATACGGAAGCGGTTTTCGAAATGACAGGGATAAGTAAGAACTTATCCCTTTCATTCCGCCTAATATACCTAATATACCCAATAAATGATCTTTCGTTTATTGGATATATTAGGCGGGATTCCTTAACGAAATGGTTGGGGATTATGGTATATTATACGGTCAAAATAAGCGGTGATAGTAGTGGCTTAGAATTCGACCTCGAATCGAGGAGTCCGGGTTCGAATCCCGGGGGCACGCACCAATGACTTTGTAAAAAAGTTGTTTGCTTTATAAAATTAAGTGTCACCTGCTGTTACGGTGAAGGGAAACATCATGAGGAAACCTGCATGCCTGAGAGTTCACAAAAAATGTTCTCAAAGGCATGTGAAGTCCACCAAACGAAAGCTCCACACAAAGAGCTGTGTCAAGACAAAAAGATTTTGTGTTGGTCGGTCGGTCGATCTGTCGCAAAATCGTTCCAACGTAAATGCCGGAATAGTCATCACAATAAACAGTTAAAATATTCAAGATGCTAATGAATTTCGAATAGCTAATATATATAATCACATCTGGTTTGACAGAATTGAAACTTGGTAACGGGAAATCCCCGTCTAGTTATAACTCCGTTAATTTTTCACACCAATTTTTTTTTCATATTTTTCACACTAAATGCAAAATATACCTACTCTGTTAAAAGCACTCGTAAGCGCAGTTTAAACACTGCCATTTGTTCATTTTGTTTGCTGCGTCCTCCATTTCTGTAACGCACTATAAACAGAATCAATGGTTTTTTAAACGAGTTACGCAAGCAGATTTTTAGAAATTATTTATACGTAAATGGTCGACTGGTTATTAGTTAACGATTAAGTATACTAAAAATACAAAGAAGAAAATCCATAGAAGCTCTTAAAAATTATAAAAACAAAAGAATTTGTTTCTATCGCACGATGTGAATGTATCACAGCAGTTGATCTATTTTCTGTCTCTTCTATAGGGCAGTGTTCATGCTTATATTCAGACTGGTGTTGGTACGGAAAAAGGTTTGCTCGAACTCAATATCCAATCTCGACACGCGTCGTACTATGACTACTATAATATGAAAATAAAGGAATTATAACTCAAAAATGTTGATTTTTGAAATGTTAAATTTATTTTCATACATTGTTGATCTAGGAAGCAATGTCGCAAATTTCTAAAAGGTTTGGTTCCACGCAAAATCAAAAATCAAAAAGAGAGATAGCAACAGATCTCTTCGCTGTTCATTAGGAACACATAAAGTAAGCGGAGCCAGGTCAAAAAGAATGTTTTTTGAAATGTTGGAATCATTACCGGTGAGGGTTTGGAGAAGTGCCAGCGTCCCCTCTATAGAGAACACGCCGCTCCATGTTCTAGATTGCATCCTAAACATGCGTCCAACTCATAGGAGACAGTCTGTAAATCTTTAAAGCATCAATAAGCATTACTCTACAAAAGAAAGTAACGTCATAAGAGATAGCAGAAAGTCTGCGAACAATCCCTCAAAGAATTAATCTATCAAAGAAGACAAAAAGAAGGAATAAGTCTGTTTTAGATTTCATCCTAAACATACCGTCCAAATCATAAGAGATGGCGGGAAGTCTGTAAACAATCCTTAAAAGAATTAATCTATAAAAGAAGGCAAAAAGTTAAAATTAGCCTGTTTTAGATTTCATCCTAAATATGCGTCCAAGTCATAAGAGATAGCGGAAAGCGGAAATCTTTATTAAAAGAATTACTCTTGAAAAGAAAGTAACAAGAAGTGTTTTCCTTAACCGTTACAGCAGGTGATATTTAATTTCGTAAAGCACATAATCTGTAGAACATCTCTGTGCCTCTGAACTTACGCAGTTTCCTATAGTAATCGTATCGAGCTGCCATTAGTATGGGAAGATGTCAGGCAGACTGACATATGACATACTAATGACTGACGCTTACCGTACGAATATTTTGACTAGTGTTCATGCTCACGACACTGGTAAGTAAGTCGAGTAAGAGACCGAATGATTACCCACTAGGCTATAGTAATAGCGGTGATAGCTCAGTGGCTAAGAATTCGACCTCTTAATCGAGGGGTCCGGGTTCGAATCCCAATGGCACGCATCAATGACTAATAAATAAAATAAATAAGTAAAAAAGTTATATGCGCTTTATAAAATTAAATATGCTGCACCAGCTGTTACGGTGAAGGAAAACATCGTGAGGAAACCTGCATGCCTGAGAGTTCAAAAAAAAAATGTTCTCAAAGGCATGTGAAGTCCACCAACCCGCAGTAGGCCAGCGTGGTGGACGGCGACCTACATCCTTCTCATTGTGAGAGGAGACCCGACCCTGTAGTGGGTCATTAATGGGTCACTGACAAGGCTAGCGTATTACGCCGCCCAGTTCCACATAAATTACCCCAAACCCAAAGTCTGCGCAATAATCCGTAGGCATATCAACTTTGTTTATATCACAACTTTCATAATCAAAATCAAGTCTCTCAAATCTGAGCCATATTTCAGTTAGCTAGCCGGACTTCAATCCTATGAATCCCTTCTGAATAGTTGAGTGAGGATTGGGTGGGGAGAGCAGCGTGTAGCGGAGCGATTAGCGGATATAAAATAACTAAATATGTTTTGGATATAAAACGCTAATAGCCACGTGGCTAAGACATTGGTATTTTACCCCTTGTATTAATTGCGACGACAAAATCGGTTACCCGCGCCAACTTTGTCGTACGACATCGTCGTTGCGTACATTTGTTGCATGTCTATGCAATACACATTACAACAGTTACATTCAAAGACTCGTGTTAGAATTTTGTCGTGTTGGCGTTTCACGTACTTACACGAACAAACTGTAAACGGTCTATATGAAAATTAAATGTGATAAAGTTCTATCTGCAGTCCATTTTACATACATTGCGGAACTTTTCCGCAACATCAGACTACACGTGCAGTAACTGGGACGCAGTGCACACTTTAGATAAGTGCGTGTTGAGTTTAACAGCTTTACACGCTGAAGTAGAAAATGCACCGGTTTCTTAGTAAACATGTATGTAGCAAACGGGTATACAGGCCATGTAATATGTAGTGGTGCTGCAACCTAAGACAAAGACAAAACGGTTATTTGCACAAATGTAGGTATAGAGTTGTTACAAATTGTTTAGATCAATCTATATTTACTATTTTTAGGTATGCGCTGTTTCTATGGACGCTGTTTTTTTACTTTATTTTGTGAGTTTGAGATGTTTTATTACTATTTACTTATAGATAAAATGATGACCAGTGGTAATCGAGAGGTCCAGGTTTGAATCCCAGTGGCATCAATATTTTTTTTTCTAAGTTATGTGCGTTTTGCAGAATAAATGTCAAATGCGGTATCGGTGAAGGAAAAGATCGTAAGGAAATCTGCTTGCCTGAGAATTCTTTATAATGTTCTTTAAGGCATGTGAAGTCCACCAACCCGCAATAGGTCGCCAGTGGTTCACTAATGGGCTATGGACTAAATTCCTTTCAGGTTTCACTTCAATTTATTAATTTCAGCCCAGACGTTAAAGTTACCACCCTTATGAAAGTGACAAGGTTCTACCTACAAAGCGTTTTAAACAAATTTTGGAACTTTTCCGCAACAACAGCGCCCTGCACTCAAGGTAAGTGCGTGTTGTATTTTATAGCTTTAAACGCCCCGCTGCGGTGAAAATATTTTCCGTTTTAGTTACCAAAATTATTTTTTACGTTTTTCGCTACGCCGCAGAATTCATAGCTGTGATATGCTAGCATGCGAACTTTTACCTGGATTTTGGAAGAATAAAGAGAAAAAATTCTACAGAAATTATTTAGGTACTAAAATCGATTACTCATAAAAATGGTGAATGATTCATGTTAAAATCATTATATTTTTAAGAATATAATATCTTTTGACTAGCTTCCGTCCGCGACTTCGTTCACGTTGAATTTGACTCAAAGAGTGATAAAAAGCATCCTATACGTTAATCCAGGTTATAATCTATCAGTGTGCCAAATTTGATCCAAATGCGTGCAGTCGTTTTTGCGTGAAAGAATAATAAACCTCCCTCCATCCATACATCCATCATCATGAACTCTCGCATTGAATAATAGTAAGTAGTAAGATTAAATAACCCAAATGGCGCAGTGTTTAAGACACTGGTGCGCTGCGTGGAAGGTCCTGGGTTCGATTCCCATCAGAGCAGAGATTTGAAGGATGAATTTTGAATTTCTGTTTCTGGTCTGGGTGTATTGTGTTCTTGTCTTATGTGTGTCCATGGCTCCCACAACACAGGGAATACTAGTGTGGGGCTATGAGTGTGAAGCGTTATCTTATATATAAAATTCTCATGTCACAGTTTTATTTACCATACTCCTCCAAAACGGCTTGACCGATTTTTATGAAATTTTATATGCATATTCAGTAGGTCTGAGAACTAACGTCTATTTTTCAAACCCCTAAGTGATGAGGGTTGTCCACACCTAACATTTTAATTTAATTTTTTTAAACAATTTTTTTTATTTTTATTGAAAAAATGAGAGAAAAATTTTCGGGGACAAAACTCAAATTATTTTCTTATTTCGCCGTCAAACTCATTCTAGGTAGTGTACCTAAGTTACATATAATACGGCAAAACAACGTTTGCGGGGTCAGCTAGTTTATGATTATATTTATTTATTAAATAAATGTATTGGTTTGAAGAGTTCGAAAGTGTACCATTAGCACTTGAAAGAAACACCTTAGGTCTTAGTACGTAGAGGTAGGTGCCCGGCAGACCCCGCTTTTATGCTTAAAAGTAGCAGAGGGTGTCCGTGTATTTCTCTCCGAAAAAAAAATGTCTATGAGTTGCATTGCCCTTTTTACATTAGGTAATGCCCAGTTTTTTCATCTTTAAAAATGGAAAGAGGCAGATTTACCCGCTTTCCCCGCCAATATGGCCACACCAAAGGGTTCGGTGCGCATTAAGTAAATCTAGTGGGTTCCGTAGAGGCTTTGATGCCTCTCAATAGAAAATTTATTCACCAGAGCGTCGGGATTAGAAGGTCATTGGGGAAAGGTAGCTTGGGATAGCTGTGCGCGTTCTATGCAAATGCGTGTAAGCTATTGCCGTTCGGGGATTTGTTTTATGTAGGTTTTTATTGAAATTCACTTATGTGTTTTTACCGACTTCAAAAAAGGAGGTTATCAAATCGACACGTTTGTATGTAATATTCTCAGAAATGCACAATTTTTACATAATTGTTGGTCAATTACGGCTTCCAAACAAGAATACCAAATTTCATGGGGTGTATAATAATGGCAGCTCGATAATATGATCATTTTACGAAACTGTGTTAGTTCATGCTTAGTTAGGTTTCAGAATCGTGTACCAATCAGCAGCAAGAAAGTATTGCCTGCGCCCCTTTTTGTCCCACTGCTGGGCACTGGTCTCTCCCCACAACAGGGAGAGGCCTGGAGCATACTCCACCACGCTGCTCCAATGCGGATTAGTGGAGAAACGGGTTAGTGGACATCCACTGCCGGATGTTTTCAAATCGCCTATAGGACGACAAGGTTTAACGATCGAATCGTACGTGACCGACGGCTTAACTACACTAGCGGTCAGCCATCTAATTACTGACCGCGCTCGACGTTGCTTAACTTTTTCGATCGTTAGCGAACTACGTGAATTATCGTGTCGTTTACAACTGCCTCAGTACTAGTTACTATAGAAAAGAAAAGAAAGGAAAAGAAAATAATGCGTGTATTGTTGACTGTTACACGAGTAAGATGTTACAAAAATTATAATAAGTTAAGAACAGTCTACCCTATGTGGGCATAGGGAGTATGGAATGTTCTGCAAGCTTCCAGAAGAACTGATATTGTTCAAAGTATACATGAGAAAATACACACGGTGAAAACAATCAAGTTTCTGTTCGTACAGAAATAAAATTTGAACACAAAAACCGTTTTTCAATGGCTCGTATTGACCCATTTCTTACAGTAACGAAACTCATAACCAATTTTCCCCAGTACACCCCAGCAAGAAAGTTAAACACTTTGCCCAATAAAAAATAATAGGATCCATTTCTAAATATTTAGGTCCTCGGTAATAGGTACGGTAAATTTTTAGTGAAAAAATTTATTCCATAAAAAGCTATACGCGAATAGAATGAGGTGGAATTCGCTATAATTTGCCAATTTTCTTATAAAAGAACGGGTGAAACGTTTTTAACTTTAACTTTATATGAAAACAGATCGAACAGAAAGATTTTATCGTAAATCCTTTGTTTGTAGAAGTATTCTGAGTCGCGACTAACTTATGCGGAGGCTGCCTTCTATTATATTATATTTGAGTCATAATTAAATTTTAATTGTTTCATTTTGACTGGTTTCATAAAGCAGTATCTTAACTTATAGGATATGTAGTAATTTTTAAAAAATGCCGTGATTTTTTTCTGAATGATTTTTTCTCTCAGTCTAAAGCCCGTGCGGCATCCAAAGCGGAACCTTCGATAAAAAACAATTCTTAAAATAAATAAAAATCATTTGACTTTTGACTTACAATAACTTTTTGACTACATAATTGTCACATTCGACAGTTTTGGTAATAAAACTCCATTTATTACCAAAACTGTCGAATGTGATAATTATGTAGTCAAAAAGTTATTGTAAGTCAAAAGTCAAAAGTGGTATTATTATGATGTTCCATTGGAGTTTCACTGGCATACAACTGCCGTCATGTTTGAACCACTTGGTTGTTTTGACTATCTGGAATTATGTCAAAAGGATTGAGAGTAACCAAGATAGTAACTTACTAACACTAGTAAGTAACATTAACTGTCACCCAAAGATACCATCCCCCCTCCCCTCTCTCTCCCTTAAAATGTAAATTTCCATAAATCCTGTTTTACTCGCAGCGAATACCTATAGAAATTATAAGTAAACGTACCTAATCGTATATTCCTTTCGAATCATTATTATTTAGCTCCGAACAAAAAGAAACCCAAGATCCCTCTTATTGTAAGGTTCGTAGCATAAAAGATATTACTTCCGTGTTTTCACGCAAATATAAATTCAAAAGATATTTTATCCGCCTGATGCCTCTTAAGAGCCTCGAAGAATATATTCCAAAAAGATACGAAAGCATAACGACACTTGTTGAAACTAAAACGAAAACAAAGCAAGAAAGAAAGAGGATGCGCCTTGGGGTGACTTTTAAAAGCTTTTATTGAACTTGCAATGTTTGTATGTATGTATGTATGTATGTATGTTTGTTTGTTGAAGTGCGCATAGATTTGTTGCGTTCAAAACGAACGAAAAAGTTAAGCAACGTCGGGCGCGGTCAGTACCTGGATGGGTGACCGCTAGTGGCGAATTACACGCGCTGCCGTGCTTTGGAGGGCATGTAATGCCGTCGGTCCCGGTTGTTTTCGATAATAAATAAATAAATAAATAAATAACGCTTCACACTCAAAGCCCCACACTAGGATTCCCTGTGTCGTGGGTGCCATGGACACACACAAGACAACAACACACACACCCAGACCAGAAACAGAAATTCAAATTCATCATTCGAACCTCTGCTCTGCTGGGAATCGAACCCAGGACCCTCCGCGTAGCGCACCGGGGTCTTAACCACTGCGCCACTCGGGTCGTCATATATATAATAATAATAATGTATCTTAGCCGATTTCGGCCACAGCGACTGCTGGACAGGCTCAGCAGCTGGCGTCACGCTGGCCCGCGCGGTCGTGTGCTCTCATATGGCTGTTGTAGCCTATTTTAGCCGTAAATGTATTTGAGCATCTCGGACAAGTGAGTGCGCCGCCACTTTAATGGTAGTTTAAAGCCCTTGGTGGTCTGGCTTTTAGCTCGTCTCTTTTTGCATCGAGTTCGTCTTTGCGTGAGCTTTCAAATGCGTCGATCTTCTGCATTACAAGTCGTCTCCATTCCGGGCGGTTTGCAGCAGATGACTCCCACGTCAAAGAGTCAATACTGCAACTTGTCAATGTCTTTTAAAAAGTACATCTTTGTATCGCAAGAGCGTTTTCGATAAATTAATAGTCGTACAACCTTGTCAGAGGCCCTATTGGGCAGTTTGAAAACAATTGACACGGGTTGGCCACTAGCCCGTTTCTCCACCAATCCGCATTGGAGCAGCGTGGTGGAGTATGCTCCACCCCTGTTGTCGGGGGAGACCCGTGTCCAACAGTATGTAAAGTATTGTAAAGGTTTGCAGCCAGCATTTTCGGGTACAAAATTTAATTCAGTTATATTAAGAGCGGTGATAGCCCAGTGGCTTAGAATTCGACCTCGAATGACTTTGTGAAAAAGTTATGTGCGCTTTATAATATTAAATATCACCTGCTGTTACGGTGAAGGAAAACATCGTGAGGAAACCTGCATGCCTGAGATTTCACAAAAAAAAATGTTTTCATAGGTATGTGAAGTCCACCAACCCGCAGTGGGCAAGCGTGGTGGACTAAGGCCTACATCCCTCTCATTACGAGAAGGAGACCCGACCCTGTAGTGGGTCATTAATGGGTTACTGACTGACAATATTTAGTCGATTGAGATGAATTTAGCAAACGACAAAAAGACAACGCCGTTGCGTACGTTTATCAGATTAAAGTGCGTACCTATTGTCTTTCAGATGCTGCTCGGTTGTCGTATTGCGAGAGCCAATTAAGACAAGATCTCATAGTGTATCGATGTAGTGTCCAACTAAAACACATTTATTTTTAGTAAATGTTGATAGTAAAAACTGCTTCTGTACCGTGAATGGGTCTGAAAGGGGGGCGGATACAAAAACCGGTTCAAACTGGTTCACAGATAGCTTAGCTCTATAGAATTCATGCATTACGCGGGAAGGCTGATGAGTCGTCGCGACAAAAGGGGGTAAGATAATGGGTGTTCCATTTTAGAATTTGAATTTTAAATTTTAGAATCTGGGATTGATAATATTAAAGGTGAACGTGTTTCTACATGATTTTTCTATACAGGGGTTTTTCATATACGAGTATGATTGTATACGGTACCATATTGAAGGTATTTTTCTATACAGAGAAAAGTAACCTCGCGTATGGGCTTGGGTAACATGCTGAGAGCTGCCAGTGCTCGTTTTACGCCTTTTTTATCCTGTGGAATCACTCCGAATTTTTCCACATTTTCCAAGTGCCACGAAAGTCATACTTCCCAAAGTAAAATCACCAGTTCACAATGGGATTTTTTAAGTTCACTGAACTTTTATGGGTCTCAAAGTTCAAAAGAAGAGGAGAAACATTGCCTGTGCAAACCGCCATTTAGTTTGAATGTCACCACAACATGTAGCCTTAAGTATAAGGAATAATGAACTCTTAATTGCAATCAATAATGAACCCACATCGCCAATGAATAGAGTGCAATCTAACTTGGATGGAACTGAGCATTAATTGAAAACAGGCTGCTCCAACGCTCTACGTTTAAAATAGTTTGCACGTAATTTTGGATTTGTTGCTGAGAGGAAATGGCGGCAGACTTCTCTATAGATGGAATGATACTATATTAGAGAAAAATAAAAGTGGGCTCAACTTCCGTTGCTGCAACCATTAATGGCCCACAGATGGGCACGGGCCTCTCCCCACAACGAGGCCTGGCCACGCTGCTCCAATGCGGATTGGTGGAGAATCGGGCCATTTATCGTTCTAACGAAAGCTATTTCTGGTCATAAAAATATAGGTCCGGGGGATTAATAACTTTGAAGTCCTAAATGGCTTTTAGAAATATGCTAATAACAGGAACAGATTGTTCAAACGAGGCTTCCATCTTGAAGTTATAACACAACACTTAAAGTTATAAAGCAATTGTTGAAACGAAGTTGAAGTATAACTGCCAATTGCTAATAGGCTGGAACCTTGTCGCATTAACGTAATTATGACGCAATTAAAAACAAAAATAGGTTTCGCAACAAATATATTCTATGTCCTTGATATACAAATAGATTCTTACGATGAAAGATTAAAATATACTATTTCTATTACTATATACTATTTCCTTTGTGGTTGTTTGTCTACCAGACTCGTCTGCCTATTTCTATGTTTCCGAGATTCTCAGAAAATCTCCTAACAAGTTTGAATGGGAGATTATCTTTTGAAATGGGTTTACGCTCCAAAATGAAAATTACATCTCGACACTTAACAGTTGTTAGACAAGTGTTGAAACGAAGTTAAAATGTAGAATCAAGAAGTCATCTATATAATCAAGTTTTTGGCAGAGTTCTAGCTAATTGCTTTGAAGTTGAAATAAAATAGAACGAAAAAGAAAAAAGTTAATTCTTACGATAGCTGATTTAAGGGCAAAGTTATTTCACCGTATCTATTTACTATGTAATTATAGATAGTTATGATTTTAAATCTTTAAAAGTTATTTCTTTTTTAAAATGTCCTTACTAAATAACAGTCAAGGAAAACGAAAAAAAAAATAGTCCACAAAGCTAAACTTTAGGATCAAATGTGTTAAATAAATTAACTTTATTTTACTTATGTTCAAATCATAATATTATTAGATTTATCCATTTTTTTTTAATTGATGACTGATTCATTCTTCATAAATGATCAAAAATTTCAAACATATTTCTTCTCAATTCCGACAACTTTTTCGCAGAATTGTGTAGATAGATAACCGTCCTTTTCATTCGAAGTACAATCACGACCTCTTTATCGAAAGCCTTTGTTGGATCTGTCAAAGGTCCTGTGGGTTCAGGTTATATTGGATACCCAATTACGGAGAAATCAGAAATAAAGTCGGTGTCATACAAACAACACGATACAAACCGCCCCTACAGTGGGTCAGTAATGGGTAAAATAAACTTATGTTTCACTGAATATATTGAATCGTCAATTCTTAGTAAGTCCAGTCCACTTAGTCTTATAACCTTAAATGCCTGTTCTTATAGTACACTAGCTGACCCAGCAGGCTTCGCTCTGCCAATGAAGGTTTGATCGTAGAAGGGTGAAAATTGAGGATTGTATGTATTTTTGTATGTTGTATCATAAAAAAATAGAAATTAAAAATTTTGTCTAAAACATAAAAAATAAAAATTTAGGGGTGGACTACCCCTAACATTTAGGGGGATGAAAAATAAATGTTGGCCGATTCTCATAGATACCGGATAAGCACAAAAAATTTCATCAAAATCGGTCAAGCCGTTTCGGAGGAGTATGGCAACGAAAACTGTGACACAAGAATTTTATATATTAGATTATATACATACCATTCCTCTAAAACCAAAAAAAATCCTTTAACCGGAACGAAACAATACATTGTTCGATCAAAATCGAACGCTCGCCTTTTCTTTCACTATGGGACCGACGTCTTTATCGAAAGCGTTTCTTGATTCTGTTATTTACGGCTCAAAGGACGCGGCGAGTACAGATGTACCCGAAGACTGGACCTAGGAACCACGTTGTTCCACACAAACTTTTCCCCCGCTTTTCACCCCCTTTGGGGTAGAATTTCAGAAAATTATTTCTTGTCGGGTGCCTACGTGAGACACAGAACACAACCTCCAAGTTTCAGGTTTCTACCATCAGCGGTTTAGGCTATGCGTTGATCCGTCGGTCATTCATTCAAACCGTTGAGTTTTGGATAAGGCTTCATATGACTTCAATGGTTTGTTTTGAGCTTATCTATGCCCAGCCAGTAACCCATTAATGACCCACTACAGGGTCGGGTCTCCTTCTCGTAATGAGAGGGATGTAGGCCTTAGTCCACCACGCTGGCCTACTGCGGGTCTGTGGACTTCACATACCTTTGAGAACATTTTTTTTTTGTGAACTCTCAGGCATGCAGGTTTCCTCACGATGTTTTCCTTCACTGTAACAGCAGGTGATATTTAATTTTATAAAGCGCACATAACTTTTTTACAAATTCATTGGTGCGTGCCACTGGGATTCGAACCCCTCGATTCGAGGTCGAATTCGAAGCCACTGGGCTATCACCGCTATGGGCTTGAGCTTATCTATACGCCTGTATAATCTTCAATTCTTAGTGTGTTCTAATCTTCTTAAACCGAATTTAACTTCCTTAAACCTGTTTGAAGATCATACATTGTCTGATCAACATTTTCTTTTCACGATGGGCTCAAGACGTCTTTATCGAAGGCTTTTCTTGATTCTGTTATTTACGGCTCAAAGGACGGCGGGTAGGGATGCGAAGATTGTCTGAGGATATCCAATTACGGTGGACATGTGTAACGAATTTGTGGACGAATAATGGGTTATCGATTCTGAATAAAGAGATAGGGTTTGATCAATGGACGGGCTCATCTTTCAACTTTTTACTGGCGTACAAGAATTTCGCTTTTGTGGTAATTTGATTTTCTTTCAATCTTATCTGATAAGTATAAAAGGCAGCAATGATTGTCTTTTTATGGTTTAAAAGTGATTTGGCATTTAAACTTTATTATCAGCAAATACAACATGAACTATTTACATAATAATTATCGCACTAACGTACCGTTATTGATGGTTATTTTGATGACGAACATAGGGACCTGTACGCTTAGTAGTGAACCAAAAAATTTACGTATCTATGAGTAAACGTATACATTTAGACAAGTTGTATAAATGAATAAAACATACGGTAACCCATTTACAGTTGAACAGAATAGAACAAATTAATGAAAACTGTGAATAAAAAGTCAATATGTTAATATGTATTTAAAAAGGCAGCAAACTCGCCCTACATTCAGTATTATTTCAAACGGGTTCGTTATTTGCTTTAGATTTCTATTCCAGGCGTGTGCAGTTAATATTAATATGCATTAACTTCAAACGTGATGAACATTTTATAATATCTAACACACGCCGGATTCTTCAAGTTCTGACAACGCCGACATACTAATCAGGCAAATCTCGAGCCGTCTCAGCGCTGAGATTCTCAGCACAAAAACGAAACTCAATTATGATATGCACGTGTTCACAGAGTAAGTAATTTTTACCCGAAAAGGGCTGTCTAATTACATTTGCGGCGGGTACGGCACATATGATAAACATGCAACCAATTTTCTCCTCAGAATCCCTCAAATTTGTCCCGCATAATTTCCAACGAATTCCCAAAGACCCAAAGGCTGTCCTCGAGGGTGTGCCAGGCTTTATTACATAATAATGTGGACGAAAAATGGCCCTTTGTCTCTTATTTGCAAAGAAAAAAGGATAAGATATGACATTTGAATAAGGTCGGCCCTGTTGGAGGCCTAAGATCACATGATAAGGCCTCAATAGGCAAATTACTTTTGGAAGAAAAGGGACCGGGGAATGTATGACGGCTCTGTTTGTGGGGCGTCATTTTCCAAATGGCTTATGTGATCGACGTTTCGAATCTTCGGGAATGGCGCAAGGCAATCGAATAAAATATTTTTTGTTATCAAATTACCATTTGGACGTTTCGAGAATATGCCGGGAATCCTTTCGGGCCGGCCGAGCTCAGCATTCATGTTGGAATCAGAATTGTAAATTTGATGAATTGGTAAGAGGTTTCGAAAATGAGACCACACCTGTGGAAGCTGTCTACATTTAACTACAGAAATTCTTTAAGCATCAAACCGCTCATCCTATTTTTTACTACTATAAATGCCAAAGTTTGTAAGGATTGCTCTTACACGCAAAAACGGATGAACAGATTTGGATGAAATTTGCTACACCGATAGATTATAACCTGCAATAACTATCTACTAGGATACTTTTTATCCCTGTCTGAGTCAAGATCTTAGGTCCACGTGGAGAGAGTCGCGGGCGGATGCTAGATATTTATACATACGTTATGTATTTCCCTTTAGAAGAGTCGTAAATTTTCTGAAATATTTACAGATTTCGGTAACATCACTAATGATGGATCGACATGTTTACTAAAATCTTTACCGTTAAAACTTTTGGAGGAGATTTAGAAAATCTCTTAGTTTACTATACGAAAATTTTGAAGTTAGTGTTCATTCTAACGTTCTGCGCTGTTCTTATGGAGTAGCGTTGTTGAGTGCTTGCAGGAGGCTGCGGTAAGAACCAGGTAGATAGGCACTCTACTCGTAGCTTAAATCTCCTGTGTAGACCTCAGAATCTGGATTACGACGTAGAGATTGTGTTGCGCTCGCTCACATGGTCTTTGAACAGATTTGAAACTCATGAACCATTTCGTATGGTATAGTATTATAGTGGCGGTGGATTGTGGTGTCGAGTGGTGTGGTGTTGAGTGTTCACAATGATAACTCTCTTCTACTATAAGTATACAAATATTTATTTACTTCTTACAATTTCTATTAAAAAAAAACAAAATAATACAATAAACTAGGTACCTACAAAATCGAAGTCTAAAGCAAGACAGGAAAAAGAAACAAAATAAAGTGTTGAATTAAATTCGAAATTAAAAGAAATAAACAAAATAATAAAAACTTCTTGGTGTCACTACATAGAATAATTGAATTAAATTCGAAATTAAAAGAAATAAACAAAATAATAAAAACTTCTTGGTGTCACTATATCAAATAATTGAATTAAATTCGAAATTATAAGAAATAAACAAAATAATAAAAAATTCTTGGTGTTACTACATCAAATAATTGAATGAAATTCGAAATTAAAAGAATTAAACAAAATAATAAAAACTTCTTGGTGTCACTACAGTATCACTGTATCTGTACAAATCTTTAGTTTAGTATAGTCTCACTGTGACTGTAGAAGTCTTCGCTTATAGCTTTACAAGCCTTGCCTGCGGCTCAGTCCGCATAGATCTTAGAACTTGATCCAGAGAAGGATAAAAGTATCCTATATACAGGTTATAAGCTATATGTGTTAATGACGGGGTCAGATTAATGAAAAATGTGTAGAAGGAATAGCTGTATGAATTTATTAAAAATATAATATTTTACATTAATGGATCGTGAGAGGCCAAAAAACACTTTCTTACATCAATGACATCTATCAAATCTAAAAATATACTTCTTTCTTTTAAAAGGAATTAAACCATTGTTGGTCAAGGAGGTCGTAAACAATATGTTTACCAAATTTCACACAAATCTGTTCAGCCATTTTTGTGTGAAAGAGTAACAAACATCCTTCTATCCACCTATCTATCCATCCATCTTAACAAACTTTCGCATTTATAATAATAGTAGAATAAGATAGGATTCCTTTATGCACCAGGATAGTGTACAACACCTTTTCATAAATTACGCATTCAAAATAAAAAACCTGCCATCTAGGTAGGTGTTACACTTTAACAGATTTTTCTTTGACATCCAGTAAATCTAATTAAGTTTTGGGATGAAGAAGTCTCATTTTGAAGTTCATAACTATGTAAAAAGTCCGCTTGGACAAAAAGTTTGGGAATCTTTAACGGCGTTTATAAAATGTCAAAGCAGAGTTTATGTTTACCTCATTTAATGAGGTAAACATAAATATAGAGTTTATAAATGAATTTTTAGGTAGAGCTTCCCAGACCATCAGCCCAGTGGATAAGAACTCAGTCTCTTATTCGAGGGGTCCGGGCTCGAATCCCAGTTGTACGCACCAAAAACTTTCTAAAATAGAGTTATGTACGCTTTATAAAATTCCATCAAAATTATCGAAATCAACTATGGAATCCGTGTAAATATCAGGTTTATTTCCGTATTCGTCGTCCAATAATGAACTGTAAATGGACCCGTAAATATCACTTATCGAAATAATAGCGGTGAATGGTGTAAAGTGGAATATTTTACGCACTTCGACTACCAACATTGAATGTAAGTGGACGAATGGATACATTTAACTGCACGGGGAGTGGGACAGGCCTGGTAGTAGTAATTACTAGCAGTAGACTACTACTATGTAAAGTAAACTGCTACTGTCTGCCTGTTTATCTGTTCTATTATTCATACTGTACTGATTTATGATACGTGTGGCCATGGACTGCAGTGACCAGTACATCAGGTGGCTTGTTTGCTACTCAATTACTATAAAAAAACCTGTCTACAATTCCCATGGGAAGTAAGTGTGCCTGGCTAATGTCTGGGCGTGTCTGCCATAAAGGTGACATGTTCAATTACTTATAAATTCAATTCATGAAGCGAAACCTTCCCCTGGGATAGTTACAACTTTTCTGATAGCGAGAAAAACTTTGAAAAATGAAATATCCTATAGGAATCGGGAGTTATTGATTATGGGATGTACTTAAAGTTTTTTAAGCTATAAAAAATGTAATAGTATCTGGATTGAGTAGATGATTAAATCCGATTTAAAAATATCTATATTATTCTTGAAACTAGGCGTTGTGAGTTCCACAAAATTATTCCGATTATTTTTGGGTCAGATAACTATGTAGAGGAGAAATATTTTTATTATGAGAGTGTTTTTTTGTATTATATTTTTTAAATAAATATATTTAATGGTTAAGGTTATTTAAGTTTCTTTTCTTGTTCTTTTTGTTTGCTGTTCTGTTATCTTGTAAAGGATGTTGATTGTTGAAGGTTCACAGAAGTCACTTGTAAGGAACCCATTGCAAGGCCGGGTCTCTTCTCACAATGAGAAGGATGTAGGCTTTAGTCCACCACACTACCCTAAAGAGGGTTGGTGGTCTTCACATGGGTTTGAGAACAATATGGAGAACCTCAAGGCATCCAAGTTTATCACAAATAAGTGATCAACAGTAGGTAATGTGATAATACATTTCTGAGTTTTTCCCCACTCATATTCAACTTTCAAGGTGATGAAATTACAGACCACCCTCACTCATATTCAACTTTCAAGGTGATGAAATTGAGGTAGGTTGATCACATAACATGTTTGAACACGTCCCAACACAGGTCCTGGATTATAACGTGAACATTTCATATTTATTCAACATTTCCCAGAAGAGAGTGTTCCTTCAACCAAAGTAAAGACCGTGTCTGATAGTAAGCGAGACGCGTTTATAGAGCGATAGTTACTGCGCTTGTATGATAGTTACTACATGAATGTAATATTGATATGTAGACGGTCTGAAAATTGCGACAAAAGAAAAGTGTACGTACTTCATAATAGGATTTATACCTTTATTGATTGCCCCGTGTCTGGAATTAGACCCTCGTTGCCGTGACTACCACCCAGAATGAGTCCTGGATGCCTTGGTTACCCAGTACTAGATCTTAGGCACCCTGGCTTCTGCCAGTCTGATCCAAAATCAGACTCCGGGTACACTGTCTACCGTCTTCTTAGCATCAGACTCTGATCCTCCCGTCTACTGTAAACCGATCACTGTAAACCAGACTTTCCACTATATGCCTTCGTAGGGTGCTGGAATTCTTCGGACATATTGCTTGCAAAGAGGGTCACAATTTTGAATGAAAGCTGATGGTGACAGGCAAGGCAGACGGCAAACGTCCCAGAGGACGCAGTCCCACGAGATGGTCGGACCAAATACGATGTTCTCTTAACATCAACTTCCACAATGCCCTTCGCGAAGCTAAGGATCGCAGGGAAATCGTACGAGAGAATGATACAGCGGGGGAGGTACGACCCTCAGCAATGAGGAAAACAACGCGAGGAGGACACCCTGGATGCATGACCACTAACGGCCCAGCTTAAAATTCTGGGAAACTTGGCCTGAAGCCTTGGAAGCTCTAGCTACCGCCCACCCAGTATAAGAACCTGGGCGCCCTTGGCTATCTCCGCCCAGAATCAGACTCTAGGTGCCCTCCATGCCATCCTCCCAGCATTAGACCCTGGGCACCCTAGTTACTGCCCGCCCACTATCAGAGCCCATTCGTCACGACTAATACCCCTTTAACATCGTGCCAGTCAAATAAACTCCTAATTTATTGGTTCTTTGTATTTGGCTCCGAGCTCGCTGAAGGTATGACCAGTGCCTTAACCCCAAGCACTACGTTTACACGGCCCACCGCGTCACTCATGGCGTAGAAACATAAAATCTTACAACAAAGCGGAAAAATTTCGAACGCCCTCTCCGCACTTATTTTACGAAAGTTGGCAAAAAGAAAAACAAATGAGGCCCCAGTAAAAAGGTTTTCGTAGCGAACTTTTTCTCATAAGAACGATTTGTGCGTGAAATACGGACGATAAGGATGGGAAACGCTTAAGAACTTTCCCGTTGTCTTAATTGAGACGACGATGCAAAAAGCGGGGGTAACCCGTGGCTTAGAATTCTTATTCGAGGGGTCGGAGTCCGAATCCCACAATGATTTTCAATAATTAAATATCACCTGCTGTAACGTCACATGAAAACATCGTGAGGAAATCTGCATGCCTAAGAGTGTACAAAAAAATAAAGAATAAAATTACAGTTTATTTCTGCCAAACTGTATGCCAGGTTGTCGGCAGTACATAATAATATTTTCTTGTGGCTCAATATAATAATGATTGCAAAGTCATGTTCTATTCTAATTGTAAATAGAGCCAGTGATAAGTGTCTGCTTGCAGCGATTTATAATTTAATTATAAAGGTTTTTTATTTAATTATAAAGACAAAATATTACATTCGTTTTCTCCGTCTGTGTGTTCGTCACGATGTAATCGGACACAAGTTTACTCCCGCGATATGAAACGCGCCGACAGCGACACATCTCTCCGGCGATATTGCTGTTATGCTGAACATGTTTATGTATATGATATTGTACATTTTTACTTATCTTCAGCCCGTTAGTAATCCTCTAAAGAGCCGGGTTCGAGCGACTCTGTGATTGGTTCACAAGCTCAGAGTCGAGAAGAATTTCGGTTCGAGCGACTATGTGATTGGTTCACAAGCTCAGAGTCGAGAAGAATTTCTGTACGCCATAGATTGCGTAGCGATGAAATCCGTAGACGAAGGTAACCGACATAGCTCTCAAAGTTAGGAAACTGAAGCAGCAATGGTTTGACCACATCGATCGGGTGGAGTGGTGTCGATTAGGGCTCAAGTACACGGTCATTGATCCTACGAAGGGCTGGAAGGAAGGAAGAAAGGATTTATTAATTGCAGTCATCATTTCAGCCCCTCGTAGTCCACTGCTGGACAAGGGCCTCCCCTAATAGATGCCACTGGCCCGGTCCTGGGCCCATTGAATCCAATGAATTCCCGCTGTCTTCTTCAGGTCGTCAGTCCACCTGGTCGGAGGGCGGTCTGTACTTCGTTTGCGAGAAGTGGTCGCCATTCAAGAACCTTTCTTTCCCACCGCTCATCGGTCCTTCGAACGATGTACCCAGCCTATTGCCATTTCAGTTTGTTAACTTTTAGAGCTATGTCAGTTAATTGCAATAACTTCTTTTAAATCAGGTGGCTTGTTTACTAAAACGTTATTCGACGCAAATTTTGATTCTCAAGATGAGGTAAAAGTGCTTCGAGTAATACAACTGGCATATGAGTATTCAAACGTGAGAAAATAAAACACCTTTAGGACCTCATCCGGAAAACAGCTGAGGGTGAGATAAACCATCGGAATGGATGGAGTTTAGGTACATTACGGATGCTGTAAAAGAAATAATGTAGCGGTCGTTTGGATCTAAGGAAGTTTCAGATGCGTTCAGAAGCGTCAAGCATTTTTCTTTTAATATGATACATCTGACGTCAGGGATAATTTTTATTAAGTAACCGAAATAAATGATTATTTTTTTGGAATTTTTTTGGAGACTTCCTGGCCTCTGGTCACTCAAGGGGCTCGGGTTCGAATGCAAGTGGCACGCAAAAACTTTCTTAAAAAAAGTTACATGTCCTTTACAAATTAAATATCACTTGCTGTAACGGTGAAGGAAAACGTCGCGAGGAAACCCATGCAGTAACCCATTAAAGATCCATTGCAAGGTCGGGTCTCTTAAAATGAGAAGGATATAGGTCTTAGTCCACCACGCTGGTCAGACGCGGGTTGGTAGACTTCACATGCCTTTGGGAACATTTTTTTTGTGAACTCTCAGACATGCAGGCTACCTCGCGATGTTTTGCTTCACCGTTACAGCAAGTGATATTTTGCTTTTGATTTTTAAAGTGCACATAACTTTTTTAAGAGCAGCATGCTTTTTGTTATGTTTGCGTCTAGATCAAAAGCTGCACAAATGAACTTGTCATAACAATAGCAGAATCACAATCCGGAATTCATTCGCCGCCTAATCTATGATTCCGGTATTACTGCCTCCGTGTCGTAAAAGATTCATCAGGATTACTACGGGAGTTGCATAAAGGATGTTTCACGTATTGTTTTACGCTGGTACGCTCACTGGTGATTCATGTTATATGCTACTTGGGTTCGAATAATGTGTGTTATTCTGGCGTTTACTACGCGAATACATCGGGTGGTTTACTCGTTTTACTGATCATCTTATATGAAGACTGACTGTTTTTGTGGTCTACCTGTTACCTTTTAGTGACAGCTGAAGGCAGAGACTGAATCCTGAAGTGGGCTACCACTTTGTCATGTCAGTACCCATTAATGACCTACTACAGGGTCGGGTCTCCTCTCACAATGAGAGGGATGTAGGCCGCCGTCCACCACGCTGGCCCACTGCGGGTTGGTGGACTTCACATGCCTTTGAGAGCATTTTTTTTTGTGAACTCTCAGGCATGCAGGTTTCCTCACGATGTTTTCCTTCACCATAACAGCAGGTGATATTTAATTTCATAAATCGCACAAAACTTTTATTACAAAGTCACTGCCACTGGGATTCGAACCCGGACCCCTCGATTCGAGGTCGAATTCTAAGCCACTGGGCTGTCACCGCTACCACTTTAACTTATTATAATTCACCCATTTTAGGTCATGTTACTTAGTTCAGTATATATTTAGGTATATCGCCAAATTTTTCAATTCTCGTTATAATTAAAAGGATATTTATCACTGTGAAGTCCAAAACAGGCAAACAGCTGAATCAATTTAGATTATAATAAAGTACATAGATATTATTAAAGTTGTATTTATATTTCTTTATAATATATCTTTATAAGTAGATATTAATTCATTTTCTTATTTGAAATCTTTATTGTACATCTATGTGTATAGAAAGAAACAAACAGAATCAATAACAAAATAGTACAATGCACAAATGACAGTGTTATCACTAAGAGCGATCGCTTCCAGACAACCAAGTGGTAAGGGATTGAAGAGTAGAGAGAATTGAAAAAAGGTAGATCAGATATCATACTTTATAATGATCTAAATTAGTATAATATTTTTATTGTAATCTAAATTAATAATCTCAATTAATTCAGATGTTTACACTTCACAGTATGTGCTGCTTGGGTAAGGATATGATACTAAAATCACTCTAAACTAAATTGTAAACTCGGCGCAAACAAAATTGCAGACTACACTATTCATAGCTAAGAATAAACAGGATCTAACCGCACATTAAGTATATTTACAGTTCACATTACACCCATACATTACACGGCAGTGTATGGAGTGGAACGGGATCCCCCGGGATTAGAACCCGTAGCGTTTCCGGGTGAATAAACCCTTTTGGGTTAATATTTTTAGTAGTAGACGCAGTAAAAGAAATTGTTCGGTTTCGTAGGAAAAGGAAATGGCGTGGCAAGTATGAAGAACTGGAGAAAAATATTTTTAAGGGAATCTAGAATGTGTCAACCCATTAATGACCCACTACAGGGTCGGGTTTCCTCTCAGAATGAGAGGGATTTAGGCGTTAGTCCACCATGCTGGCCTACTGCGGGTTGGTGGATTACACATGCCTTTGGGAACCTTTTTTGTTTGTGAAGTCTCAGGCAGGTTTCCTCACGATGTTTCCTTCACCATAACAGCAGGTGATATTTAATTTTATAAAGCGCACATAACTTTTTACAAAATCATTGGTGCGTGCCACTGGGATTTGAACCCGGTCCCCTCGAGTAAGAGACTGAATTCTTAGCCACTGGGCTATATTTCAAACTGCGCCGTTATCGTGAGCTGAACTGTAATAACTAACTGTATTAAATTTTTACAATTGTATCTTCTTTATAGTAACGTGGTCGCATATGAAGCATTACATTATACCTCAAATGTTTACCACCAAAACAATGTTACGCGAACATTCCCGCCCAAATCACATTACAGTACCTACTTACCTTTCTGAAACTATTATATCTTCCCATTGTCCGTAATGTGGAAATAAAGGAAGTATTTCAGGTCCCAAAATATTTGGGTCGTATTCGTTGGGTGGGTAGGAATTACTTTTGGGATGTTTTCGTTGTATTCCCGTTTAAAAGGCTGGGGTTTTCATGAATAATTTGCAGCGTTTTAGCAATTATCGAACCTTTTAGGTGCGATTACTTTTGGTGTTGCGAAAAAACGGATAGGTACTTGGTGCTGTGGCCATTTGCTTTCAACCCTTTTGACAGTTAAAAGGTCATGTTCTATTTTCATAGGCGTTTTTGGTTTTTAGGACTCGTGAAGTTGATTCAGTTGAATGGCGATTTCCTGCTTCTACAGGGTTACTCGTAAAACATGAGCAACCTCGCAGCACTAGGTAGCTAACACCATAAGCAACAACTTTTGTTCTATGAGTTCGAACATAACTCAATACATAAAAAATAAAAGGTTAAACAAGTTTTTGTTGCACTGTTGTGACATTTCTAAGTCTAAACGTATAAACGCGTATAAACGCGTATTAACCTGTATAAACGTGAAAGTTTGGATGGATGTATGTTTGTTACTTTTCCACCCAAAAACGGTTGAACAGATTTGGATGAAATTTGGTATTCACGTAGTTTATAACTTGGATTAAGATATAGCATACTTTTTATCCCCTCTCTGGACAAAGTTCTCAAATCCACGCGGACGAAGCCGCGGGCAAAGTCTTATATATATATATAATATATATATAACTAAACGAGATAAAAGTACATTTTATATGTCTTAAAACGCAAAACCAATCTCAGAGGCGAGAAATTGGAATGGAAAATTAAAAGCGCCCCGAGTATTGGTATCCGTGCGAGTTACGATCAGCAATACTCGTAAACCGGCATGTTCCTACAAGACCTTGTACTGGTTACTGGACTTTATGAATGCAACTGTTTATATTTGAACCAGTATATTATATTTGAAGAAGTAGCAATCTCAATCCCACGGTTGGGCCTCTCCCCACAACAGGGGATGACTTGGAGCATACTCCATCATGCTCCAATGCGGGTTGGTGGCAGGCGCGGTCGCAGCCTGAAATTTTGGAGTGGGTCACTCACTATACTAATTTATTTTTATTGCTATTATGCCATCGTACGTAGTTCATAAAAACACCACTAGATGTCAGCAAACTATAGATTTATCGCTGTTTCGGGGATAGCTACAAATTTCCTTTTATTATTTGGCAAATTTTTGAGATTTTTCAGTTTGACCTTACGTTTTGGGGGGGTCGTGTCCCCTGTGACCCCCCCTTCGGACCGCGCCTGGTTGGTGGAGAAACGGGCTAGTGGCCAACCCGTGCCGGATGTGTTTAAACCGCCCATATGGCCTCCGGCAACGTTTATAGACTGCCACCTGTCTTATTGATAATAACCGGAACCGAAAGCTTAACGTGCGACCAATTTTTTTTTTATTAAAAGTATCTTTATTTTCTGGAATACGTTTTGAAAGTCGTGGTTATAAAGAAATTTCCACAAAATTATTCAGAGTTGAAGGTGCTGATATTGCCATTTTATTTACGCTTAGCTGGCTCACTCGGAGCGTCGCGAAATGACGCTCTATCGAAATCCGCTCCGTCACGCTTCAAACATTCAATTCAGTGTTTTCTTCTGTGCCCTTTCCCAAAAACTTTCTATTTTGGTTTTCCGGTCTTATACCATTGGGTAGAGCGGTGATAGCTCGTGGCTTAGCTGCAAAAAATGCAAACAAACAAAAAAAGAACGATTACAATCCGTGAATAAGTTTCAGAGATATGCGAGGACAAACATATCTATCTACAATCTACATATGTACATACATAAATACGCCTATAACATTTGGTATACTTGTTTGGAAGCCGTAATAGCCCAACATAATAATACGTAAATATTGTGCGGTTCCGTCAATATTACCTACATACGTGGTGAATTGATAACCTCCTTTTTAAATTTTCAAATAATTTTGACCAAAGTTCCAACTAGGTTGGTAGTAGAGATTTTGCCAGTCCGCTATAAATATTCAGTCTCTGAAAGAATTTGCACAGTTGACGTCTGATCGGATTTGCGTCGACAGCTCTGCTTTAGTTCCCAAGGCTTTATCGAGCCTCTGTTTTTCCTTTTTTCACGGATTACGGTCTTTTGGAAGGCATAGACCAGGCTGGGCTGAGCCGGTTACGCGTTATTCCGAAATCTCAACCGATTTTCCAGGATTTCTTTCTTTAGCTTATACCAAGAACATAAATAACTAATCAGGCAAATCTATACAATCTGTACCATACTATCTATACCATATTATGTACCTCGAGAATGAACACTTTCGTCCACCACGCTGGCCTACTGCGGGTTGGTGGACTTCACATACCTTTGAGAACATTTTTTTTGTGAACTCTCAGGCATGCAGGTTTCCTCGCGATGTTTTCCTTCACCGTAACAGCAGGTGATATTTAATTTTATAAAGCGCACATAACTTTTTTACAAAGTCATAGGTGCGTGCCCAGACCCCTCGATTCGAGGTCGAATTCTAAGCCACTGGGCTATCACCGCCGTATTAATGATGCCAAAGTATTCATATAGTTCACGTGTGCCATTAGTCTGGGCAGATGTCAGAAAAACTGACATAATATGACGTATTAATGAATGACGTTTACCGTACAAATACTTTGGATAGTATTCTTGCTCACGGTACTGAAGTTTGATAATAATAGTAAAAGTATGAACTATGAACTACTAGAAGTAATTTATATAAATTAATAGTATTTTTTTTTATTTTCAGGTAATAATGGCAGCGTGGAACAGGAGTGGAAAATGATAATATGTGGATGTAATAACACTATTAATAATAATAATATAATAATATCATGTTTATAAACAGTTTTAAAAAGAAATGTAGTAACGCGCGCAAAAATAAATAAATAAATTAAAACTGTGTCGAGAGTTTTTTCCTCCGGCTTTTTCTCTCTTTACCCAGAAATGGGTGGCACATTGCATGGCCGATGAGTTCGATTAGGAAAAATATTAAAATAAATAAATAATTGGACTGCTAAACGATCATAACTTATTTTAACATAATTATAATATAAAATTAAGTATTAGTTATTTAAGACATAATTATTGTATGCCCGCATAGGGTACACTGTTCTTAACTTATTCTAATTTTTGTAACATCTTTCTCGTGTAACAGTCAACAATAAACACATTCTTTTCTTTTCTTTCTTTTCTTTTCTTATTTGTTATTATTTTTTATTTATTTGTAGCAAAGTAGGTAGTCACGGATAGGTCACGGAGTCACGGATCTTCCGTCCGTTTTTATCCGTTTTTATTACCCCTAGAAGCCCCCAGTCCTTTGCCGTCCATAACAAGCTGGTAGTATCTCAACGCATCTCATTGCATTTGTCGCATGTTAGTGCGTGTTTCAATTCGGACATCTGCATACAAAAACATGTGTTTGAATTTGTCGCGTTGGATGGTCGATCGGTAGCATCAAATGGCCTTACATACCTACACTATATTTTTTTCAGTGTTTCCTCTGAAATTTTTTCAACAACATTTTTTAAAGTAATGAAACCAATTTTCATCCCATGTCAGATAACATGTCTCTTGTATTTGCAGGTGTATATCTAAAATATGTTCCAGTTGTAAATTCTCAAATATAAAACGTATACAGAATGCTGTTTCAGATTCTATCTGCTTTTGCATTTTTGTAGTTACATGATGCGAGTATTCCAAAGCAATACGCGCATTGAATTCGAACCCGTGTCCTCTTAAATGTAAAACGATGGCATATTCGTGCTCATCGCTCAGGGAAACTTTCAAATGTATGCATTTGTTGGATAAAAATCGCAACCAATTTTAATTTTTTACTACAATGCAATATAATAATAATATATGTTCACGTGTTTACGTGTTTGGAAAATATAATATTATGTATCTTTACAGCACGATTCGTTTCATCGATACATAGTAGAAAGTCCTAAAACATCATCTGAGGTTTATGGCTATTTTAATATGATTTAGCAATTTATTTTTGATAAAACTTCAAATATGCAGAGTTCTACTTTGACAAGTATGGGTTATGAGTAATGAGAATTAGCTTGTCAGGTTATAAATATGCATTTTTCTTCACAAAAAAAGACATTTTTATAGTAGATACTGGAGTAGCAAACGGGAATGCAGGCCGCCTGATGGTAAGTGGTCACTGCAGCCCATGGACACCCATATCCAACCTCAAATAGAGAAGGAATCCTTAAAACAAAGGACACGAAAAACGTGCTGCTTTAGGCTGCTTTTTCAATAGAATTGCTTCATTTACCTAGCCTCGCTCCGCTAAGCAGTTTCCACCAGAGCTGCGCTAAGCGAGGCTAGGTAAATGAAGCAATTCTATTGGTTCTTCAAAAACGTATCCCTCGCTACGCATCCTCGCACATCTTTGGTGGAAAAGCAGCCTAACGACGGGTTAAGAGGCTGGCGGTAACGTATCCTGGGCGCGCTATTATGTCTCTACCATCTAAAAAAATTTGAAGAAAATAAGACATTCTTAAACCGACAAAAGCACTTGACTCTTTATACAAAAGCGTGTTATCTAAAGAAAAAATCACTGAATGACAAGATGTAGTGAGCGAATCGAATGACTTATCCATTCACTCGACTGTAGTGAAGTGAAGTGAGGAACATTCTCAAAGAGGTGTCGGCGATGCAAAAAGTAAATACTAGATGATATTTGTCGAGTAAACACGCTTTGACGCTGAGTTGAATGTTTCTTTAAGATTTGTTTTTGAATCGTAGTTACCTATTGCGCTTTTGAATAAAGTGTCCGTAAGCTTATTAAATAACGGTAAATAATTCATCTACCAGTCCGCATTGGAGTAACGTGGTGGAGTATGCGGCCATAAAAAATCTGAGAACTGTTTCTATGCTCAGAATAATACAATACAAATGTACAATACATTTCAAGGTTAGATTCCTTCAAGAAGCTAGTCGACAGAGCTATATGGACTAGAGAAGGAGACAAATTGTCTTCTTTTAGCGCCACTTTATACAGCTCTCGAACGCAGACGTGATTGAAAGCAGAGAAAAATGCCTTGTTGTAATATATTAAGTTGTTCTAAAAACTACACAAAAAAGTAGGACAAGATACCGGAAACGTTTCCTTTCATCGGTAAGTCATTTTGTTATTAAAAAGCTTGGTTTCTATATTAAAAAATGGCACGCTTGGTTTCTATACAGGCAATGAGACTTGCGTCCTCTAGTCCATATAACTCGAGTAACCTTCAAATATCCATGGGGGATGGTGACCACTCATAATCCCCGTTTGCTCGTTTGACATTATAATATAAAGCCGACATACTCCTTTGCAAGACCAATATTATAAAAATATACGCAATTATTATTCTACTACAAAGCAAAAGTATTTAAACTGTACGTTCATTTGGTTTCAACACAAGGCCTTTGAGGTAACAAGTTGTTAAAATTTCATGACACCGCATAGAGTTGGGAATTCTTAAATATGGGAATTTCTGAGATTTAGGACACGTGTAACTTTGTTAGCTATGTTAACGTTGATTAGTTGGAAACTTAGAAAATTACTATTTATTGCTTTTTTGTACCTACATTTCTACGTCACTTGCAGCAAACGTCACTATTTTAGTAGTCACTGAAACCCATGGGCATTCTTGTGTGATGGAAGTCGGAGTAGTTTTATTATTTATTTATACTCGTAAATCCTTTGGAAGCTGATGAAGCTGGGGGTTTTTTAGGATGAGGAGGATTCTAAATATTTTTTAATTTTATTTCCTTAAATCCTTCCTGCCTTCCTTTCCGCCTTTGCATTTATCTGCACATCCCTGAGGTTGGCCGGAACACAATGCTATTAAGCATTAGGCCCGCCGTTTGTACCGCATATTATTTCGGTAACAATAAAGTCGTAATAAATAAATAAATAAATCTTAATGACTTTATGGTTCTTATTACTTGCTATGAAATAACACACGTTGTCTAGTAACCAAACTACCTTACCTATACCTTATCTGGAGACAAGTAACTGGAAACGGTCGTTAATAAACGTCGTTCATTGACACATAAGCGCAAGGCAAACCTGTGAAATTTACATAACAACATTATTTTTTTGAAATTACACACCGCATTTGTTTATTCGGGCGTGTAACGCATTGCAGTGTTTCACGAGGTTAACGAGAGTTACGCCTTGTAGGTCAGTGCGCTCTCAACCATTCTTCATAGCGGGGCTTTGGTATTTTTTGTTATAGTTTTTACAGGTTATTTCATATAACATAAAAGTAGAGAAAACCGTTGCAGAACACTTCATTTTTTGTAGCTTTGAAGATCCACATGACAAATCATTAACTTAGCCCTATTAGATCGATTGCCGAAACCTAGGTCTAGGTTTTCAAAGCTCTATAACCCATAGAGCAATAAAAACTATCAAATCTGTGATAAAATTCCAATAATGGTTATTTACTCTCCAATATTGAAAACATATTGGCGTCGCCTATTCGATATTCATATGATAAAATTCATCGGCAAAGGTATCAAATCAAAACGCGTTTACATCGACTTTTATAGGTTAGATTTTTTTGTGAAATTTTGTACTCAGCGTGCCAACAAATTGAGTTTTTTAGTGCTTCCGCCAACCCTTGTAAAATGTTTGTCGAAAAACGAAACAAATTCAAAACAGGCCGAGTACCTACTATAAATTGGACATCCATGGTACTTTATAGTACAATATTTTATCAAGCGTAGTAAATATCGTGTTTTATGGCGTTTGCATGACAGCACTGTCATGTAAATGTCGCCTGTCTATTGAAGTGAGGTAGGTTTATTCAACTTTGTGCAGCGGTTGCCGAGTCACTCTGACACCACAAATATCATGTTTGTGTAATGAAAATGATATCAATTTTGTAACACTTATCGTCACCTGCTGTACCTAATGAAGAAAAATTCTCAGTAATTTTCTCAAAGGAGAGAAAGAAGAGGAGAGGAAGAGGAGAAAGAGGACAGGAGAGGAAGAGGCGAGGAAGAGGAACGGATTGAGTAGACAGAGTAAGGGAAAAAGAGTAAAAACTATAATATATATATATATGTCAATAAATAAATACGCTGGCTAGGGAATTTTAGTGATTCCCTTTGCCGTGTGAACCATGGACACACAAAATTCCTCAAAAATTCCTCTTAATTTAAGAGGAAGAAGCAGAGGATGAGGAATTTTTCAATTTTCCCTGCGAGTACGAAGTACGAAAGTACCAAAGAAATGCGTAACTTCCTCATTAAGGGGAAGAGGAATCTGCATCAACACTATTCCCTACATATAAAACTCCGAAATGGCGTAATCGCGGCTCCAGGCACGATTACCTGCCCTTAGTCTGAGTTTTAGCAGTTCCGAAACGAAACACACACATACACAGCTTACCAGACGAAAATGCACAGTGTAATAATCAACAGAGGAAAAAGATTTTTAGAAGAGTTAAAAAATTAATAAAGCATTAGATAAAGCATCACAAAAATTGCTTTATTTTTAATTAACACTCTTTCAATGTTTAATATTATTAATAAAACATAATAACCGTGATTTGGCCGTAATGCACTGTAAAATTTCGAACTCATATTATCCTGTTACCTACGGGAATGTTACTTACTTAAATATTTGTTAGTATTGTAATGTCTAACGATAAGTATTCATATCTTTCACTTCATACAAAAAAATAATTTTAAATTTTTTAACTCCTCTAAAAATCTTTTACCTCTATTTTTTTTATTACACTGATGCCTGTGTAGTAAGCTGTGTATGATTTACGTATCTATAGATGTGTGCGTTTCGTTTCGGTATCGCTAAAACTCAGACTAAGGGTACTGGCGGGAGATCTCCCTTTGCCTTTCAGTTCAGAGAAATACTAATGAACATTTAGATCCAAAATCCCTGAAAAGCCGAAAGTTAATTTTTCAATTCGCAACGCATACTTCCCGTCCATCTGTCCGTCAGATGTCGGGCTGGAATGCTATTTAGCAGCATTGGTTTAACCAATCACAACTTCCGAGCCCGGAATTAGGCTTTTACTATTTTAGGATTTCGTTCCAGTGGATTTTTAAAGCATAAATTTTTAAAGCATTTAAAGCATAGTGACTGGTTTTCAGGGAGTAATGGTCCGGAGTAAAAAAAAGTAAAAAGGTTTTTATTCGTTAGTCAATACAATCAGTGGCTAGGGCCTGTACAAGCCTGTATTACGGGGTGCCCCGCTCAACCTCCGAGGCAAAACAATGTAGCAATAAGTTTACTCAATTAATGTAACTACACTGAAATACGAGTACCTACATAAATACAATAATAGGAAAACGCATTAAAATCCACTGAATCAACAATCAGGGCACTATCGATCGACTTATCAATTCGACATCGATTTATGAATTTATAACCTTCCTTCACGTCTGCGTTCACGTGGACTTAAGAATTTGACCTACATAGAAATAAAACGTGCCCTATGTGTTTATATTATTATTAATCCCGGGTATAATCTATCTGTGTACCAAATTCTATCCAAATGTGTTCAGCCGTTTTTGCGTGAAAGAGTAACAAACATCCATCCATCCATCTATCATATACGAGTAGGTACATAAAGGAAAAATACCCTTATATGCATAATGTAAAATCTGAAACTTTACATTCAATCCTCGAAGACAGGTTGCAGATGTCGTTGGAAGCGAGATCAAATCTTTTAAACATGGTATTGGAAGGTGACATGGGACTGAATATAAATTCCAGAACTCTCGGTCTTACCGCAATCCATCTTACAAATCCATCTCGTGCTAGTACTTGTACGACCGAGCGTTGGTTAGCGATAAGCGATAAGATATTATAAGAAAACATGCCAGTTCAATTCATCTTCACAAACTCAAACTTCATTCATCAACTTTGAGGAAAATACAGTATTAGTTATGCGTACATTATAATCTTCGACAATGATAATTATTATTTTAGGATAATGGTCAAATTTTGTTTTGTCCGAACGAATAAAATATTTCATATAATATAAGATAAAATAACAACATTCTGCATGAGAAATATTCTATTCGTTTCTCCTTCACAGTCAGACGAGTACCGAGTTCTCGAGTCTCAATCGAGATATCGAGGTACAAGGGGCTATCAATTTCGCGACAAATCGCATCTAAAATTCGGTGTTCTTGTATTTCAGGACACAATGTTGAATAGTGAGGACTGATTTCGAAGGTAGATTGATAACCTAGCCCACTTTCTAAGTTTAATCAGATAATAAAATTGTGTCGAGAGTTTTTTTCCTCCGGCTTTTTCTCTCTTTACCCAGAAATGAGTGGCACATTGCATAGCCGATGAGTTCGAATAGGAAAAATATTAAAATAAAATATATAATTGGACTGCTAAACTATCACAACTTATTTAAATTATAAAATTTAGCACTCGTTATTTAAAACATAATTATTGTATGCCCGCATAGGGTAGACTGTTCTTAACTTATTATAATTTTTGTAACATCTTACTCGTGTAACAGTCAACAATAAACGCATTCTTTTCTTTTCTTTTCTTTTCTTTAATTCTACTTCGACAGAGGCCACCGCGGTGGACTAAGGCCTATAACCCTCTCGTTATGAGAGGCGATCAAAACCTGTAGTGGATCATTAACGGGTTATAGACTTACGAGTATGTTAACCAAATGCCTATGCTAGACAAAAATACAATTTAATACAAGAAAAGAAGTTATTCAAGGTAAAAGTGAGCATGACTTTGAGGTGTATTAAATCGATAAACCTTTTAACCCTAAATGGCTTAAAACATTTCACATTAATTACCTACACTAATTCACTAACCTTGGTTGCCAAATTTCGTTGAAGAAATGAAAATTGTAAGCCTGATTATTTTGAGCTCTCTTTAAGTTAGGTTTTTTTTTTATAAATAAAGCAAGCAAACTGACAGACGGGCCACCTGATGGTAAGTGGTCACCGTCGCCTACTGACACGTGCAACACCAGGGGGGCGCCAGTGCGTTGCCGGCTATGAAGGAGAGCTTTTTATGCCCTTCTTGAAGAACCCCATGTCATAGTCCTGCGGGAATACATCAGCCGGAAGACTGTTCCAAAGTTTGCATGTACGAGGCAAAAACGTACGTGAAAAACGGACTGTGGAGGAATCCAGATGATGAGGGTGGAATTTCAGTCTCCATAGGTTAGGTTTAGAAAGTCACTAAGTTAGGCTCTTACTTATATGATAGCTCTTGAACAGATTAACTTTAATAAAATTTTATTAGCAATAAAATATCGTGAAATGGCGGCTAAGAAGGTGGCAGTAAGCCTTACTGCCAGCTTCTTAGCCCGTCGTAAAACAGTATGTTCTTCATGTCTTGTGTGCTGGGAAGGTATGGTTACCAGAGATACTTTTTTTGAGGCGAACATCTAAGTCCTCATGAGCAGCAAAGCACTATAACCTCAGACAGAATTTCTTCTCTATTTGAGGTTGGATGGAGGTTTCCATGGGCACTGAAACCACTTAATATCAGGACCACCTGATATAGTAGTAGATAATTGAGTACTCAATTACTATAAATAATATATATGTAAATAAAAATAAAGGGTTTCCTCAAATAATAATCGGTTATTTAAAACAATATATTTTCTTTTTTTTGCCTTTTAATTCTATGACAGCTTTCGTTTTTGAAAATCTGTGTCTTCTTTTTGTTCCACGAGTGTCAGTTCCATTTGGCAGCTAAGGATTTTCATCTTTTCATTCACAAAAGTAACAATAAAATGTAAGTAACAATACATGTAACTAACAATAAAATGTAAATAACAATAAAATAACACATCAGTGCCACTTACTCGTTTCGAACAAACGGCGGATTCCTCTCACGTGGAAAAACCTTTTGAACGAAATCATATTTATCGCTTCTCTATTCAAGAAGGTAGGAATTTTCCACAGGGACCCGTATAAAGGTAATATCTCTGTACACAACGTTTATACCCCAGTTGTCTGTTTTGAAAATATTATATATGTAATTTTGTATTGTGTGTCGTAATAAAATTTAGGTTTGTGTCTATATAAATCGGTAAATATAAAACAGTTAAGTAACTTTTTCATACAAAGAAAGAACAGACAAACGGGCAAGGGGTCCACCTGATGTGGGCACCGTTGGATATGGACACTGGCAATACCAGTGCCTGGAACATGATTGTCGTATGGAGCTGCCATTAGTATGGAAAGATGTCAAGACATACTAAACTACTAAATTTCACTACATTTGACTGGCCTGTTGGTCTAGTGGTTGACCTTAACTACTACGCCGGAGGTCGTGGGTTCAATTCCCACCCAGGACAAATATTTGTATTTGTTCTGTGTCTGGGTGTAAATTATCTATATATTAAGTATGTATTTAAAAATATATTTTGTAGGTTTATCAGCTATCTGGTCGCCATAATACAAGCTCACAGCTTACTTTGGGATCAGAAGGCCATGTTGAGTTGTCCCACAATATTTATTATTATACTAATGACAGGCGTTCATTGTTGAGTCTGAGTTTTAGTAGTTCCGAAACGAAACGCACACATACACAGCTTACTAGACGAAAATGCACAGTGTAATAACTAACAGAGGAAAAAGATTTTAAAAGAGTTAAAAAATTAATAAAGCATTAGATAAATCATCAAAAAAATATCTTTATTTTTAATTAACACTCTTTCAATGTTATATAATATTAATGAAACATAATAACCGTGAATTATCCGTAATGCACTGTAAAATTTCGAACTCATATTATCCCGTAGGTATTAAATATTTGTTAGTATTATAATGTCTAACGATAAGTATTCATATCTTTCACTCCATACAAAACTTTGATTTTAAATTTTTCAACTCCTCTAAAAATCTTTTACCTCTATTTGTTATTACACTGTGGCCTCCTGTGTAGTAAGCTGTGTATGATTTACGTATCTATGGATGTGTTCGTTTCGTTTCGGTATCGCTAAAACTCAGACTAAGGGCACAGGAGATTGCCGGCGTAGGAAAAGTGCTTTTTACGCCTTTCTTGATAAACCCCATGTCACAGTCCCGTAGAAATATCTCGGGAAAATTGTTCCACATTTTGCCAGTGCGGGGTAAACAGTTTTTCTCCTGTGTTAGTCTATCAAATTTCTTTTTTGTTGTTTTCGGTAGCTCATAAGGAAAATAAAAAGGAGGATTATAGCTTTATCTCAAGTTTAATAATTCCAAGACTTATTCCACCATGATTAAAATAAACAGTTACGTGATACGTAGCAATTGCTACGAAGAACCTAAGCGTTGTAGACAGCTACGCCCGGGGCTACGATATCTATTCTTGTGTGCAGATATTTTTGTAACAAACTTGCCTATATAATTGCGTCCTTTTGGAGGGATAGCGATTACGTCATTTTGGGAAATACTTCTCATCTGGCCCCGCGTTAGTCCTACGGCATATGCCAGAGACAAAAAAAATTACTCATAATATTTCGATAGATTTAGGTTGGAAATATGTGAGTTATCAAAATGAAGTTTTAATGATTAACTTACACGTGTACTAAGAAATATAATGAAACAAATGTGTCAGCGTGTTCAGTCGTGCTTTTTAGTCTGATGTTATACCTTACGGAAGGGAAAACCATGATAACTTAGCAATTGTTTTAACCATCTCTTTCAAAAAACCACCTGTTGTAGAACTTTAAATGTGGTGAAAATATTTTTAAGTAAGTTATATTAGATGTAATTATTTCATCACGATTAAAACAAACAGTGCCGTGTGGTTGCCGGCTTAGAATAGCGCCACTCCAAGTCGACCCGTGGAGATCGTAAGAGGCGATCGGAGGGATATCACTACCAGGGGATGGGCAGCAGCGTCTCCCTGAGTACTAAACACCTACTGCGGTCACCAACACGCACTTGCCAAGCGCGGTGACTACGGCATCAACCCCCAATATGGACGGCACAAGTCAGCCACGGCCCCCAGTCCCCGGCGGCTCCGCTATTCCTGGCTCTGGCAGCGGCCATGGTAACGGCGGGGCAGGGGGTGCTAAGAATCTCCGGCAGAGATCGCGCTGCCACAAACGACGACTTCTGCACCTGGCAACATACAACACCAGGACACTGAGGACCGACGACAAGATCCGTGAGCTGGAAGACGAGATAGACAAGTTAAACTGGAGTGTCGTGGGATTATCCGAAGTCCGAAGACAGGGGGAGGACACGATAATCCTAAACTCCGGTAACTTGTTCTATCACCGGGAGGGCGAACATCTGTCCCAAGGTGGTGTCGGGTTTCTCGTCCACAAGTCCCTCGTCAACAACGTGACGGAAGTCGGGAGTGTGTCGGCAAGGGTAGCGTACCTTATACTCAGAATATCCAAGAGGTATTCGCTGAAGGTCATACAGGTTTACGCACCGACCTCGGCACACCCCGACGATGAGGTTGAAGTTATGTATGAGGACGTAAGTAGGGCCATACGTAACTCCAAGACCCATTTCACGGTGGTGATGGGGGACTTCAACGCAAGACTAGGTGCGCGAGACGGCGACGAGCTGAAGGTGGGGCCCTTTGGTATCGGGCAACGGAACCACCGGGGCCACTTGCTGGCTAACTTCTTGGAGAAGGAGGACTTCTATATGATGAACTCCTTCTTCAAGAAGAAGCCACAGCGCAAGTGGACTTGGATCAGTCCCAATGGTTCCGTTAAGAGTGAGATAGACTTCATTATGGCAGACAAGCCGCACATATTCAATGATGTCTCTGTGATCAGCAGGTTTAAAACCGGAAGCGATCACCGGATGGTCAGAGGCACATTGAATATCAATGTCAAGCTGGAACGGTCACGCCTGATGAAGTCTACGCTCCGACCAACACCTGCCCAGATCCAGGACTCCGAGGCCTTTCAGCTGGAACTCCGCAATCGTTTCGCGTGCCTGGAAACATGCAGTTCAGTGGACGAGTACAACACCAGGATGGTAGACACTGTCCACGAGGTTGGGTCTAAGTATTTCAAGGCCCCCTCCGGTGGTAAACCTCAAGTTCTCTCAGAACATACCCTCGGTCTTATGAGGGAAAGGCGAGAACTATGTGTGCAGTCTCCAACCTCAATGTCGAAATACCGACTGCTCAACAAACAGATCTCTCGGAGTAGGCGACGCGATTTGCGTGTTTATAACACCAAACGTGTAAAAAACACGATCGAGCGGAACCAAGGCTCGAAAGTGTTCGCAAGAGATCTGGAGGTTGGGCAAAGTCAGTTGACGAGGTTGAAGACCGACTCCGGCACCATAGTTACGTCTAAGCCCGAAGTTCTGAGAGAAATTGAGAGATACTACGGACAGCTGTATACCTCCTCAAGAGCTCCCGTTCCCAAGGCGGCGAACGACAAGCGAGCTAAATTAACCCGGCACTATACCGAAGATATCCCGGACGTCAGTCTGTACGAAATTAGGGGGGCACTCAAACAGCTTAAAAACAACAAAGCTCCGGGGGATGACGGAATTACAACGGAGCTGCTGAGAGCGGGCGGCAAACCCGTCCTAGTCGCGCTCCAGCAATTGTTCAATTCCGTCATCAGCACTGGAAGTACCCCGGAGGCGTGGAGCAGAAGCGTGGTGGTACTGTTCTTCAAGAAGGGCGACAAAACCCAACTGAAGAACTACAGGCCCATCGCGCTTCTGAGCCACGTCTATAAGCTGTTTTCGAGGGTCCTTACTAATCGTCTAGCGCGCAGACTCGACGACTTCCAGCCTCCCGAACAAGCCGGTTTCCGAAAAGGCTATAGTACCATAGACCACATACATACGCTTCGGCAGGTTATACAAAAGACCGAGGAGTATAATCTGCCGCTATGCGTAGCGTATGTGGACTATGAGAAGGCCTTCGATTCTATCGAGACCTGGGCGGTGCTTGAGTCTCTTCAGCGATGCCAGATCGACTATCGGTACATCGAGGCGTTGAAGTGTGTATACAATGCCGCCACCATGAAAGTCCGAGTACACGACAACAGTACGAACCCCATCCACGTGCAGCGCGGCGTACGACAGGGGGATGTCATCTCCCCAAAACTTTTCACCGCTGCACTGGAAGATGTGTTCAAGCTGATGGAGTGGAAAGGACGTGGTATTAACATCAACGGCGAACACCTCTCACACCTCCGATTTGCCGATGACATAGTGATCCTGGCGGAGTCGCTGGAGGAACTCAGCATTATGCTCAGCGACCTCAATAGTGCCTCACAACGGGTGGGTCTTAAGATGAACATGGACAAGACGAAAATCATGTCTAATGTCCATGTCACACCCGTACCGGTGGTTGTTGATGGCACTGCTCTCGAAGTTGTAGACGAATACGTTTACCTAGGACAAACGATCCGAATGGGTAAGTCCAACTTCGAGAGAGAGGTCACTCGAAGAATCCAACTCGGCTGGGCAGCGTTCGGGAATCTACGACACATCTTGACGTCCGATATACCTCAGTGCCTGAAGTCGAAAGTTTTCGAGCAATGTGTGTTGCCAGTGATGACCTACGGTGCCGAGACGTGGTCCTTTACTGTGAGCCTAATTCACAAGCTCAGAGTCGCCCAGAGGGCAATGGAGAGAGCTATGCTTGGTATTTCTCTACGAGACAGAATCAGAAATGATGAAATCCGTAGAAGAACGAAGGTGACCGACATAGCTCTCAAAATTTGCAAATTAAAGTGGCAATGGGCTGGCCACATCGTTCGCAGGACTGACAACCGATGGGGAAAAAAGGTCCTCGAATGGCGACCACGTTTAGGCAAAAGGAGCACAGGCCGCCCTCCGACCAGGTGGACTGATGACCTGAAGAAGACAGCGGGAAACCGTTGGATTCAGAGGGCCCAGGACCGGGCGGAGTGGCGTCGATTAGGGGAGGCCCATGTCCAGCAGTGGACTACTAAGGGCTGAAAGGAAGGAAGGAAGGAAGGAAAACAAACAGTTACGAGCTTAGTAGCACGGGCGCTACGAAATAGCTACGCTTCGTAGACGGCTACGCTCGGGGCTACGACGTCAAATCTTGTGTGCAAATATTTTTGTAACGAAGGTGCCTATGTAATTGCGTCCCTTTGAGAAGGGATAGCGATGACGTCATTTTGGGCTCCATGGATATTGCCCCAGAAATACAGTAAGAAGTAGTGTGAGTAAATTTGAGAGCCAAAATATTATTGGCCCAATTCGGGATTTACAAAATGTTTTTAAGATTTAAATTTTGGTTGAAATATTTTATATAAAAATTTCTATAAATATATTTAAATTTAAATGATATTTAACTTTTAATCAACATGTAATATCATCGATATTTTGGTAACTTAAACGGGATAAGTTACAACATTATTTTCTCTCTCACGTTTTATTGTAAACTGATTTTGTAAGTATGTGCACAGTATATAGTATTGTATTGTATTGTATTGTATACTGTAGTCCTAGCAAACCGTGGCCTATATGAAGAACACTAGAAAAGAATTATGAAGAGCACTTGAGAATACTATAAAAATCTCTCTATTTACTCTTGTATAAAACGCACATTAATTATACAGGGTGAAATTTTCAAGTGTGCGTGGATGTTATACCATTCGATAGTGTTTTAGTGGTTCCCAGACTCCTCTCAGCTTTTTTTGCTATTCCTCATAGTTTCTGATTTCCCCATCCACGCCCATTTGAAAAATTCACCCTGTATATCCTAGTTTAGGTTCACAATTCAAGTTATAAAATATAGCTTTAACCTCCAAATTTATGAACATTACAACATTTTGTAAATTACAAAACTAATTAAGATATTTGCTAGCGTCATTTTCGCCGCGTAATTGCGTGGTAAAAAATACAAACTTATGAGGTTTGACCTTCTTTACATCGATCGTGTGTCCAAAACAGAGGGTTTGCTGTACACAGCAAAGTAGTATATAATATATGTAAGTACCTACTCGTATTATACACAATACTGTTTATCGTATAACTGGACAAAATTAAATATGCTGTTACGGTGAAGGAAAACATCGTGAGGAAACCTGCATGCCTGAGAGTTCAAAAAAATTTTCTCAAAGGCATGTGAAGTCCACCAATCCGCATTAGGCCAGCGTGGTGGACTAAGGCCTACATCCCTCACATTGTGAGAGGAGACCCGACCCTGTAGTGGGTCATTAATGGGTTACTGACTGATTGCCCATATAGTTGGAGAGCTGGCGGACATTTTTCGAGAAGTATTTTCAGTATTCAGATTCATAAGATCGCAAAAACGATTACAGTATTTTTCCGAATTCATAAAATCTCAAAAACGTTTCGATGGAAATTCTGAGTTGCATTTGATTCAAATATAATGAAAACGGAACACCTGTGTCTGGTTCAAACATTACGTTTTGTAAGACGCATAATACGACTTATATATTTCCAATAATACTTTTGGTGGAAAAATAATGGCGCAAACAATATAGGTATAACGTTTTATTTATCAATAAATCGTCTGTAACTCATTAATGACACACTTATTATAAGAATAGTGTAGGCCTTAGTCCACCACGCTGGCCCACTATGGGTTAGTGGACTAAGGAACAACTTATGAGCAACTGAACAGCGATTTACTGTTAGAAAACTAGATTTTTAATGCGTAAATTTCTCATAAAAATATTCATTGTATAAAAGCTGTGCTCAATTAGGGCTACACTACACTACAGAAAATTAAAAGAGGCTTTGAGTCTAAAACTTTGATATATCCTATACTTATATATCCTGATACGTCTTCATGACATTTAAAAATCTTTGGCAAGATGTTACAATAGGGCTGTATGTGTGGAACTAAAAGAATTAGGGCATATACCACCTGGAACAAGGCGTAGAGTAAGTTTCCGAGTTATTCATACTTAATAATGTATCACGGGCAAGTTTGGAAGTTAGCCAAGTGTTTCGACTTCATATATTTTAAGCTGTATGTACATATAGCGGTGGTAGCCCAGTGGCTAAGAAATCTATAGAGTCCTTGTGGCACGCACTTTCTTAAAAGCACACTTTCTGTAACGGTGAAGGAAAACATCGTGAGGAAACCTGTAAATGATTTTCTCAAAGGCACGTTAAGTCTATGCATCTGCACTAGGCCACCATGGTTGACTAAGGCCTACATCTTGCTCATTGTGAGAGGAGACACGACCCTGCAGTGGGTCATTAGTGGGTTAAATAAGAATACCCTCAATGTTTCGATTCTATTTAATGCTAAATTTGATTTTCAATAATCTGTAGTCATCACTTTACACAACGAAGCCCACACCATTATTTGTTTTGTTATTAAAATAAAAGAGGATAGCGCTAATTGTAAGGCAAAGAAACAAAGGGATCTAACCATATATCTAAACAATACCCTCAAACATAGTGCGCTAATGATCAAACCTCTACAAATATTTATTTGTTCTGAAAGAGCCGTCTCTCCCCATTATTTTTCAATTTGTAACGTAAAAGAGCTGTCATCGGGGCAGTTATCGTAAAACTCGATAAAAGCCTCCCCACGTCTACGTTTATAGGCCCTGAGCCAGGCGCAAATTTCGTCAATCGTTTCCTTCAGGCCAATATACTTTGTAGAATGCTTAAGAGCGTAAAAATAATCCTAGGGCCCGCTACCATCAGCGTCCTGGATAGGTTGAGCAGCGAAAATCACCGAAGTAAGAAGAAAAAATATATTTTAGTAAATAGCCTGCTGACGTTTGTATTTATTTACATGAACTGAATGAATAATCTATCGACTGACAATTTTTTAATTACAAGTAAATCACAAATAAAATATTTTTGTCTTTTTTGCGCAAACAGGAGACGCATATTCTACAAGTTTATGTTCAGCTGAGGATTTTTTCTCCTTAACTATACAATATATAACAATTTAAATTGTTAAAGTCCCAAATAGGAAATGACACTTTTTTTCTACATACTACGGAGGTTGCAGCTGCTGCTGCTCAACGAAAAGAGCCGCAGCTGACAATCACACGGCTTCTTAATTCTACCGTCTTAAACATTCTACAAATTGGCCTGGAGGAAATCGGTCCCCCAAACATATCGCTGGCTCACGGACCATAAAGTTGTATTGGTGGAAATGCGAGGGCGTTTGATATCGATTTAAATGATCGTTACTTACGCAATGGGTAAATTGCCACAAAGACGCCGTTGAGCCTGAATTACGCAACTTTAGATGAGCATGTAATGTCTTTGATCCAGATATCGAAAAGAAATTGCAAGTTTGGAAAAAGAAAGGAAAATCTATAAAATTATCCAAACATGCTTTTAAATGGGTCGGGCTTCCTCTCACACTGAGAAGGATGTAGGCCTTAGTCCACCACGCTGGCCTTATGCGGGTTCACACATTATGAGATTTATATGCATTTGACAACATTATGAAAAACTCTAAACTCTAATAAAATGTATTCGACAACCATACCGCCTTTACCGACGTCTGAGGATGAACTATAATTTCCCTGTTTCCATTAAAAAAAATATCACATCTAGTCACAGAACACTAACACAATTTGAACATCCCTCTCAAACAGCGGATGGAATTTTCACTAACCTCAAATGAATTTCATCAGAAAATAACCCAGAAGCATCGTTTCGCGCGATCGTATTATATATATTGAGGTCGGTTACATCTCATTTCGCTCATTCGTTCAGCCATTCCATTAATTCAGTTAGTGAGGTCTGCCGCGGCTACAATTTGAGGTCTTTCCGTGCCCAAAGTTAGATCATGAAGCTCTGATGTTTAATTCAGCATCTTTTATTATCTTTGAAAATTTTGCTGAGGCTTTCGGTTCGGTTATTTTAGTGTGGTAGTTTAATTATCACGGCCATAATTGTGGGAGTGTGAGAAACTTAAACTAATACGGTTTTGGTTTTTCTGTAAGAGCAGGAAAACACAATCTTAGATCAAGTCCGCTCTTGTCGTACCGATTTTTTCATTGATGTGCAAAAAGAATAACTAAATAAATGTCTAGAATTCATCAAATTTAGTTTCATACATGTAGATAGATAAATAAATAAGAAAAGAAGGAAAAGAATACGTTTATTGTTGACTGTTACATGAGAAAGATGTTACAAAAAATTATAATAAGTTTAGAACAGTCTACCCTATGCGGGCATACAATAATTATGTCTTATATAACTAAAACTTAATTTTATATTTCATGGCAATTATTGCTACATTATATTTATGTATTTATTATTTTGTTCAGCAGTCCAAATTATTTGTTTATTTTAATATTTTACCTATTCGAACACATCGGCATCAAATAAAACAAGTTATATCATTTCATCATTATAGTTCACTTTGGATTCAAGAAATCTATTTGAACACTTATCAGAACTGAACGAATGGTTAGTCACCCGAGAACTTGAGATGTAGCGCTTCATTTGTCAGCATTCTTTAAGTGAAATATTGATTCAAAGTGAAAAGCTGAGTTTTTGCTTTATCTTATATATAAAATTCTCATGCCACAGTATTAGTTACCATACTCCTCCAAATCGGTTTGAACGATTTTTAATGATTTTATATGCATATTCAGTAGGTCTGAGAATCGGCTACCGTCTATTTTTCATACACCTAAGTGATAAGGGTTGTCCACACCAAAAATTTTTTTTTGACATTTTTTTTATTTTTCAATAATGTGGCATTAAAAAATACATAGAACCCTAAATTTTCACCCTTTTATCAACAACCCCTACTTTTTAATATCTATTTCAATAATGTCTATTTCAATGGTCGATAACTTAATGGTAAAACAAGGTTTGCGGGGTCAGCTAGTAATACTATATTTTTTATTAAAAATCTTTTGGAGTTCCATATACAATAACAAATAGTACCCTTTAAATATTCCGAAGTCTACTATTCAAATGTTTAACTTTTTGTGCAGACCTAGTATTATTACAATTCAGTCAAACCTAATCGTATTATAATGATATCTGAATAAAAAATTGTCTTGTCGTTGAATTTATAAAAAACTGTTATAATGTAAATTAAACAATGTAACTAATTAAGTTTTGATATAATAGCAATATTGAATTGGATTTGTTTCATAATAAAGCAAAAATGCCAAAATAGTAGTCGCCCAATTAAAATTTTGACTCAGTATCACTGAATATTAACAAGACTTCATAATACCTAACATCTCTATGAAACATTTTACGGGTCCGAAGAAATTTTGCCGTGAAATCGTTCACTGGCTCATGGACCATTTAAAATCGTATGAAATCGCTTCCGCTTATAACTTGTCGAACAAAATAGTACCATGAATATTACAGAATAGGATAGAATATTCAATAATCCTAGGACGTGTCAGAAAGACAGTTCCTCTAAATAACTCTATTCACAAGATTTCCTTGCGACAAGTTTCTAGGATTTTCGAGTTGACATCTTCAGAGATTATATTCAAAGTGAATACAATAGTATTCTTGGAAATCCTTGACATTTAAAGGAGAATGTGTGGCAGGGTAGCTTTATAGGCTCACTGAATGTTTTTAACCCGTTTGTCCCATTTGTGACCGGGTAGCTTTATAGGCTCACTGAATGTTTTTAACCCGTTTGTCCCATTTGTGACCCACTCGGGTCCCCTCTCACAATGAGATGCAGGTCGTAATCCACCACTGCCCTAGTGCGGGTTGGTGGACTTCACATGCCTTTAAGAATATTTTGGAGCACTCTCAGGGATGCAGGTTTCCTCACGATGTTTGCTTTCACCGTTACAGGTGATATTGCTATAAAGTGCACATAACTTTAACGTGCTACTGGAATTCAAACCCGGAACTCCGAGTAAGAGGCCGGATCATTTGCCACTCGGCTATCAGCGCTAACTGAATATCACTCAATATTTGGGCACACTGAATATTTAGACATAATTATTTATTTATGGGTATATTTATCTGCTTTCAGGTGGAAAAGCCATAGTTCGCGGGGGGGGGGGGGGGGGGCTTACTTTACACATTACTATAAAACACAAAATTGCTTTTATTTCAATTTATCGAATTCACACTTAAGTACGTTATCTACACCTAGTTTTAACGAACGATATCCATAACTTTTAATGGATGAAAATAATTTACTCAAAGCAATTTTCGTGAAATAACATCAGTTTTCTGTGCTTTATAATTACTAAACCCGTTATTACTTTGATGTAAAGTAATTACTAGTTGTTGTATGGAGGACGTAGTTGAAAATGTCGGGAAAATTTCAATTCGAATTACTAAGAGAAGTTTCAATGTCAAATTGAATCACTATGCTGTAGTCTAATTACCTACCTTCCTAATACTACTTTAACTTCAGGCGTAGTAATGCTATTATACTACCCCAATTATTATAACTATCGAATTTCACCGGATTTTAAATCAAAATAGGATAGACTAGCGAAGCAAAGAGAAGAGTGGAAAGAATTAGAGGAGGCTTTTACCGCATACGGCGGTCCATATACAGAAGACAACCAATAATAATACTAACAACTACTAACTAACACCTAAATTTAAAGCTACTAATATACTAACAATACTAACCCATACAATAGTTAGTAAGTACAGTAAAACATTGTAAAATTCATGTCAACTGTGTAAATGAATTAATAAAAGCTAATTTATTTTATTTTATTTTATTTATATTATAATAACAACCGGCTAACCTACTTCCAGGGTATATTAATGCTTGCGTCCCAAATTACACGCTCTAGTCCTTGCGGCTATCGTTTTAATTACTGCGACCTTTAAATATTAATTTAATTCTGTTCCGAGTTGTGGTAGACCGTGAAATGCGGTTTTAACGTTATAATTTTTGTACTGTTTTTAATTTATTTAGTTCAATCACCACAATGGGTAAGCTAGTAGGTACAAAATTCAATCCCTGCCTTTTCATAAATTTAAAAGAACTATCAAATCAGTCCCGTGCCGAAAGGCCTATTATGAAACTAAGGACTATTGAGACGATAAGAAAGCGTGGGATTGAATAACTTCACAAGGCTATTTCTATACACCATGTATTAATATTTATTTATGAGCGGATGGCAATGGGGCGATATTGATACACACGATAGCTGTCACGTGTGTTCCTTTATTGGGCCTAGTCATACTGCACCATACAATAATTCACACTTATTTTTAAAAGAGTGCTGGGAGTTTTTTCCGCCCACTTTTTTCTCCTAGTCTACGTTTTGCCTGAGGGGCGATCAAAGCGGATGTTTGTATAATGTTAAATGTATGACGTTCATTAAGTGTGATAAATTGTACCTAATAATGAATAAAAGCTTTTGAATTTGAATTGTATATCCTATAACCTTTCTTATAGTAATTGAATAGCCAAAAGGCATGACCTGATGTTAATGCTACCGCACTATGGAACAAAAAGAATTCTGAAAACATTCTGAAAAAAACACCACACGCGGTTGAGAGTGCTTGAAATGACGTATACAAGAACCCGGGCCCCCACTATGGAATAGAAACATTCGCCACGGAGCTATAGTTGAAATAGAGACTACATTTATTCTGTACATTATGGATTCTTCGAATATAATTAGCCGACGGTTCATTAAATATGCGGTAGGTAATAGCATAATCAGTGACTATGAATTCGGTCTCTTGGTCGAGACTGTCCGTTTCGAATGCTAAAAGCATGGATCACTGAATTTTCAAAAGTATGAGGGGTACAGAAAATTAAATTTTACCGGCTGTAATGATGATAATTTTCTCAAAGACATGTGGATTTGACGAACACACAACAGGTCAGCCTGGTGGACCTTGGATCATTGATTAGTAATTCTGGATCGAGACCCACACTACGCTCGGACGCTAGATCTACACCGTGCAATAATCGGTTACTTAAGACATACATACGTAATGTCTTGTCAGTAACCCATTCATGACCCACTACAGGGTCGGGTTCTCAGAATGAGAAGGATGTGGGCCTTAGTCCACCACGCTCGCCTACTGCGGGGTGGTGGACTTCACATGCCTTTGAGAACTTTTTTTTTCTGAACTCTCAGGCATGCAGGTTTCCTCACGATGTTTTCCTTCACCGTAACAGCAGGTGATATTTATTTTTTATAAAGCGCACAAAACTTTGTTTTACAAAGTCATTGGTGCGTGCCACTGGGATTCGAACCCGGACCACTCGAATCGTGGTCGAATTCTAAGCCACTGGGCTATCACCGCTGTCAAACTAAAACATAAAGTTCCTAATTAAAACAGATGTGAAGAAATCATCACGTCAAGTTCGTTCAATAAAAAGATAGAGACAAAAACATCCAATGTTTTTGTGACAACGAAACAGTTATTTTTTCAGGTAACTTAGTTTTACAACGTTTCTACTTTAACGCCTCCTCTATTATATTACCGCTCGTTGGCGTTCGTGTAAAAACTCTTAAAGGTTAGAACAACATTGACGACCGCTTGGAGCGAGATTCACGCAACCTTTCAGACTTTTAATAATATTTGCGATCCTTCAGAAAAATCTAGATTGAAGGCTTTATTTTTTATATATCGACTTACCGACTTACCTACTTACGAGTATAAGGCCGAGTTCACATGACCTTTGATGACAAGATCACATCACCTTTGAAATGAAATGAAATGAAATGAAATGAAAATCATTTATTTGCACGAATATGGGTTAGTTATTGGTTTTACAGGGCATTTTGATCAATCCATATTCACCTTTTCAGGTATGCAAATTATAAAGTTATATAACATTTTAATAATTTAAAAATAAAATAAAAACTAATGTTAGTACTAATTACAATTGAAAACTTATAACTAATACATAATTTAATTGACAAGTTTGTACAATAATTCATTTGTCAGTTTAGCATATTTCATTTATTATTTTTATAATTAGTTGTAATTTTACCTAATCGAACTCATCGGCTGCCTATGTGCCACCCATCGCTGGGTAAAGAGAGAAAAAGCCGGAGGAAAAAACTCTCGACACAGGTTTTGGTACACATACTTTATTTGTTTAGACGCGCGTTTCCACATTCCATTTAATAGAATTAACATTACAATACAGATTTAATTTTTTTCATTAATGAATTCCGCAACCGAATAGTATGCTTTTTCGGTTAGAAACATTTTTAATTTCCGTTTAAAATCAAATGTGCTGTTACTTTTCAGTAAGTTAGGCAAGTTATTATATATTTTTGGCCCCATACAAAATACGCTTTTATTATATTGCTTAGTTTTAGAGGGTATTGCGCACAGCTTATTATTATGTCTTTTTGTTTTAAGGGTGTCATATTTGTCAATGTTATTTCTTACCATCATCACTATCTCGTATATGTACAAAGAGGGAAGGGTCATTAAATTTAGTTTTTTAAAGTGCGGTTTACACGTATCTGTTTTTCGTAATTGGCACATCGCTCTAATACATTTCTTTTGGGCCTTAAATACCGTTTCTATTCCCGTCGCGTTACCCCAGAAAATCAATCCGTATCTTAGGGTTGATTCAACATATGCATAATAAGCGCTTAGTACCGCTTGTGTATTAACTATTTTTGATAATTTATATAACGCAAAGGAAAATTTGTTTAAATTTTTACAAACATGTTCCATGTTATGTGATGTGAACTACCGCGTGGTTGGGGAAACTGCTCATACAAACTCAGTCTAAGTATGTTATGTTATATTGCACAGTAGAAACAGGAAAGGATGGAACGAAAGTAAATGCCAACGATTATTATTTACAATAAGATTATTGTAACGTAAAAAACGTTAATTTTCTGCGACCAATGCAGCCTATTTTTTTAACTTTCGTCGAATTTTAGCGAAACTAACCAACAGCGATACATTTTTAATATACCTATACTTAGATAGATAATGATTTACATGCACACTTTATGAATATTTGTTTTCATGATCAGTTAATTGTACCGTTATAAACCCATCAATATTTCAGTGGAAATTAACATGAATAATTTTAATAATAGCTATGTAATGGGTTAATAATACCCAACGTTTAGCGGGTTATCAAAGGTAATTTTATTATTTATCCTCATGGAACTGATTTGTCCGTAATCATACGTAGTTTTGTACCTTTTACGTTCCAGTACAACACGCAACTTTTATTATTAAAATTTGGAAATCAGATAAATATAATGACAGGTGATAGAATTGTAGGTCACCTAGGAAGTTACCCTCATTGTCAGTAATCCATAAATGACCTCTCTCTCACAATGAGAAGGATGTAGGCCTTAGTCCACCACGCTGGCCTAGTTTAGGTTGGTGGACTTCACATGCCTTTGAGAGTTTTTTTTGTGAACTCTCAGGCATGCATGTTTCCTCACGATGTTTCCCTTCACCGTAACAGCAGATGATATTTAATTTTATAAAGCGCACATAACTTTTACAAAGTCATTGGTAGGTACGTGCCACACTTTGATTCGAACCCGGACCCCTCGATTCGAAGTCCACCAACCCGCATTTGGCATTTTCATTTTTTCGTCATTTATTTAGGCGGAAACAGCTGTCAAGTTACTTTAAATAACATAGTCTCCACGAACATAAATGCTCTCCTAGTATTAGGGTAATTTTCTTCCAATCTCTCTTTAAATTTTTTAGACACTAAAAATTCAGCCCATTTTTACTTTTCCTAGTAGGTATAGTATCACTCCGTCCGTAGAAGTCTTCGACTGGAACGTGTGTTGGAAGATAATTGCGTAAAGTGCTTTCACAGACATAATGTCTAACGGTACTGACATTGATCAAAGAAATCCTTTATCTACGAATTTTCGACCCACGCTGACCCACGTAACCCGCTTATGTTGTTTACACACAATATAAAAGGTTTTCCAGGAAAATATATTATTATACATATTTACTATCCTTTGAAGCGCGTAGCCCCGCTGGTTCAGAACATCGCATGCAATCGAAAAAGTTAAGCAAAGTCGGGCGCGGTCAGTTCCTGGATGGGTGACGTTGGTGCCGGTTGTTATCGATAAGAAAGCTGTCGTTAAACCTTGTCGGATAACAGTCGACATGGGTTAGTCACTCGCCCGCTCCTCCCTTTGTTATGGGGAGGGACCTGTGCCCAGGGGCCCGATTCTGTATGACCATTCACACTCGTATCGCGGCAATGTCGTGTCTTACCCATGATAAAAAGTAAAAAAAGGCTTAAAAGTCAAATATCGTGACAATCTGTTATGTACCTTATAGAATAGACATTAAGGTTCCTTGTCGTGCCGAGTTCATGAAATGACATACGGTTGGATGACACACGATATCGACACGAAATCTGAATGGTCATACAGAATCAACCCCCAGGAGTGGGACATAAACAGGTCTCACATACTTCACTTGTATGAATCGAAGGGAAGTAACTGAATGGCCAATCAAGACGATCAAATTGGCATGTAATTGTAACGATTCTGGAGGGGCGTTCAATATTGTTACGTTAAAACTCCTACTTTGTATGTAAGGGGCGTTCAGTTTAAGATAAGATGAAGTTTACTTAAAGAGAAAAGGTACTTTTATTTTAAAAATAATATTACTATCTATAATTACAATCGCTGTTCGTTTCTCGTTCCTTATACGCGAGGTGGTTTAAATGCCAATTAAACGTAAGCCCAACGGAATACCCCGATTCCGGGTAACGGGAGAATTTCTCCAGCTTTTAAAATAAAACCGGAATTTAATTGCTTATTACTGAAAACTTCGGAGTTTGCAGAGGAATGAAAGAATTTTTGATGTTTAATGCAATGATGTTATGGTAGATTCAGGGTAGATTAACTGGGGTAAAGGGTAGATTACTGTTAATGATTGCATGGTTATGCTTTATGTAGGCATTTGACAATAGTAGCTAAGGATTTTTCAGCCACTTACTCAAGGGGTCCGGGTTCGAATGCTAGTGACATGCACCAAGAACTTTCTTTCTCTCAAAAGTTATGTGCGCTTAATAAAATTAAATATTGATAACTTGCTGTAAACGTGAAGAAAAACATCGTGGGGAACCCTGCATGCTTGAATTAACAGAAAAATGTTCTCAAAAGAGTGTGGAGTTCACTAATCCGAACTAGGCGTACATCCTTCTCATTGACAGAGAAGACCCGACCTGTAGTGGGTCATTAATGGGTTACAGACAAGATCTCCTCACGGAGGGGATGCTCATGCCTGGGGAAAGATACGATAAAACCTACATACATATACACCAAGAAATTTGGCTTCGAGCGATGTAAAAAACTTCGATAGCGTGATTCAGGATCCCTGTGGCGCTATCTCTTGATGAGTGGAGGTTTTTAGATTTTATTCATTTTTCAGTCTTGGCAGTTGACAAAAGTGTAATGTCCTTTCATACAAAATCTTCCTAAGTCCTTTTATATAAAATTTCATCAAATTCCGTTCAGTGGTTATATAGCAAAAGACAAACTATTGTATTTCTAATATAAGTGTGAATAAATCTCACAAAGTGCGTATAAAGTTGCTATCAGCTAGTCTCGAGTGTTCAGTCTTTAATAAAATATGATTCAGTATTGTACTCGTGTCGCGAAAATATGGCTCAAGTTATAAAAGACAGCGTTGGTAACCGTAAAATAAAATATTTGATTATTTTTTTCTCTTCTATTTAGTTTATTAATTCCGTAAATTAAATTGTATATTTTAGACAATTAATTCTATTTATATCCTTTAAGTATCTTAAAAAATGCCGGTGTGCTAAGCTGCATCTCCCCCGAAGAAAAATTGTAAATTGTTGTATTGAGAACTAAAAAGATAGCAATTTTTTTGGTAGAGAACTTAAGGATAAGAAATAAAAGAGATAGCATTTCTTTTGTTAAAAGCATATGTAACCGCGAATCACGTACATGCTTAGTACAGGAACTATCTGTCTTATTTTTACAGTCAGAGGTTGAAAATATATGACTCTTTGGATGATATACATTATAAATGTAAAAAATCTACCCGTGAAATAAGTTGTAGGATGTTTTATAAAATTATGCCTAAACCAACAAAACCAAAAAAAGCCTATTTTAAATATTACTGAAACAGTGCTATTCTAGACACTGACATATTTATATTTGTAGCAAATAATCGCTCATTGCTTGTAATTGTACCAAACATCAAGTTTGCGACCTCTCATACAAGTTTCTATCAATATTGTCTTACAGTCTATTTCGAATTCCTCTCTGATATGAAATCTTAAGGATTTCTCTCAAAGGAATATTAAAATGTCATGTTATTTTGCATTGCGATTGGCAACTTTGATAACATTTTCTTAGAAACTACTTTGCTTATCAACTTAAGAAGATTGTTCAACTTAAGAAGATTGTCAGTGAGTTTTAACATTAATGACCAAAATGATTTTTCCAAGTAGGCTATTAAAAAATACTTCTTCATTCTAATATTAATTCTTACAGTATCTTTTAAAGAGAAACTTTTAGAAACTCGAAACATCTTTAGGTGTTAGTATAGATTTTCCATTGTATATGATATAATATCTACTTCTTCAAAATTTTATCAATAATTTTGAATTCAATAGATTGCAGTAATAACTATTATATCTAAACCACTGCGCCACTCGGGCCGTTTATCGTCGGTACACATACGTCCCCGCCGAAACACAACACATGAAGAACATGCTGCTTTACGACGGGTTAAGAGGCTGGCGGTAAGGTACATCCTCGGGCGAGCTGCTATGGCCTTACCAACTAAAAGATTACGTCATTAACGTCGCCCTTAAAAACTCCACATGTCATGTCAGTACCCATTAATGACCCACTACAGGGTCGGGTCTCCTCTCACAATGAGAAGGATGTAGGCCGCCGTCCACCACGCTGGCCTACTGCGGGTTGGTGGACTTCGCATGCCTTTGAGAACATTTTTTTTTGTGAACTCTCAGGCATGCAGGTTTCCTCACGATGTTTTCCTTCACCGTAACAGAAGGTGATATTTAATTTCATAAATCGCACATAACTTTTTTTACAAAGCCACTGGGATTCGAACCCGGATCCCTCGATTCGAGGTCGAATTCTAAGCCACTGGGCTATCACCGCAAAAACTCCACATAAATAACATTAAATAGCCCATAAAGGAACGTGGCCTTCAAGGCACGTAAATCGACTGCCACCAAAAAAACCTTTGATATAGGTCACTTTGGTGGAATAAATCTTGATACTAACAAGGTCGGGCGATATGGAACGTCTGGTTAATGTCAAAAGTGTCAAAATATACCAACTACTAACACGGTTTAGGGTACCGCATCGAAATGAACAAATAAATTATTTATTTGCGCCAATATGGGTTAGTTTAAGGTTTTATACAGTTTATTTTGATCATTCTGATTCATTTTTAGAGGTATGAAAATAAAACATAAAAGAAAATTATAGCGCGGCAACCCCAACACTCGTTCGCCGCTCCGCGCGAACGAATGAAAAATAGAGCTAGCAACACTATAACGGCCCGCGCTGAAAATTTAAGTAGTCGTCCTGTTCGTACCCGTAAGCCTCGAGTGTTTCACGACGTCTAAATGTTTGTAAAAGTGATTAAAATGTCTTTTTTGAGTCAAGAACCCGCGTTTCAATGTTAAAACTGGCTGCCCAACGCGCTGGCCTCAAAAGGACATAAAAGTGCGAAGTTTCAGTGTTGTGTACCTACGAACAATCTGCGACGTAAAAGTTTTTCGCGCCGACGCCATTTTGCCGCCAAAACTTTTATTCCTTTGCGCGATTGTTTCGACTTCGTATCGTAACCAAACATCTTTAAAGAAACACGTTTCAACATGCCACGCAAGCGACAATCCCTGCCGACCGAAGAAGAGGACTTCGAGACCGCTACCGACAATATTACGATGTCGGCGGATCGTTTTACGAGTCTCTTTACGACGATTCAACAATCGCACGCGGAGTTTTGCGAGCGGTTGTTGCGAGAAGTACGCACATCGACGCCTTCGGAGCCGCTTAACTCCACTGCCGTCGTGAACAACGCGCCTTCAAACTTCTCGCAATGTACTTCGCGCTTCGGCGGCGAGCCCGGCGAGTCGATCGACGGTTTCATCGACGCCGTGTGTGTCTACAAATCGTGTGTTCAAGTGTCCGACGAAAACGCCATAAAGGGGATGTCGATGCTGCTGACGGGTGCCGCAGCAGTTTGGTGGCAGGGGATCAAAAGGTCCGTGAAGGACTGGAGTGACGTCGTGACGAGGCTTCGCGGCGCATTTGGTGAGCGCCGCCCGCCGTTCAAGATCTACCAAGAGGTATTTGCCTGCCAACAAGGTATGAAAAGTACAGATTTATTTATCTCTGAAGTACGAGCATTATTTGCCTGCCTACCGGATGGTGATCTGTGTGAAAGAGTAGAGTTGGATATGTTATACGGGCTTCTCGACCGACGAATTAAGAAAAGAATCTGTCGAGACAGTTTTGATACCTACGATCAACTGTTAAATAAAGCCCGCGCCGTCGAAGACGCGATAAAAGAGTCCAACACTACCATCCAGGCCTTGAGTTACCCAGCGGACCTTCCGAGGACGCGTGCGACGTTGCGCGCAGCGCCCGCGCCGTCGCCGCCGCCGTCAAGGACATCTAACATCGGCGCCGCGACAGACATAGCGCCCGCCGAGCCTTCGAAAGATTTCAGTTCTCGTGTTCAGTTTAAGTCGCAAACTAAACGATCTTTTTGTACATATTGTAAAGTTAACGGACACTTAAAGTCAAATTGTAAGAAAGTGAATAGAAATTCTAATGTTCCGCGTACTATCAGTGATAAGAACGAATCGATTTATTGTTACGGATGTGGCGAACGAGGGTTTACTCGCAATAGTTGTCCAAAATGTAGTACGTACTTTGCTTCCGTAGATGTACAAAATCGTCGACTGCAGAGTTCAATGACCGCGACGCGATCAGCTGGAGGCCGCGATTTGTTTAAAGATTTAAAATGTAAAAGAACGGTATTAGGTAGCAAAACCAATTCCGACACGTTTTTAGCATCTCATAGTAGGGAATTTCACGGGAGGTGTGACTTACCCAAACGTAGGATGACCGTGTCGAGTGATAGTGTAGATGTACTTGTTGGTAATACCTGTAGGGCCATGTCGACTACTGATAAGAGTTTCACACCAAATAGGGTGACCATGGCATCGGGGAATTTTAGATGTCCGGTTAGTACGGAAACCGTGTTGACTAATATTAATATTACGACACCAAATAGGGTGACCATGGTTTCTAGGAGTAATAATCGGAATAAGGCGACCATGTCGATTAATAGGAAAATTAGGACACCCGATAGTGCGGTGACCATGGCGTCTAATAATTATTTTTTATCTGTTGAAAATCCAGATTGTAATACGCGCACAGGTGTTGCGCCGGTATCTTTACCTAAAATTGAGGAACTTGACCTCTCTACGTTTTCTTTAGCGTCTATTGCCAATGGCGATACGGTCCAACAGAGACCGATATTATTTATTGAAATTTTAGGTATCAGAGGTAGAGCTCTTATAGATACAGCGGCAAAAAGAAGTATTGCCGGACATCAATTATACAAGTTGCTTCAGGAGCATAATCAGCATTTTGTAAGTACTCCAATGACTATTAAGTTGGCGGATGGTTCAGTCCAAGCTCGCGACGTATTGACGACGACCTTGGACGTTGAAATTGTAGAAGGTAAGTCTGTGGTTCTGGACTTTGTTATATTTCCAGATGCCACCCAAAATGACACCTTACTCGGTATTGATTTCCTGGTCGCTGCCGGTCTGGTTATTAATTTCGGCACATCCAGATGGCACTTCGCCGACGACCCGTCGAGGAATTTTTCATTGAAATATGAAACACCTACCTGCACTTCCCTTTACGCGACTGCAGTCCTCCGTGACGATGAAGGTAGTATGTTGTCTTCTGACGCGCGCGAACAGTTGGCCGACCTTATTTGCCGAAATGAGGATATTTTCAGTGCAGGGGGAGAGGCGACTCCTTATGCAGTTCATCGAATAGAGACCGGAGATCACTTACCCATATCAGTGCCGCCATATCGTTTGACTCCAGCGAAGAAGGAGTTGATGCGAGCTGAAATAGACAAAATGCTCCAAGACGGTGTTATAGAGGAGTGCGAATCCGCATGGACGTCTCCTGCGATACTAGTTCCAAAAAAGGACGGAGGCGTACGTTTCTGCGTCGATTATCGACGACTGAATTCTATTACGAAGACGGACTCCTACCCTATTCCATTAATAGACGAGTTGGTACAATCAACTAAGAGGAACTGTTTTATGTCCACGCTTGACCTTCGATCATCTTACTGGCAAGTGGCCGTCGCGGAGGAAGATCGTGACAAAACGGCTTTTGTTTCACCGTTCGGAACTTACAGGTTCAGGCGGATGCCGTTCGGCCTCAAGAACGCTCCATCGACGTTCCAACGTCTTATGGACCGTTTTCGCTCTGCTGCCAGCTTACAGGATGTAACTATTTTGAGTTACCTGGATGATCTTTTAGTTATTTCGGAGAGCTGGGAGAAACATTTGCAAGATCTAGAAAAAGTGTTTAATCGCCTGCGAGAGTATGGTCTGTATGCAAATCGTGCAAAATGTTTCTTCGCACGCCAGAAGGTCACGTATCTTGGACATGTCATCACATCCGATGGTATTTCTCCCGATAATTGTAAGGTTGATGCGATCCTTAACATGCAGGAACCTAGGAATCTCAAACATTTGAAATCGTTTCTGCAGACCTGCTCATGGTTTAGAAAGTTCATACCCAACTTTTCTGATATCGCACAACCGTTAACAAAACTAACACGCAAAAATGTTAATTGGGAATGGCTTGGTGAACAAGAGCAAGCATTTAATGTGTTAAAGCAAAAGTTGTCTTCTGCTCCAATATTAATTCAAGCAGATTATAATAAACCTTTCATCCTGCGGACCGATGCGAGTGGGTATGCTCTCGGTGCCGCACTTCTCCAAGGTGAGGATCATGATGAAAGGCCTATCGAATACGCCAGCCGACTGCTGATTCCTGCTGAACGGAATTACTCGACCACGGAACGAGAAGCTCTAGCAGTCGTGTGGGCCGTCGAGAAGTTTAGAGGGTATCTTGATGGCCATAAGGTCATTGTAAAGACCGACCATCAGCCTTTAAAGTGGCTGATGTCAATAAAGTCACCCAGTGGTCGACTTGTTCGATGGGCGATGAAATTACAGGCGTTCGATATAGAGTATTGTTACACACCTGGTAAAGCAAACACGTTAGCGGACACTTTAAGCCGTCCACAGTGCGAGGTAAGTGAAGAAGCCTCGTGTGATGTTTGTACCGTTACCATTGACGTACCGCAGTTGAATCCGAGAGATTTGCGTGCTGCTCAACTAGATGACCCAGATGTGTGTAAGATCATAAACGACCTTGAAAGTGTCGATCCCGTCGTTCCCAGTCGTTGGTTAGAACGCGGTTATGTAATGTCCCAGGGTATACTTTACCATTATAATCCAGACTCAGACGCCGAAGAGCCGCAGTTAGTCGTACCCGTGTCGATGAGGGAAGAAATTCTTCGTGAATTTCACGACGCACCAACTGCTGGACACCAAGGTGTAGAGCGCACTTTACATCGTATTCGGCAAAACTATTATTTTACTGGGATGCGCAGGTATGTGTCGGAATATCTTAAAGATTGTTTAGATTGTCAGCGATATAAGATATCAAATCAGAAGCCTGTTGGACTCCTTCAAACACCCATCTTAAATCAACGAGGCGAAGTCCTTGCGATAGACTTGTTTGGACCCTTGCCACAAGGAGAAAATGGCGAGAAATGGGTGTTGCTGGTAGAAGACACTGCAACCAGGTGGGTGGAGTTATTCGCTTTGAAGGAGGCAACAGCAGAGGTATGTGCTCCTGTTCTTATTGAGGAGTACTTCTTGCGATACGGATTTCCTAGGCGTGTTATTTCAGACAACGGGGTGCAATTTGTCTCAGCGATGATGCAGCAGTGTATGTTTATTCTAGGCGTCAAACAGAGCTTAATACCACTGTATCATCCTGAAGCGAACCCCGCGGAGCGTAAAAATCGCGATATGAAAACGCACCTCGCTATGCTCGTTAAAAATGAACATCGGTCTTGGCCTAGGTATTTATCCCATGTACGCTTTGCAATGAATAGTGCTCGTTGTTTCACTACCGGATGTACTCCGGCATATATGACATTTGCTCGTGAAATGCGTACTCCCTTTGACGCTCAACATGATCTAAGAGCCATTTTAAGTAAGGAAACTTTCGTTCCGCAAGCTACGCCGTATTTAGCCCGATTCATAGATTCTCTTAAAGAAATCAGAGAATGCGTAGAGAAAAATCAGGACATTCGTAAAGATTATGCGGACCAGTCACGTAATACAACTCCTGAGTTTAAAGTCAATGACTTAGTTCTTGTTAAGACCCATGCTCTAAGTAATGCTTCTAGGGGTATTACCAATAAGTTTATGCCGAGGCGTGACGGTCCTTATCGTATAAGTAAAGTGGTAAGTCCCACGTCCTTTGAAATTTCCGAATTAAATTCGAATGTCAATGTAGGAAAGTTTCATAGCTCTCAGTTAGTTTTATTTGTTAATAATCAGAATAAAGAGTCAATGCCGGTCCAACCTCGTCGTCGTAGAGGACGACCTAGGAAGAAGGCTGTACTATCAGCTGATCGTGGTCCTAAGTCACAAACGGGACGTAGTTGTGACTTAGAGGGGGAGGATATAGCGCGGCAACCCCAACACTCGTTCGCCGCTCCGCGCGAACGAATGAAAAATAGAGCTAGCAACACTATAACGGCCCGCGCTGAAAATTTAAGTAGTCGTCCTGTTCGTACCCGTAAGCCTCGAGTGTTTCACGACGTCTAAATGTTTGTAAAAGTGATTAAAATGTCTTTTTTGAGTCAAGAACCCGCGTTTCAATGTTAAAAAATGTATATTAAAAACAATGGTAACTCAAAATTACAATTAGTTTAATCTATTTTATGTATTTTACAAACAATTTAATGTAGAATCTAACAATATTCAATTCATTAGTAACAACGACCATAAAGCTCTATTAATATAGAATTTAACAATATACTATTACAACGACCACAGAGCTCTATTCACTTCTAATAGTACGCAGCATGTGTCGTGGCAGACAAACAATCTTTCATACGTTGTACATGAGTGAATTGAAATCTGAAGTAGGCGAAATGACGCGATCAGAGCGTCTCAGTTAGGACGCGAGTTAGTCGTGCGTCAAATTAGTCGCGCGCAGTGTGAGCGCTCCCATAGTCTTTCCAAGGTCGGGATTGTTCGTACGTGAACGTACGTATATGCACGAGTTGAATAAGAACGAAATCACGTCCAAACTAAGCGTGGTCTAAAGTTCATTTTTGTTAAGTCGATGTAGTTTTCCTACGACGACTGTCAATCCCAGGCTTGAAGGTGTCGGTGATGTAAATGCTTTTGTCTGACGGGTCGCCCACGTTACGGGCTTGACACGCTACGTGCTGGTAGATATGAATAGACCATAAATCTAATCTCGATACTAACAAGGTCGGTAATAAAGAACGTCTGGTTAATGTCAAAACATACTACTGACATTAGGGTCCAGTAGGGAAACGTTGGTAACCCATTGCAGAGTCGGGTCTCCTCTCACAATGAGAAGGATGTAGGTCTTTATCCACCACGCTGGCCTAGGAGGTGGACTCCACATGCCTTTGAGAATGTATGTATTTATTTTACATCTTTAGTTGCTGTTCTGATAAGGGAAGCTGTTGCTGGTTAATACTTAATAACAAAAATGTTGAGGTTTATTTTTCACTGAATTTTCACTGTTTTTTTTTTCACTTGAAATTTTCTGGATAATTTGGAAAAGATTTTACGGTATCACGATACTGGCATCTGGCAACACTGTCCAACAACTACTCATATACTACTCGCATACTACTACGAGTAATACCGTAGATTGTGTATTCGTGTGTCGTGACATCAACCTCACTGTTTACGATACGTCGGTTTCGCGCCCCGAACATATTGCTTCCGAGCTATGTAAAATATTATACTTGCAACGTAATGCTATTTTATCACTGACGTCTTTGCGGTTTTATATGTTTTGGTAACAAACAATCGATGAGCTTTCCAAGTTATGTGTTACTCGACTTTGCTCGCGGCTTCGTCCGCCTAGATTTTAGAACTCCAGAGAATTAAGAATATGTTATAGTATACTCAGGATATATATAAGCGGTGATAGCCCAGTGGCTTAGAATTCGACCTCGAATCGAGGGGTCCGGGTTCGAATCCCAGTGGCTTTGACCAATGACTTTGTAGAAAAGTTATGTGCGCTTTATAAAATTAAATATCACCTGCTGTTACGGTGAAAGAAAACATCGCGAGGAAACCTGCATGCCTGAGAGTTCACAAAAAAAATGTTCTCAAAGGTATGTGAAGTCCACCAACCCGCAGTAGGCCAGCGTGGTGGACGGCGGCCTACATCCCTCTCATTGCGAGAAGGAGACCCGACCCTGTAGTGGGTCATTAATGGGTTACTGGCATGGCATACTCAGGATATGAAGTACCTACTCCAAAGAAATTATTCCGAAATTCTTCTGAAACCCAGAGGTCGCTCGCTTTATGGCTAGCTATGCATATGACGATGGCGTAAAAAAGCACAATATGTAGCAGAAAAGTGTCATGAAGGAGACAGGTTTTGAAAGAGTCACGCAAATTTGGTTGGAAATTTTATTTTTAAGTGACTGATTTCCTTTCACCCACAAAAAAAATAATTTTCCAACCAAATTCATTCCTAAACTATCGAAATAATGCAAGTGGCATTTTTACGACCTGACTTCTTCTGCCACTTCTCCCGTACTCCAGGCGTATGAACTACTTTGGTCTATTTCAGTTTTGACGACCCACGTGGCGCAGTGGTTAAGACACCGGTGTGCTGCGCGGAAGGTCCTGGGTTCGATACCCAGAGCAGAGAATTGAATGATGAATTTGAATTTCTGATGATGGTCTGGGTGTGTTGTGTTCTTGCCTTGTGTGTGTCGTGGGCGCCATGCCCACGACACAGGGAATCCTAGTGAGCGGCTATGAGTTTGAAGCGTTATTTATTTATATACTTTCCTTCGTGGAAATGTCCTTACGAAGGCTCAAAGGTTCTAACACACACCTCAAAAAGAGACTTTACTGATGACATACACGTAGCTACTATGTCTTAACGTAGATCTGAACGAATATGTTGACGGCGTGAGCCAGACGTATCGTAAACTGTGAAGTTAATGTCACGACACACGAGTACACGACGTGTTGTGGGGGCTTTATGCTATCGTAAAAATTGGGTCACAGCACCCCTATATACTCCCCCAATGTATGTATGTACTTGAAACGTAAATATAATTCTTTTGATATAGGCATGCCATGCGCAATAGGTCACCTGAGTTTAAATGTAATCTTTTTAATCTCAGATGACGTAACCACATCAACATACAATCTTCTCAAATAGGAGCTGAATATTTTCTAAAATAGTAGGTGAAGCGCGCAAAGCGAAGCTTGAGTGGATCGCAAGCGATCAAAAAGCTAAGCTACGTCGGGCGCGGTTTGTACTTGAATGGGTTATCGGTAGTGGCGAAATGCGCGCCTCCGAGCTTCGGAGGGTTACGTCAAGCTACCGGTCTCCATTATTATCGATAAGAAAGCAATGGTTAAACCCTGTCGGAGGCTCCATGGGTGGATAACAGTGCACATGGCTTGGCCACTAGCCCGTTTCTCCACTAATCCGCATTGGAGCAGCATAGAGGACTCCGGGTTTCACCCTGTTGTGGGGAGGGAGAGGTCTGTGTCCGACACGGGTTGCAGCAGATACAGGTGATAAAATTAATCTCTGATTTTCATGCTAATCCCAGTAGAGCACAAAAGATCGTGAATCTGATCGTGATCTGAAATTACTTATTAATGAGTTGATGATGTAACTTATAGAAAAAAACAAGTGTCAAATTGTTTCTTAAAAATAATAATTTATGATATCCAAAATTATAGCGAAACGTTTCTCCATAAAAGCGAGACGCAAATAAAACGGCAAACCGAACAAATGAAAGATTAATGAGCGACACATTAATTCATTCACTCGTTCATTCAATTCATCAAAACCATTCAGTAAAGAATGAACGAATCGGTCAGACGGATGACTAATAGAAGGCGAACGTTAATTAAAATTGCAAAATATTTCGGGCTTTAAAACGTACAACACAATATGTACATTCACTTTTCAATATGATACAATGAACAATATTTGACAATGTAAACAAATTGTTGCTGTTATTAAATTTTCTATGCAATTCAATGTTTTTTCATTTAAAGACAAACTCGAAAATTGAAAAATTGAAAATAAATAAGGGTCGTTAATACATCCCTTTTTGTCAAATCAATATTGATATTATGTGATATTAAGTGGATAATTAGCTCATTGGCCCAAAACCAGGACGTTGCCATCGTTTTATATATGTATTTAATTATTCATTAGGAGAATATACCTTTACTGTTTAACTTTCGTTTTATGAGTAAGACGCCCATTTGACTTGTTTACGTTTGAAATTATAATAAATGCAAATTCACAGCTCCTTTTGCAACTTTAAATTTATAACATAAATATTTAAAGTTCAGAAAAACGTAACGGAGTAGGTAGGCGTTAAGAACAAAATAAATGTTTGAGTCATTTAAAACTTTTTACGCTGTTTGAGTTCCTTTAATTTGCATCACTTAGAAGTATTAAAGGCTATAATTAACTTAAAAGTTTCGCTAAATATTAAGACAAATAACTTAACTTAATAACGCAACTTTCTTGCACTTGGAAAGATTTTTTTAAAAATGAAAATCTTTCATTGGCTTTTTATGAAAGTTATCTCATAAACTTTATGTGAAATTCGCTCTACCAAACTCGATTAGAACACGGTCAGTCAGTAGCCCATTATTGACCCACGACAGGGTCGAGTCTCCTCTCACAATTAAAAGGATGTAAGCCGTAGTCCACCACGCTGGCCTAATGTGTTATTATTGTAGGTTTAACAATTTAACAGACATGGAACAAAGAAATGTATTTATTCATCCAAACATACTTGGAAGAGTCTTCTTTTAAAAGAAAAGAATTGAATTGAATTTGCTCTTGCGAGTTCATCTTGATTCAAATTGATTTGATTTGGAACGCCCTACGTTTCGTTTGAAGACTTTATTCCGCGAATGAAATGCGAAGGAAACATAATATATTAACGTCAGCGTTTTATTTTTAAGTGTTTCTCTTGAAAAAATGTAACGGTCCTCCTGCAAATTGCGTTGGTTTTTCGAGTACACTTAGAGACAACGTTACTGGAAATTTGTGTACGTTACGAATATATTATTTCTTTGTTATCAGCTTTTGAAGAAGAACTCAGGATGTTGTAGGTGACGCTAAAGATGTAAATAATTTTTCATTGTTAAATTTGAATTTAATTTTTTTTTAATTTCTTAATACTCGTAAATAGGCATGATGACAGTAATCAAGTACCTATCGCCAAAATATTTATCTGATCTAATGAAATAGGATTCAAAGATTTGGAAACATGTATTTATTCTCTTATTAATGTCGAGATTAATAATTTATTTGTTAAAATGAATCTACAAAATACAACAATCCGCCATGATAGCTTAAACACCCATCAGATCGAATCACGTCAATTTACGTCACGTCTCAGTAAATGTCATTTTTTTCGTTTAAGCGTATACGCGATCTCTGCATTTTTTACTGAGTCGTGACGTAATGACAGACGCCATGACACGGGCGAGCGTTTTGGAATGAATTTGAAATTTAAAATTTAAATGTACTTTTATTGCACAAAAACCTTAATTTTCTACAGGAATATGATATACTTTAGACATAATATAAACTTCTGAATATCATAGAAGAGTTTTTGAAAATTAGTCATCATGCCTATTGCCTGTTTTCCCTATCATATAGTTTTTTCATGTTTAAATATATACTTTACAGCGGATTGTTTCTTAACATCTCGTCGTCCACATATAAGAAAGTAAGATATTTTACGACCTGAACGGCGCAGTGCAGTCCTGCAGTTCAGTCAACAGATTATTCTTCAAGTCGTCACCGTCACACCTGGTCGGAGGGCGGCCTGCGCTCCTTTTACCTAAACAGACGTTGCCATTCTAGCCGCCAGCCGGTTTTGTCTAGACGTGGTCGCCATTCAAGGATCTTTCTTTCTCAAAGGCTGTCAGTCCACCGAACGATGTGGCCAGCCCATCGCCTCTCTAATTTGCAAGCTGCAAGCTGTTGCTAACCGACTGTTCCACTTTTAATCATGTTTTACCACCCAGCACTTTGTTTTAGCGCAAAGCGGGTAGAAAGAGAAAAATCCCAGCACTAGTTTACGATGTAGCGAGCCGAGGCGGACGTTAAGTGAGATTAATAGACTCGTGCCGGTCACCTAGCAGGGCGACCAAGCACCGTGATTTATATAGGACACCTTGGTTTTACTGGGAAACAGTACTTAGGTAAGGATCATATTACCTAGTTCATTACCTTCCCTGTTTTTATGTATTATAAGACTGGCTTCTTAGAAGGACGACCAGATACTGTGATTTATATAGGACGTCTTGGTTTTACTGTCTACTGAGATTTCTTTACTTCTTGGGTACTTGGTTACAAAATATGCCGTTGCGTTATTTTTTTGTAATGCATATCCGTAGTAATTAGTTGTCGTCCGTTTTATATTTCACTAAGGCACAACCTGAAAAAGACGATAGAAATCCAGAACCGGTTGGAATGGCGTTATGCGGACTGGTGGAGAAATGGGCTGGTATCCAACCCGTCACGATTTCGACTGCCCATAGGCCTCCGGTAAGATTTAACGACTGCCATCTTATTGATAACAACCGGGACCGACGGCTTATAATCCTCTCCGAAGCATGGAAGTGCGCATTTAATTTGATCTACTCAGGCAGCGGAGCTACGCGCGCTTTATGTTTAGTATGACGACTGCAATCTCGAAATGTCAAATGGGACTTAACCAATACCTATTACAAATCTCCATCACCTATAACGTACTAACGATACGATCGGTCCATCGTTTGGTAACAAATCGTCGGGAAAATCCTTAAGTTTCATTCATAGCGTATGGCTACACTACTTCCAGCAGTTTCGCTTCCTGGCGAAGGTGGAGAGTGATGGCCCTCCATGAATTTCGATTTACGTGAGACTGTTTTGGGATCTTTTTTTATAAAAACGCTCGAGGTAGCGGCGATATTAAGTGCCCACTGATGTTGAGGACATTGATCACGACATAAATTTTCTACTCTAAAATATGTCCAAAGACTAGCATGAAAGATGAAACATATCAAGTCGCATTAACTTATGCAGTTTAACTACATAGTGTTTTTTATAGTAATTGAGTAGCAAACGGGCATGTAGGCCACCTGATGTTAGGTGGTCACAGCAGCCCACGGACACCCGACACCGACACAATAATAACGCTTCACACGCTTCACACTCATAGCCCCACACTAGGATTCCCTGTGTCGTGGGCGCCATGGACACACACAAGACAACAACACACACACTCAGACCAGAAACAGAAATTTAAACTCATCATTCAAATCTCTGCTCTGCTGGGAATCGAACCCAGGACCCTCCGCGTAGCGCACTGGCGTCTTTACCAACTAAGCCACTCGGGTCGTCAATAACGTTCTGCAACTGAGAGCAAATAATATCGGACATGTTTTGTTGCTATTATTATATCCTTGAGTACCGATATCTGTAAAAAATATTTGCTTTAACGAGCTGGGTTTCGGTTTATGTAAGAGAAACTGAAAAAAATAGTCAAATAGTTATATAAGACATAATTATTGTATGCCCGCATAGGGTAGACTGTTCTAAACTTATTATAAATTTTTGTAACATCTTTCTCATGTAACAGTCAACAATAAACGTATTCTTTTCTTTTCTTTTAACTTTTTGATTGAGATCCGTGAAAAAACCTTTTTGCGACATTTTACATGGAAAAAATAACAAGAAAATATTTTTTTATCAGACAGGTTTTCACTTTTTCATCTCTGAGAAACGTTCAGGTCCAGAGAAATCAAAATTAGGTATCTTGGGCGGCCACAAAAAAATTTAACACAAAATTCAAGTGGCTGCCATTGCAAAAGATGGTGCCTATTTAGACACCTATTTGAAGGGGGTTTTATCGATGAAATTTAGTCTATTTGATGCCCTTAAATTATCGCAAGTTTGAAGCCTGTATAGTCCCGTCACGGTAGCAATATATCGACTGAAGAAAACGAAATCTTTGTTATTTATTTAAATTTACTTATAGAATACAATAAAAAAATAATGGTATAAATACGGCTTTTAACAAAGTATGCTTTCGATATCTTTCCTACAATTTATGATAGGTTGAAATATGTAGCCTTCGCATATTATAACTCAATTCCGTGACGACACGCATCGCCCGGAATATATCGACGGTGCGTGACACCTCGGTGTGTGACGTTCTATAAATATGTATCTGCTGACATAGATAAAATATTATCTGTTCGTTTGGTAACTTTATTATTTTATTTTGACTAAAGATCGCCAAGTAGTCAATATTCGACTAATTCGACTAAAAATTGATTGAAAATTGCATTTGACACGTAACGGAATGTTCATACACATCATATTTGTCTATGTGTGCATGTCAAAGTTGACATCATCAAAGTACCTACTCAAACTTAAGGTAGTGTGCGTCGCAAGTCTTTTAATGTATTTTATGTATTTCTAAGGAATTTTATTGAAATTTTTAGGCCTACATCCTTCTCATTGAAAGAGAAGACCCGACCCTGCAGTTACTAATGGATTATAGACATCATCTCACTCCATCTGATCACCGTGGTGGGCCACTGAAATTGGAAGGACTCCTCGAGTAGGACGCCGAATTCTTAGCCAATGAAATATCGCCGTTTCTTTTTGGAACCATATGGATCCAAAAAGGTTTCAATATATTTTTGAAGACTAAAAATTTTAACCCATTTCGGTTTTTCTCTACTACAATCTAATTCTATCTGATCATATAGAAGTCTTTGGAAAGGTATTGGCACACTCTGTCCCGGGTTCGTGTCGGCTAGCCTCATTCATTCCGAGCCCTTCGCTGTAAGCGGTTGCTTTATAGGCCCCAGGCACGGAATTGAGTTATTATAGCTTGTTATAAATGAGTTCTTTATCCCTCTGTGTGTTAAAGTGGGTAGTTATATGACTTTATTATACGAAAGTTGAGGTTAATTTCATTGGCGTTTTCACGACAACCTTTTTGGAATTTCAACCCAGACGGTTCCGGGCCATTTTTGCTGTTGCTAAAAAGTTGGTATATGGGATGCCAAACCATTTTTCCGCTAAAACAAGGTCAAAGATTTTTAAATGTCTGGATGGAATCTCTAAACAAAGTTTAAATGGAGAGAGAATTTGAAAATATTTCGGGGGAAAATTTAAAAAAAGTATTTGTTATCTCTTCTTTAATAGTAACATGAAACTTCTTTATTTGGAAGATCGAAGACTGCCCTGCAATCTTAAAGATAATAAAGCTAAACCTTAATATCTCACTTCCAATGCGTAACGAACTAATCTATTTGTCAGTTAAATCCTCGAAGTTTCTCGAATTCTCGGAAGTTTGTAACGTCTGTCCAGTGCAGTGTCAGAGTAAATTTACAATGATCCGGTACTCAAGGGCTTACCGGACGTAAAGGGTACGTTGTCTAGGTATACAATCCAGAGGCAATCAATCTTGACTGACAGTTCGGTACACGACAACCTGAGACTACACTAAAGCGATTAATAACCAACCTTGCGTCACGGAGCGTAGTGAAAGGGTGCGCGTCCGTTTGTATAGAAAACGCATCCACGCGCGTATAAGCAGATGCGTTTTTTGTGTGTTGGACTGTGCGTGTTTTCTATACGAATGGAAATACGAGTATTTACATACAACGCTAGATCACGCATTCCCGCGCTACGCTACGTGATGCAGGGCAGTGTGTATCGCCTAAGGCCGCGTTCAGTTTTTGAGAGTTCCCAACAGATAATAATATTATGTTCTCAAAGGTATGTGAAGTCCACCAACCCGCAGTAGACCAGCGTGGTGGACGGCGGCCTACTTCCCTCTCATTGTGAGAGGAGACCCGACCCTGTAGTGGGTCATTAATGGGTTAATTTCACATAATCTCTAAATTGATTTGCTAAACGTATTAGAAACGTATCCAACACCCAATAACGATTCTGTTAGCGACAAATTAAAGCCTAATTCGTTCATTTAAACCCGTTTAATTACCGGGTCTGATTTGCAATTGAGTTTGGAATGTAATTACAGGTTTTGTGTTAGATTAAAGATTCGATTCGATAATTGGTTTGAAATTTTTACAGATTTACGGGTTTGTATCACATGTGACTCACGGGACAGCGAAGTGGTTAAGGCAAAAAGAACATGCTCCTTTGCCAGTAACCCATTAATGACCCACTACAGGGTCAGGTCTCCTTCTCGTAATGAGGGGATGTAGGCCTTAGTCCACCACGCTGGCCTACTGCGGGTTGTAGGCTTCACATACCTTTGAGAACATTTTTTTTGTGAACTCTCAGGCATGCAGGTTTCCTCACGATGTTTTCCTTCACCGTAACAGCAGGTGATATTTAATTTTATAAAGCGCACATAACTTTTTTTACAAAGTCATTGGTGCGTGCCACTGGGATTCGAATCCGGACCCCTCGATTCGAGTTCGAATTCTAAGCCACTGGGCTATCACCGCAGTTCTGTTTAGTAACACTTTATTACATGCTCTTTTATGACAGGTTAAGATGTTAGAGGTTAGATACCGTCCCACGAGTTACTGTGGCTCGACCACTATTGAAATGTTATTATTAATATTCTAAGCACGTTTACCGATATTCAAAGCGCGTTTCACATCTGAATAACGTGTTAATTACATGTTAATGTTACTGCTCGTTTGCGTATCATTAATTTATTTAATTCAGTAGTTACGTGTTTGAATATGCAAATATGTAGCTCTGTTTAGAGAACCTCAATCAAACGAACACATTGGTTCATTTGATTGACGTTATTTATACGAACTTCGGGTATGTCCAAGGAAAATGGTTAATTATTAAGTGTGGGTTTGCGTATTATTGATGCTCCTTCAACCCATTACGTTAATTTTACACGTATACACGTTTACACGTTTCACACTCAGCCCCACATAGGATTCCCTGTGTCGTGGATGCCATGGACACACACAAGACAAGAACACAACACACCCAAACCAGAAACAGAAATTCAAATTTGTCATTCAAATCTCTGCTCTGCTGGGAAGCGAACCCAGGACTCTCCGCGCAGCGCACCGGTGTCTTAACCACTGCGCCACTCAGGTCATCGATTTAATTATTTGATTATTTTAGTTTGGGGTGTATGTACCGACATTGCATCTTAAATGGCTCATCAATTTCGGTGTAATAGTGTGCAACGAGAGCACCAATATTGCGACCGGACGGGGCAAAGGCATATCTTGTATCTGCAGATTACATTACCATACATACGATACGAGACCGACACATGGTGAGTATTGGTGAGCCTTGACACCAATTCAATTGTGTTTAGATCCTTCTATTCCAATGCACACAACTATCGTAGGACTATTCGTTTACAAATTATGTCTTACATAACTAAAAATTAATTGCCATGAAATATTAAATTAAGTTTTAGTTATATAAGACATAATTATTGTATGCCCGCATAGGGTAGACTGTTCTTAACTTATTATAATTTTTGTACATCTTTCTCTTGTAACAGTCAACAATAAACGTATTCTTTTCTTTTCTTTTCCACTAGTGACCCACTACAGAGTCGGGTCTCCTCTCACAATGAGAGGGTAGGCCTTAGTCCACCACGCTGGCCTCACTTCACAAACCTTTGAGAACATTTTTTTTGTGAACTCTCAGGCATGCAGGTTTCCTCACGATGTTTTTCTTCACAGTAACAGCAGGTGATATTACACCTACCACTAAGGTGTGGTGCTATTTGTATAATATTTATTAGTCCATTAAAACAATCGTAAACTTTAACAAATCTATTTTAAACAGGAAAACGTTTATCAATTATTATTTCATAGCAACAACGGCCTAGGGAAATGCTTAGTTTATTTATACATCCGGTAATGAAGACAAATATGTCGGTTTACCCTCCGGTTTTCGTATCAGCACAGGATATCCGTGTTTGGATATATTTACGAGTTTTCCCTCCATCGGATATAATATTAGTGTGATCGAATTGAATCGAATCGAGTCAACGTGTCTTGTTAGATTATGATGTCATGGGGTCAGCTTAGTTTCGTATCCAATGAGATATCCTTCTTTCGGAACCTTATTATTATTTATTTATTTATCAATAAATAATGTCAGTGACCCATTAATAACACACTACAGGGTCGGGTCTCCTCTCACAATGAGAGGGATGTAGGCCGCCGTCCACCACGCACCACTACTGCGGGTTGGTGGACTTCACATGCCTTTGAGAACATTTTTTTGTAAACTCTCAGGCATGCAGGTTTCATCATCTTTTATCGACATAGTTTTATTTCAATATCGCTATTAATAAACTATTACTAGGTATTACTATTTGTTACTATTATTTTGTTGCATTTAGTTTTGTTATTATTATTCATGACTTTATCGCTTACTCCGCTTTCCACTGCTAGTTTCCTTCGACAATTTCCTTCCTAATAACCTACTTAGTACGGCGAGTGACATTGTACGTTTGGCATTGAATATTCACCTCACACTCGGCTCTTAAGTTAAATTGACCTTCTTAACAGCGACTCTTAAATTTATTCTGGTCCGAGACATTTACGAGATCGTACTTACTTAAGCCTCAGCTTTGCCGGGAATTCTGTGACTGTTCCTTCTTCACTTCTTTTTGAACTGGAGTTTTTAGAACTTTCGAAACTGGACGTTTTAGAAATGTTACTTGAGTTTGGAGCGAGCGTGATGTGCTTTACTTTTGCATTGTTTTTTGTAATTGTTGAAATGAAATGAAATGAAACGAAACGAAACGAAACGAAACGAAACGAAACGAACCGAACCGAAACGAAACGAAACGAAACGAAACGAAACGAAATGAAATGAAATGAAAATCATTTATTTGCACAAATATGGGTTAGTTATTGGTTTCACAGGGCATTTTGATCAATCCATATTCACCTTTTCAGGTATGCAAATTATAAAGTTATATTACATTTTAATAATTTAAAAATAAAATAAAAACTAATGTTAGTACTAATTACAATTGAAAACTTATAACTAATACATAATTTAATTGACAAGTTTGTACAATAATTCATTTGTCAGTTTAGCATATTAAATTTATTATTTTTATAATAATTGTTGAATCGCTCAACGCTCAGTTTGGACGTGTTTTCGTACGAATTCAGATCGTGCGTATACGTACGTTCAGGCATGAATAATCCCGATTTTGAAATACTATAAGTTGACGTACGACTTAGTTGACGTACGACTAAGTTGACGTACGACTAACTCGCATGCAGTGTGAGCGCTCCCATAGTATCCCTAAGGCGACTAACACACTGCCCCGCATCACGCAGCGTAACGCGGGATGCGTGATCTAGCTTTGCATGTAAGTATTTCCATTTGTATAGACAACACGCACAGTCCAACACACAGAGCTCGCATCTGCATGTACGCGCGTGGATGAGTTTTCTATACAAATGGACACGCACCCCCGCACTACGCTCCGTGTTTAGTAGGCAGTAGTTAGAAGTATAGACCTCTACCACCTAAAAATAGAAACTATAACACACATCTCATCTTAATACCATCCCATGCTACATAGCCGAAATAATTACAACAATTTCACACAGAGAGGTCTCTCCAAATATCTTTCCGCGCCATTAATTCGAGCTAATGTTCCTTTTAATCATAATCTAAAGGGATTAGCATACGTTGAACGTTAGAATTTTAGGCTGAAATTATTCTCAAATATTCATAAATTATTCAGAAAAAGTTCGCAACTGAAGCAGGATCGGATGTAGGTATTTGCATACCCTTTGTATGCTTTATTCCACGGATGGAATTGATTTAACAGTTGATTTGTGTAAATTATTTTTTAATATGTAAATCATTATTAACAATTCGAATATAATTAATATGCCGCACATTCGCCCGTGGTTTATTTTGCCTGATAAGTAAAAATAAATATAAAAAAATAATAAAGATGATTTTTAATTAATCATCATAGTATCAGGCAAAATCTAAAACCTACTTGAACGATTTTAATTTTTTATTTCCCTTTTCCCCTGTTTTGTTTGCATGTATATGAGCGAAAATGTATATGGGTTCAATGACCAGTTCACTACGCGAACGGGAAATTTGCCACATTAAAGTTCATATGGAGAAGAACTCACGAATTGTGATAACACAAACATGACGTGTACGTACATTACGTTACGTGTCAAATTCAAAATTCAATAAATTATAGTCGAGTTCATATGGAGAAGAATTCACGAATTGTAATAACACAAACATGACGTGTACGTACATTCCGTTACGTGTCAAATTCAAAATTCAATAAATTATAGTCGATTTCATATGGAGAAGAATTCACGAATTGTAATAACACAAACATGACGTGTACGTACATTCCGTTACGACGTGTCAAATTAAAAATTCAATAAATTATAGTCGAAATTCGACTACTTGGCGGTGTCTATTTCACTTTATAATTTAAGAAACAAAACCCCGTGTTTGCTTTTCTTTTTTAAATCCTAAAAGCTGAAATACAACGAGAGGCTAGTGTATAAAACATAAGTTTTATTCGTGCATTTTCTCGGCGCGCCGTGTCAGTATTTAAAAATAGCTTTTAATTTCTAGAAGTAACTTCACGTCGGAAATGAAACAGTACGGAATCGTAACTTAGAAGCACTAACAAAGGGAAATGAGTTTGAATGTTATTTATTAACTGTAAGTAATAAAGTAAGTCGCTTGAATTCTTACTTTTATGTTACGAATTGGTTACCGGCTTCGTCCGCGAATTTTTTAAAAGTTGGTCCAGAGAGGAATAAAAGTATCCTATATGTTATTCTGTTCTAGGGTTGATGAGGAAGGAGTTGTGAGGATGAGGAAGAGGGAATTCCTCATAAATTTCTCCTAATTTAAGAGGAAGCGGAAGAGGATGAGGAATTGTTTAAGTTTCGACTAACAAATAACGACCTCACATGAAACTTCTTCCCTAAATTAAAACTGAACCTATTTGTAGAGGATATTTGGCTCAAATAAAGTATCAACATATCAAATAAAGTATCAATAAAGTATCAAATAAAGTATAGCAACCATACCTTCCCAGCCGATACGGAAAACATGCTATAAGGTACCTCACCAAATGACTTACTATGACTCTACTACCTAAAAACGTTGTCCGTATGAAATGAAAAAAAAATTATTACCTTATTAAAAAAAAACTAAAAAACTTTTTTTTTCGTAAAAACTAGGATACAAAGCACAACATATTATATTGCAATGGCAGAATGTCAGTATACTCCTTTTTGTAGAATCTATGTATTTGAGTTTTTACTTCACCGTATGCTGCAGTGATCATATTAACATCAGACCTGCAAATTGCTTAGTATTGCTTTATACCAAAATACAATAAATTAATATTTATCTTTACATACAAATACAATAATTACTCAGTAAACAAACAAAGCCTGCAAAGGGACTAACGTTTCGCCGTGTTAGCAATAAACAGGGTAGGGCGAATCGAATATGGCCGATCCCTCAAACAAATATTCCTCTGTTCAGTTGTGATGATGCGTTCTATTGAGGTTGTATAAACGATGATATTAATAAAAAGAAATAAATAACAATGCACTGATAGCAACACTCACGACAGTAAATGTCATTTTATTTTCTACACAGCCACACCGTCCAACGAAAAGACTAGATTTTTTTACCACCTACCACCTGATGGTAGGTGGTCAGTTGGTCATCATCGCCCAATTACAAAAGCATCACTAGAGGAATCGCCAGTGAGTTTCTGGCTTTGAAAGAGAGCTCTTGTCACGCCTTTTTTGAAGAACCCTTATGTCTTTTTATCTTGTATGTTGTCGAATTTTGCTTGGTTCTCTATGGAGTTTGCTCTATAAGTCAATCAGTGCTAAAAATGATGATTTTTGGACGATAATATCTAAATAACAGTTACACACCTAACTTATCAAATTAAGAGCACAATACCTACGTATTTCGCAAGTTTCAATAATATGAGACATACTGACAGGTTAATGTTGAATAGTTTTTGAGTTATAAGGGGGTCACATTAAATATCACCTGCTGTTACGGTGAAGGAAAATATCGTGAGGAAATCTGTAGGCCTGAGAGTTCACAAAGAAAAAAGTTCTCAAAGTTATGTGAAGTCCAACAACCCGCAGTAGGCCAGCGTGGTGGACTGAGACCTGCGTCCGTCTCATTGTGAGAGGATACTCGACCCTGTAGTGGGTCATTGATGGGTTACTGACAAGGGTGTCAAAAGTGGTTCGTGTAAGATTAAACACGGTGCTGCTCGCCACTTCTGTTAGCTTGAACTTGGCTGACACACTACCGCGCATCTAAATAATTTACAATTCTTTTTTCCCACAAACGTTTTAAAATAAAATAATAAAATTCACGTTTTCATCATACCCGTTAAACGTGGAACAAGTCTTCGTATATTAGTCCCCAGATTAATAATACGAACGTGTGAATCCAAAGTTTACACGCCGCTAATCGGATCGGAAGGCATTACGTTGCCACGTCCAGACCCAAAAATTTAACCCCCGTTAAACCTTTTTTTACCCTGACACCTTAAATCAAGGTAAAATCGGGATTTTCTCTCAATTGCGTTATCTTTATTTTAAACTGATTGTGAGATTACAATAATGTAGTCAGTAAACCCATTAATGACCCCCTATCTCCAGAGGTCTCTTCTCACATTGAGATGTAGACCTACCTACTAAAACCGGCAGTCGCATTGTGGTGTATGATAGACATTATGACAGAAATTCCATACTTCAAAGAGGTAACTAAGTCTGCGGCGTTTCGCAGTAATAAAGGCATACCGGGGCAAATAGCGGCCCGGTAACGTTTATTTGAGAGATTTAGAGATGATTTGAGATGAAATGATTTGGTGAATAGATTTTAATACGGTATGCTGAAGCGGTGATAACCCACTGCAGGGTCGGGTCTCCTCTCACAATGAGAGGAATGAGCCTTAGTCCACCACGGTGGCTTAATGCGGGTTGGTGGACTTCACATGCCTTTGAGAACATTTTTTATGAACTCTCAGGCATGCGTCTCACGATGTTTTCCTTCACCGTAACAGCAGGTGATATTTAATTTTATAAAGTGCACATTAAAAAAAAAGACATTGGTGAGTGCCACTGGGATTCGAACCCCTAGACTACGAGTAAGATGTCGAATTCTAAGCCATTGGGCTATCACCGCTTTAGTTACTTAGACGGTTGGATAGTTAAAGCATATTATTATTAATCAGATCAATTGAAAGCCGTGATAGCCCAGGGTCCGGGTTCGAATCCCAGTGGCACGCACCAATGATTTTTTTTTAAAATGTGCTCTTTATAAAATTAAATATCACCCGCTGTTACGGTGAAGGAAAACATCGTGAGGAAACCTGCATGCCTGAGAGAGAAAAAAAATGTTCTCAAAGGCATGCGAAGTCCGCCAACCCGCAGTAGGCCAGCGTGGTGGACGGCGGCCACATCCCTCTCATCGTGAGAGGAGATCCGACACTGCAGTGGGTCTTTAATGGGTTGCAGACAATCAGATCAAGACAGATGGAACCGTGAACTTGTGTGTACGTATCAATTGACGCTCGGTCGTGCGTGCAGTGTGCTGAATTAGGTGACTGTGCCTAGTGTTGCATGACGTGACGTCAGCTGACGTATGAGAATTGTATGAAATTGTATCAGCACCAATCTTATCACATATAAGTCTTATAACAGAAGCTTTAAGTACTACATAGCTGTAAGTTTCCCTTAAAGTCTATAAATAAGTAAATAAATAAATAAATAAATAAAGAAGTCAAGTAACACAAGTTTGGGAATACAAAGATTGTGAAACAGTCCATTACAAAATTACATGTCAGTAACCCATTAATGACCCACTACAGGGTCGGGTCTCCTTCTCGCAATGAGAGAGATATAGGCCGCCGTCACCACGCTGGCCTAGTGCGGGTTGGTGGACTTCACATACCTTTGAGAACATTTTTTTTTTGTGAACTCTCAGGCATGCAGGTTTCCTCACGATGTTGTCCTTCACCGTAACAGCGGGTGATATTTAATTTTATAAAGCGCACATAACTTTTTTACAGTCATTGGTGCGTGCCACTGGGATTCGAACCCGGACCCCTCGATTCGAGGTCGAATTCTAAGCCACTGGGCTATCGCCGCTCTTACAAAATTACATAGAACACTTCAATTACACGTTGAGTTCTTCAAGGTCTTCAACGTACCAGAGATACACCTCAAGGTGGTTTTAAAAAGGAAAAAAATTCAACCGTTTAATATCTCAATGCAGGGTCGTGTCTCTTCTCACTATAGGCCTTAGTCCGCCACGCTGGCTTAATGCGAATTGGTGGACTTCACATGCCTTTGAGTACACTATTTTTGCGAACTGTCAGGCATGCAGGTTTCCTCACGACGTTTTCCTTTACAAACCCCTCGCTTAAGTGTCATCGCTAACAGTTTGACATGTGTCAGTAACCCATTAATGACCCACTACAGAGTCGGGTCTCTTTCTCGCAATGAGAAGGATGTAGGCCTTAGTCCACCACGCTGGCCTACTGCGGGTTGGTGGACTTCACATACCTTTGAGAACATTTTTTTTGTGAACTCTCAGGCATGCAGGTTTCCTCACGATGACCGTAACAGCAGGTGATATTTAATTTTTATAAAGCGCACATAACATTTTAACAAAGTCATTGGTGCGTGCCCCTGGGTTTCGAACCCGGACCCCTCGATTCGAGGTCGAATTCTAAGCCACTGGGCTATCACCGCTTTGTTTTTTGTTTGACATACTTTCCATTTATCGTCTATTACTCTTCATTTAAAATATCTACACGTAAGGTATCTTCTTCAAACGACAAAACAAATAAAACCGAACCAGGAAGGTACGATACGAGACATAAGGAGTGTTGTAGGCAAGGCATCAGCAATTCAGATCTGAGGCGCGATGTAAATATGAACGAGAGACCGCCATCTTGCGGGATTGAACGATCTTTAACGCTCTCACGAATTACGTGTCATATGACGTCACACACACAGCCTCTAAGAATAGGGTTACTATGTTTGAAAATGTACACCAACATGTTGATTTCATAGTAAAAAGCTGCACTGAAAAAATTTTCGGCAAATAAATACACTTTCTTACCAAAAAATTGCATTAAAATTCCAAAGATTTCATTCCCGCGAAAACTCTTGGTGACGTCATTTTGGTTTTAAATAAAAAACAGTGTTAGGTGGAGAGGTGAAGACGGAAATAAAGTTTACGTCCTTTATTTCCTTCTTGACCCAGATATTAGAACTTGACGAAGTCGCGGGCATAAGCTAGTAAAATATAAAACTCGCGAATTACTTGTGAATGTCGTGATATGGACATGGTGTAGTCATGTCAGGTCTTCTGAACTAGATAAAAATTTTGCTTAAACACAGACAATGTTATAACCGAATAAATAAAACTGTGTTAAATTCTGCTAACAGTTTTTTAAAAAATATTTGATTTTCTCTTTTATTAACGCATTATTTTTTGAGAGCAACTTTTTTCCAACTGAGCTGAGCAGTTAAAAAAAATCTCTAGACTCTAAAAATGTATTTACACACATTTGTTTTCTATAGAATCCTGAACTGAAATAAACAAATTCAATACGTTATTTTCCCTAAAATTTTCTCCGCTGAATTGGCCTGAATGAATTCAATAACTCCTTAACCCTGATCCTTTTTACTGTTCTTAATTTGCATACTTGAAAAGGTGAATATGGATTGATCCATTCATGTAAAATCAAAATCTAACCGATATACGTGCAAATAAATGGTTTTCATTTTCGTGAAATATCTTTCATTTTCTTATCATCCCCTGCACGGGTGTGTCGTACGGCGGTCTTCTCATGTAAAACGCCTGTCATTTCTAGATTCCGTCTCATTTCGCGCACCAACGAGTCTATTCCCTTTGATTCTGTTCATTATACCAGCATTCAGGATATTCCGGGAATATTCAGCGATCAAAACGGAATATTTAATGGGAATTGTTTCATAATCTCCTCTGGTGTTGCCTTATATTCCCAGGCTGGCTTCGTGCCCAAGATTAGATTTCGCTTTGTGATGCCTTCTCTCGTCTTTAATGAGTGAATCCTTTGGTAATAATTGGTCTCGGTTATCATAACAACGTCAGCGATTTATAGTGACGACCGAAGTGGCGCAGTCATTTATTTATATTTAAGAATAAAATAAATAAATAATAAAAAAAAACATACAGACGAATTGTGAACCTCCTCCTTTTTTGAAGTCGGTTAAAAATGAAAACGCAGCTGTAGGTACATAAGGACAAATTAAAAACCAGGGGAAGGCTTGCATAAAGCAAAAAGCAGGGAAGGGAATCAGAGGGTTTTTATTTTAAAAATTGCCTGGCCTTGGCACCTAAAAGAGTGGAGATTAGAAGTTTCTATTCGCTTACTGCCCCGTCATACCCATTTGTTGCTCGCGACACAAAAATAGGTACAACGGAACCGAATGTTTGTCTAAAAGATACTGTGTACAGAACAAACACTTGTTGTTAGACAACCATTCGTTCGGGCAAGTGTTTGTCTCTCTTTCCCTCTTCAGACAACGTTAGTTGTTTGTCTCTGTGAAATTGTTGTTTGTTGCTGTAACACGGGGTTCTATTTTGAGAATATTTCTGTCATAAGATCAGCAAGTGGTAACTAACTTATTTCCTATTGTCTGTAACCCATTAGTGGTGTACTGCAGGGTCGGGTCTCCTCTCACAATGAGAAGGATGAAGACCTCAGTCCATCTCTCTGGCCCTAATGTGTGTTAGTGGATGTAAATCCTGAGATCCTCAAAAAATTTCAAAAAATAGTAAGCCTAAAGAATGTAACAAATTTTAGTTGGCTTAATTTTTTTAATTATTTTATTTATAAGTGAAATTTATAATAAAAACTGTTTTACTTCTTTTATTTAAACAATGCACACGCGTTTTTAAACTGAACAAAAAATAATTATTCAAATCTTAAAATTTAAATTCCGAGTGTGAAAATCTCCAAAATTCGTACGACATAACGTCCAAAGTTCATACGAGCTCGCGATAATAATCCTACGGGGCATTGTTGTCGTAAAAGTTTTTCGCAGAAAAGACAACCTACACCCGAATGTTCCCTTAGGACTGCGTTATAACAAGGAAGAATGGAAATATATTTTAACAAATCTTTTTTGTAAAAGAGAAGAGATATTTTATGGGTGGTGCAATAGAATTACGCATAGGAAGGTCTTGTCACCACCCTCTTAACGCGTCGTGAAGCAGCATGCTTTTTATGTCTAGTGACTCGGCTACATATTTCAACCTATCATAAATTGTAGGAAGATATCGATTTTTTTTAATTAAACCCATTAAGCTGTTTTCGCGTGAAGCAGTAGCAAACATTAATCAATCTTCACAATTTTTCACATTTCTACCTAATAGTAGTAGGAAGTAAGTAAGTATAAAGTAAGCCTGTTCAATATATATTATCCTTTAATCTCTACTTCTAGCTTTAAGCACAAACAATACACACCATTATACTTCAAAGAAACCTACTACGTATATCTTGATTTAATTCCCTTTCTCTCACGGTTCATTCCCGACATAATTACAACAATAATAATTCTGCAAAGAGAGGTTGCTTTAAATATCTTTCCGCGCCATTAAACCGAAATAATGTTCCTTTTCATCATAATCCGAACTGATTAGCATACGTTGAACGACTAAATTTAGCCTAAAATTATTCACAAATTAAGTAGGTACCGTAAATTATTCAGAAAAATTTTGTTACAGACCTATGCACCTTGATTTATTTGATGAATGAAATGATAAGTAGATTGATACTTATTGTGTTTTTATTTGCATTTTAGTATAATGGTAAGTATAGATTTCGCTTTTATAAAAAAACGATCCTGTAGCTGTCTACCGAAACATTAGTCGTGGTCGCGACTCATTATCCAAAATTCGTCGAAATTGGAACTCGAACTCTAACTCCGGTTTGGTAGACAGAACTTTAGAACACCTAGATGAAACAGCCAAGTTTTGCTTCAAAACATGCAATTTCGTATCGTAGCAATAGCAATGTATGTTTTACATCAAGTTGGTACTGGTAACTAGGCAGTTGCACAACGATCTCACAGCACCTTTGATCTCATTTCCATAACTCCGGGTTCGCTGACCAACTCTTCCTTTGATGTCAACTCTCTGTGAATTCAATTTTGGAACATTTTCACTCCTTTATTCCTACTGTCGCAAAATCAGGGGTTGGTAAATTTTTGTCAGTAACCCATTAGGGTGCCGACCCTTTAGTGGGTCTCCTCTCACAATGAGAAGGATGTAGGCCTTAGTCCACCACGCTGGCCTAGTGCGGGTTGGTGGACTTCACATGCCTTTGAGAACTTTTTTTTTCTGAACTCACGATGTTTTCCTTCACCGTAACAGCAGGTGATATTTTATTTTTATAAAGCGCACATACCTAACTTTTTTTTACAAAGTCATTGGTGCGTGCCACTGGAATTCGAACCCGGACCTCGAGGTCGAATTCTAAGCCACTGGGCTGGGCTGGTAAATAAATAATTGGTAAATTGGCAAATTGAATAACTGGAATTTGATACCGAAATTGTTGAACTGTGTGGCGCAGAGGTTAAGACGCCGGTGCGCTGCGCGGAGGGTCCTGGGATCGGTTCCCAGTAGAGAAGAGATGTGAATGACGTGTTGAGGGTATCTTCTGCTTGTCGCAAGAGGCAACGGGTAACCTCTTGTCCTAATTGTTGAGTCGTTCGACGGTAAAATCTGCCACTCGTATCAAGTGTGTCGTTAGACAATATAATTGCATACACTTTTCGCATAGCGTAATTATTATCACTAAGCACAGCTCCATTCCAAGACCTGTGTTTGAATTTTGTCGCGTTGATTGGTAGGCGACGGTGACCACTTATCATGGCCGCGGTTTCAAAAAAACACATTATCAGGACGATCTCCCGTTTTCCCCAAGTAGTGAGTATAATCTTATCTTATCTTTCTTATATATAAAATTGTCATGTCACAGATTTAGTTACCATACTCCTCCAAAAGTCCAAAACGGCTTGACCGATTTTCATGAAATTTTATATGCATATTCAGTAGGTCTCAGAATCGGCTACTGTCTATTTTTCATACCCCTAAGTAATAAGGGTTGTCCACCCCTAGCATTTTTATTTCTATTTTTTGGACAATATTTTTATCTTTTTTATTTTTTAATAATGTGGCATTAAAATTACATACAACCGTAAATTTTCACCCTTCTATCACCAACCCCTATTTTTTAATATACATTTTAGTCAGTTACCCATCAATGACCCACTACAGGGTCGGGTCTCCTCCCACAATGAGAGGGATGTAGGCCTTAGTCCACCACGCTGGCCTACTGCGTGTTGGTCCATTTTAGTAATTAAATAATATTTCATCCCACTCGATAACTTAGGCAAAACAACGTTTGCGGGGTCAGCTAGTCATCAATATTTTCAAGAACCCTCAATAGTCGACAACACAATCCACAACACAACCGCAGCCACTCGACAGGAAACAAGCAAATTGGAAAACAAAGCTAATTCAACGGCCTAATGATTGCCCCTTCTGCCTCTACACTAGTGATGCTCCGGATATCCGTATCCGTATCCGCGTATATCCGAGGAAGATAGATCCGTGTCTGTATCCGTAACTTTTATCACCGATATTTTACGGATCTTTTGCCTTATTACATTTTAATTAATTGAATGAAATGCTTTATATAATTGACTGGTAGAATTTAAAAAAGCTACTAAATTCCATTCAGATAATTTTAATTTCTTAAATCAAATTGACCTTTATATTACAAATATGTATCGTAGCAAGCTGCCATATCAATAGTACGTGTCGTTGCGGCCGGCGTGACGTCAAATATCGTTTCAAGTTCTCAGGCGCCGATTAAGTAAGAAAACAAAGATCCGTATCCGTACCCGCGTATCTTGACACCAAATATCCGTTTTCGGATCCGTACCCGCGGATATACATTTTTAACGATCCGGCACATAACTACTCTATACATCACGATGACGCACCATTCGGAACAAAATCGACCTTATTGCAATTAACATAAGGGTCACACAACGTGCCCTCGTGGATTGAAGTTACCAATGAAATGAAATTAAGAGCATCGAGTTCGTCCGTATTGTTCCCTACTCAATAACCCTTCATTGACTTGCTATTTTCGAAATGGTACAAAAGTGCCGTGGGCTTTTCCTTGAGAGTTGTTTTCCAAATGTTGTAAGCCCCTGAAGTGTTTGATGAAACATCTTACAAATACCGGTACTTTAAATTTTTTTTTAAATATAAGTAGTTTATTTTAAGGTACAACTAAAAAAACGAAAATAAAGTAATCTAACAAATTAAAAAATTAACCATTAAATTTAAACTAAGTATTTACAAAAAAAATTAAATATTTTAAATGATTAGTTTCAGTGTAATTTAATTTTAAAACAATTATTTCATTAAGGTAAAATTGTATTGTCTTACGGAAAAAAAACAGTAGAACTACAGAACTTTTTTTGTGAACTCTCAGGCATGCAGGTTTCCTCACGATGTTTTCCTTCACCGTAACAGCAGGTGATATTTAACTTTATAAAGCGCACATAATATTTTTACAAAGTCATTGGCCACTGGGACTCGAACCCGGACACCTCGATTCGAGGTCGAATTCTAAGGCTATCACTGCATGATACTATCATCTACGGAGTCAATATCCCTATCAGCCAAACAAACCCCCTCTGAATAGAATCTATCACCACTACACAATGGTAAAACGTGTCTACAAATAAACGAGACTGAATTGGCACGGAACTAATGTACACCAAATAATTGGGAATTTCGTTGTAGCGCTATTTGTTCTATTTATTTAGTTCTCTTCTACCTGATTGCAATGGAGATCTGGGATAAATGAGCTGGTTTCTAGCCTCTTGTGATAATAATAATAGGGTATTACGGCCTATGTCAAAAAGCTTTTTATATGAATTCGTAAGTCATAAAAACCCATAAAAAATTGGAAAACAAAAATTTGCAAACAAATATATGTAAAAAAAGACTTTTCAATTTAAATTTCAAAAATCCCCGCGAAAACACGGTCTCGGCCGTCTCGGCGCTGCCGCCAGGCTTGTGACGTCACTCGCAGTGTAAACAATACATCTCAGTAAAGGAAGAAAGTTATACTCCATTCTTTATTTACACTGCTAATGACGTCACGCCGATAGTTTTCATGGCGTATAGCGTTTTTGACATTTGAAAAACAGATTAACAAACCTGAATTGTAAAATTGAAATAATAAATGTATACTACATTTTTTAGGCCAGAAATCACCATTTTTCACTTGCTTTTAACAAAATCTATCAATATTACATAATTTTGGATTTTTCCTTGCATGGAGTGAAATACCCTTTTGTCGTCATCATTTCAGCTGGACATGGGCCTCGCCTAATGGACGTTTCCTCTGTCTTCTTCAGGTCATCAGTCCACCTGGTCCGAGAGCGTACTCTTTTTGGCGAGAGCTGTGGTCGTCGTTCCAGGATCTTTCTTTGTCGCCATCAGTCCTTCGAACTATGTGGCCAGCCCATTGCCTAGCTTTGAGAGCTAAAGTCTACCAAAGGTGTTGTTATAATTGTTTTGGTTTTGTTCTTATTAATTTTTGTGTCAGTTTATACTACTATCTAGTGGTATATAGTCGTATCGATGTTTGTTACTATTTGTCAGGGAACATAGATAAAACAAACACTCTTCTTCGGTAAAATTAGCAGAAGGTTGTTTTATACGTATCTACATAAAAAAGAATACCGACTTCTACATTCAGAGATAAGAACGTTTAAAAACAAACTCGTCCGCTTTATTGTAGGTACTAGTGGGTAAAGAAAAGAAAAAAGAATCAGTCCCTAATAATAAAGCAAATACCATTACGCGAATACCTTTGCTAGAAACAGTAATATCATTTACAGACAATAGTTTGAACAAAGCTTATCCCAGACTTTGCGGCTTCTAAGCAAACAATCGGGATTCACCTCTATAAGTCTTTGTCTGGATTCATTTGACTGCTATCTGGGATAGTAATACGATATCATAAAGGGATATCATAGGGAGAGAAATTCAGCAATGATTCCTTTGAAATGAGAACAAATTTACTTAATGTTTTCTGTCGTATTGTTAACCTTTTTAGGTTTCTGGGGGCACGGCGGTGCCCCCGCCAAGTCGAGCAATAAAGTGGTACGGCCGCACTATACTTTTCTCGAAGCAATTCAGGCCATTTTCAACCCCCTGTAACTTTAGATCGTTAACTGCGATTGCCAAGTCAATCTATGGATACAGACATGGATATCACAACTTTTTACGGTGCAAACTGAGTTGCGAGACTTGGTTTTTTTTACAAGTTATGTTTTTGATGGTATTCATTATTCGTTTTCATATATTTATTCTGTGTCCTAATTGGCTGACATAGCCGACCGACCAACACGACAAAATTTAAACACAGGGCTTTATGGAGCTGTCCAAATTTAAATACGCACTGACATGCAATAAAATGTATGCAATGACATTGTCGTACAAGCAACTTTGCGAGCAACATAGCAATTACGGCACGGGGTAACGTTCGGTGCTTTATCAATTTTCGTGGCCACTTTAGCACATGGTGACACGTTCAGTGCTTCAGTGCTTTATCAATTTTCGTGGGCACTTTAGCGATGTTTCCTATATGCTTCAGAGTTCTCCATATTCTCCAAGGCATGTGAACAATGTGAAGTCCACCAACCGCTATTAGGCCAGCATGGTGGCCTATTCCACATTATTGGGTCACGAACAAAACAAAGAAGCAATAATGAGAAAACAAACACATTGTAATCTATCCGCAATAGCTGAGCTGAGGTTTTCAGACAATGAAATGAACACAGCTCTAACCCCAATTGTCGACAGAAGGCGTCGACAAAACAACTGAGATTCACCTTCACACGGTCTTTGTGTGGTCTATTCGGCTACTTTCTCGGATATTAGCAGGATATCCGAAATGAGAAAAGAAAATAAATTGACCGTCTATTTTACTATTTCATGTTATTATATTTTACTTATTATTATCGAGCTAAACTGACAGTCGTCGCAAAATAATGTAACGTTTGTTGTGTAAAATTGGTCTTTAAAGTTCAAATTAATATATAATTGAATTTTATTGACTAATAAATTAATAAGCCAACAAATTAACATCTAGTCGGTTAAAATTTGAGTTCGAATAAATTCAATAAAATGATTTACATTTAATTTGAAAATGGAACTAATTATAGGTACCTCTATGAGAAGCAATAAAATTTCTTTTAATTACTATATTTCGACCATTTTTTAAATCAATTATCGAATAAATTAAATCTTATTTATATACGCGCGTGCTCGGGTTTCCTTCTCGGGAATTTTCAGCGCAGTATGAAGCTCGTAGATGCTTACGTATCAAGCGATTATTATAAACTGTTCTGCTTATTAAAGGGCTTTAATTAGTTTTAAAGAGGCTATATCATCCTACTAGCCGTCGCTCTGCCCTCAATCTAGACTGTCTATCCAAAGTACTTCTAAGATAAATGACCCTAAGTTATTCTCTTTAACTTTCATCCAAAGTTACCCTCCCCACCTTTTCACTCTCTCCCCAAAAATCAAAATTTCAAAAAATCCTCTCTCACTCGTAGCGGATGCCAATGAAATGATAAATAAACGTATATTCTTTACGAAACTTTAACTAGTATAGATTTTACTGGCATAGTTCCCATTCCCGTGGGATTTCCGGGATAAAAACTATCTTATGTCCTTTCTCGGGTCTCAAACTATCTTTATATCAAATTTAACTGAAATCGGTCCAGTAGTTTAGGCGTGAAGAAGAGGCAGAGAGACACAATTACTTTCGCATTTATTGAATAGGGATTTAAAGTGAAGTCCATTTACCCGCAATAGATTGATGGACTTCAAATGTTACATACAGTTTATGAATAGGCTAACAAATAAAGAAAACGGACTTTAAACAGAAATAGCGTGTGAACCATTTACAGACGAATGCGATTTAACGCCAGAACAATTTACGGACTGAATGCAAATAGCTAATTGAACATTCAAAGGCGATCGATAGTCAACAAACGTCTACGTCTCGGCAAACAACAGTAATTCACCTGCCTTGAACCATTATTTCAAAATGTAGGTAATTTAACCATTGTTTAAGTGAATGTTCAAATGAATATAGCGGTGATAGCCCAGTGGCTTAGAATTCAACCTCGAATCAAGGGATCCGGGTGGCACCAATGACTGTAAAAAAGTTATGTGCGCTTTATAAAATTAAATATCACCTGCTGTTACGGTGAAGGAAAACATCGTGTGGAAACCTGCGTGCCTGAGAGTTCACAAAAAATGTTCTCAAAGGTATGTGAAGTCCACCAACCCGCAGTAGGCCCGCGTGGTGGACTAAGGCCTACATCTCTCTCATTGTGAGCGGAGACCCGAGCCTGTAGTGGGTCATTAACAGGTTACTACAATTTGCGCCGTTCCCTACAAGCGCGTCCTGAAAGAGGAATCGACAAATTGCCTATTAACCTCCTTTCACCACCTAATTTCGTCAAATTTAAAATTAAAGCAACGTTGGGGAGAAAGCTGTAAAAATTACGATTTAAAAGGTTCGCAGCCGAAATCCTAATACTAACAAAAAACAACTTATTAACCCTTCAAGAGCCTGCTAGAGCCTTCCTCAATTTGCGCTGTTCCCTACAAGCGTCTTGAAAGGGGAATCGACAAAGTGGCTGTTAGCCTCATTACGGCCACCGTTCACATGTGGATTTTATTTCTTTCCGAAAAAGTTTCCTGATAATTGCCTTCAGCGGTTAACGATTAAATGGATTCCTACTTGTACCTAATAATACAATTATTGTTCGAAAGTTCATCATAACAGTAAGCAGGCTACATTTTTAATAAACGTCAAGATGTAACAAAGTTTAGATGCAACTATTTTATTCTAGTAGAAATAACAATGTATCTGTATTGAGTTTAGGTAAGTAGTTCGTAAGCTGTAAGCTTACAATTATTCAGCTGCCACTCTCAATTGTTGTTTTCATGACGTAGAATACTGATGACGAACATTTCACCACCTAATTTTGTCAAATTTAAAATTAACGCAACTGAAAATATTTAAATAGCGTTGCTCCAGGCAAATATTGTGAGAAAAGACCTAGGTAACAACAGTCGGCGTTAAAGGGTAGAAAAGGTAGGCCGAGAAAGACAGCCAAAATCCTAATAATAACAGAAAAAACAACTTATTAATACATCAAGGGGAGCCTTCCTCAATTTGCGCCGTTCCCTTCAAGCGCGTCCTGAAAGGGGAATCGACAAAGTGGCTATTAACCTCATTACGGCCACCGTTCACATGTGGATTTTATTTCTTTCCGAACAAGTTTCCTGATGATTGCCTTCAGCGATTAACGTTTGAAGCCTTAATGGATAACCCGTCTTCGAATGGGCCGCTCGTAATGCTGCAATTTATCGAAATTTAGTAAGGTGACGTCTTTGAATTGTGTTTGATATCGAGTTTGGTTATTGCTATTTTTAGGCGTTTTTTGTAGTAATTAGGTAGGGTAGGAGTAATGAGGCAGTAAATAGGCATGAGGCCTGATGTTTAGTGGTCACTGCAGCCCATGGATACACACATACCTACAATCTAAAATAGAGAAGGAATCCTAGCTGAGACTGTATTGCCAGTAACCCATTAATGACCCACTACAGGGTCGGGTCTCCTTCTTGTAATGAGAGGGATGTAGGCCTTAGTCCACCACGCTGGCCTACTGCGGGTTGGTGGACTTCACATACCTTTGAGAACGTTTTTTTTTTTTGTGAACTCTCAGGCATACAGGTTTCCTCACGATGTTTTCCTTCACCGTAACAGCAGGTGATATTTTAATTTTATAAAGCGCACATAACTTTTTTACAAAGTCATTGGTGCGTGCCACTGGGATTCGAACCCGGACCCCTCGATTCGAGGTCGAATTCTAAGCCACTGGGCTATCACCGCTCTACAAGACTGTATGCGGTTGCTTTATTAATTCTATTTGAGGTTGGACAAGACTGTCTAGTGTGCAGTGGCCACTCAAGTCTAGCTGGCGTCATATAAAACAATAAAACAACTTAACAATTTAGCTTTTAAAACCTGTTATCCTATTGAAAATATATTATATTAACCTATTAATTGACCTTTAAAACCTAATCATTTAGGTGTCACTTAACGTTTCTGCTTCCATAATGTTAAAAATGCTGACGAGAATTTCGTCGAAAGGTATCGTATCTGCTCCACCGACGAAAAAATTGCTGATGAAAATTTCGTCACCGAATCTGTCTAATTTAAAATAGGGTCGTTAAATTGTTGTCGACAGGTCGCACTTAAAATCAACGCAACGTTGTGGTTTGCTAGCATTTCGCCGTCCCGTCGTTTAAATAATGATGGTTACCTTTTGTTGTATTCCTAAATAATTCTCTTCATAATTCCATTCTCCGTTCCCATTAGACAAGATAAGAAATAAATGATGGTCGATTGTTTCATAAATAGCATTGCTTATTCTATAATTCTTATCATCACCTCAGTTGTTCACAAGCGATCTAGTAGATTGAAAGACGTAATTTATTAGAATATTACTATAGGACTGAATAAATGAAAAAGTCTACCTTTATTTCTGTTTTATTTTGGGGAAAGTAAAAATATTATCGAATTTTTATCGCGGCGGAGCGCGCTGCGCGTGATTGATTACATCGCATGCGATCGAAAAAGTTAAGCAACATCGGTCGCGGTCAGAGCCTGGTTAGGTGATTGCTAGTGGCGAATTAAATGCACACTTCAATTTGCAAATTATCAAAAAGATAACAGTCGTTGATTTCCCCTTGTTGCCCTATGGACTGAAAAAATCCGATACGGGTTGGCCACTAGCCCGTATCTCCGTCAGTCCGCATTGGAGCGGTGGTGGAAAATGCTCCAGACCTCTCCTGTTGTGGGGAGAAATACATGCCCAACAGTGGGACATAAAGGGTTGCAGCTATGTAAATATTAACTAACGCTTTTTACGCATTACTTTCCACTTCATTTAGTCAAGCGTTTTCATTTAATTCTGTTACAGTCAAAATCATCTCCTGCAATGAAAAGAACTTGGATCATTTTCCTCTAATCAGACCTTGAACTGCCTTCATCCATTAACGCCTGTTTTATTGAAGCAAGATAATTACACGACGGATTTACTCCTGTTTCATCGCCGGCTTTATGGATCATAAACTGAGCTTGGGAATGACGATATAAACAATAGTAACGGAGACTTCGTTACCGAGAATCATTTCAGTATCCCAATAGTGGAGGAGTTAATGGGAACAACGAATGATCTAGTTACTGATATACTTTAGGTAAGAAATAAAAGTTGTTTGGAGAGTCAAACAAAAGGAACTTAATCAGAATTTCTCCAATTCGACGTGGATTTATGACAATTTTTGTGACGCGGAGGAAGCCGATATTGCATGAGTGTTATTGGATTATGTGTAGGATTTCTACTCTCTGAAACCACCAGCACCCTTCACTTCGCCCTTCCTTTACCCTGTAAATAATAAACTGTAGGTTTCCTCAGGATCGTTTCCTTCACAGTGACAGCAGGTGATATTGAGTTTTGTGAATCGCACATAATTTTATAGAATGTTTGTGCCCTTCTGATACGATCGCTCTCAAGTACGAGTAAGAATCCGAATTCTTTTTTTTTTTTTTTCTATGCTCTTCGTTTGTTGTCCACAGACTCTAGGTCCGTGCCTTTTTTTTGCATTAAGTTATTTATCTGCATTTCCTGTAGTATATTGCTCCAGAAAAATTTCTTTGTCAATTTTGGCCCGGTGTCTCCTTGGATCGTCCCGGGAATCCGAATTCATAGTCACTGTGCTATCATCGCTGTTTTAATGACAACCAAGTGTTCATAGTGATGTATCATTAAATAACAGTGATCTTCCGCCCAGGGGGCCAATATTCTGCAAAGAGGACGCGGCACCCGTACAGTTGCGTAATCTGATTTGTGTTCAATGTGTTCGCAATCTTCTTAGCTGTAAACAACAAATCGCTCCTTTACTCAACTTGCGTTGGGACGCTTCGGGCCTCTTATTACCTATTTTACAATTGGTCGTTATAGCGAACCGATGTACGAGTAAGTGCGTTTCCTTTCGGAACTGCTAAAACTCAGACTAAGGGTACTGCATACAGCTTGTAGATCGGAAGCGATCGAAATGGAAGTATGCTTGCCGGAGATATCTTAGGTATTTGAGGCGAAACTTTGATATAAGTAGGAACCCTGAGTCCGAGTTTGTTTCAAAATAAAAACTTACGTTTTACCTCCTTAATATTTGCATACCCAAAAATGGTAAATATATGATCTAAATCATTTGTAACAACTCTATACCTGTCTTCCTCCTTTGTCGACCTCCAACTACAGCATATTATATCTATAATATGAACTACGAATATGCGCAAACAAACAATCCACTAGAGTCACCTTTCCCGGCGAACGGCATGCGTTTTTGGGTCACAGTTCTTATCTAACGTTACCAATCCAAGGTGAAACGCCACTGACCCATTTACGGCCCACAATACGATTCTAGGCCTCGCTGAAATGTTTAGACGGGTAAACAAACTTTTTATATCACAGTGTTCCGTAAACTCGACCTTAAACATGTCGCTGTCCCATGAGTCACATGTGATACATACCCATTTTTTAACTATTGTGTCTATTTATTGGACAGGCAGTGTTAAAGGTTGGTTTGCCGTGTGTAAAAGTGTACGTTTTTGCACCGTTCTTTTGGCTCGTTTATGTCATCCGCCCTATAAAACATTCAACAGTATTCTATTATATTATACTACTTTTTTTTTGTGAACTCTCAGGCATGCAGGTTTCCTCACGATGTTTTCCTTCACCGTAACAGCAGGTGATATTTAATTTTATAATGCGCACATAACTTTTTTACAAAGTAATTGGTGCGTGCTACTGTGATTCAAACCCGTATCCCTCGATTCGAGGTCGAATTCTAAGCCACTGGGTTATCACCGCTTGTTTCGGTTCATTGGTCTTTAAAGAGATAAGCGTTCAAATGTTTGTCCGCAATAGGTACAAATTTTATTTATTTGGCAAATAATTTTAATATAACGAGATGTAAAAATATATCTAAGACATCGAGCATTCCGATGGTTCACCAACTAGGGTTTGGTTTACTTTGGTTTAATAAAAAACATAACACTAAAAACTCACAAATCAATTATTATTAATGAGCTACTTATCAAATTTGTTTAATTTATGAGGTCTGCTTGTTTTTGGGTACTATGTCGATATTATGTCAATAATTATGTCACATCACTAGCACAGTCCTAAACTTAAGCCCACTGTATTTTTCTTAAAAACCCTTTCAATGACTTTAAAAGTATTGTAATTTATACAAAGACAAAAACAAAGGCAAAGACAAACATAGACAAAATGTTTATTTGCACAAATATAGGTATAGGGTTGTTACAAATTATTTAGATCAATCTATATTTACCATTTTTAGGTATGCTATAATCAGAGTAGATTATTGATTGACATTTTAGACAACAATGCTGAGTGCAAAAGGTAGATATTCAAACTTTCTATGAAGCGATATCACGGTTCAGTACATTTCATGTCGGTTCAATTCACCTCACGCTTACGGGACAAGTCAGTAGCTTCAATATTTGTGTGTAGAACGGTGTTTATTTGCTGGGTTGAATTGATTCATTTTGCGTTTATTGGACAATTTTATTTTAGTAGCGGTGATAGCCCAGTGGCTTCGAATTCGACCTCGAATCGAGGGGTCCGGGTTCGAATCCCAGTGGCACGCACCAATGACTTTGTAAAAAAGTTATGTGCGATTTATAAAATTAAATATCACCTGCTGTTACGGTGAAGGAAAATATCGTGAGGAAATCTGCATGCCTGAGAGTTAAAAAAAAAATGTTCTCAAAGGCATGTGAAGTCCACCAACCGGCAGTAGGCCAGCGTGGTGGACGGCGGCCTACATCCCTCTCATTGTGAGAGGAGACCCGACCCTGTAGTGAGTCATTAATGGGTCACTGACGGACGGACGGACAATTTTATATTTACATTTGATAACTGACATTAATTTTTCATTTATGTATTTATGCTTTACTGTTTACCTAAAAAACTATACAGAGGCAATAAATGCCATTAGTTTTTGGATGTGTATTTATTCGTTATTGTTTACATAAAATCTAATGAATATTGAATGAAATAGTGGGCTGACCCATCATTTTTCGAACAATAAAAACATTTCACTGATAAATCCACTCTATAAAAAACCTTTTTTTGCGTCGAGGTATCTTCAGTAACAAAAATAACTTTTTACGTAATAACAACCCTTACAAATGCCGAGTTTCGTCCAAGGGTCATTACGAACAGATATAAATCTGAATAGATAACGCAAGTTAGCCCGTTAGTATCAAGACCGACCCTCCCACTTTTAACTGAGACAGAACAAGAACGTTTCAGTGGTGAGAATCCTACATCGAAGCTGAATCAAAAGCGCCAGTACGAATAATAATAATTATTCGACTAAATTATTCATCATCATTTGAATCGATTCGAATTCGCCACAATGAAAATTAGTTAACAAATCGATTTTATTGGATTTTGTCGATTTTTATTGGACTTTTAAAGGAATAATAAATTTGACGTGTTCTAAGCAACGGGACTAAATGAAACAACAACGATGGTTGAGCATTCCACAAATTTTTCAAATTTTGACTCAAGAGGTACGTCTCGTACATTTGCGTCATCTATTTAGATTTACATCTGTGTCGTCAACGGACAGTTGGGTTTGAACTACTATATTCCGTGTGTCCCCAGAGTGCGTGTAAGGATTATCTTGGGCAAGCAGCTCCGGTACAATAAAGTTATGTACTAACAAAATTTTAACAAGTGGCAAAATTGTTGTTAAGATTTTCATACATTTGTTGTTCATAAAGTTCATGCCAGTAACCCATTAATGACCCACTATAGGGTCGGGTCTCCTCTCACAATGAGAGGGATGTAGGCCGCCGTCCACCACGCACCACTACTGTGGGTTGGCGGACTTCACATGCCTTTGAGAAAAATTTTTTTGTGAACTCTCAGGCATGCAGGTTTCCTCACAATATTTTCCTTCACCGTAACAGCAGGTGATATTTAATTCAATAAAGCGCACATAACTTTTTTACAAAATCATTGGTGCGTGCCACCGGGATTCGAACCCGGACCCCTCGATTCGAGGTCGAATTCTAAGCCACTGGGCTATCACCGCTACTTGTACGTAATTTTACTTATTTACTTCATATTATTGGTCTTTTTTTAAAGATTTTTTTATACAAGAAGATAAAAGAATTATGAGAGTCATGCTTGGGTTCCACATTCTGGTATTCATGTCCTGGCTGTGAACGAGCCAATACGATGTGGCACTGGCAGCTCCACAGGTTTTGGTTAGTAGGCGATTGTCATCATCTGCGAATTATAAACTATACAGACGGGTCTTCTGATGATAAAGGGTATATTACCAAACATTTGTAGTAGCCTGTTAATACAAAAATTGTTTAATATATTGTATCAGGCGTTACTTTGCGGAAATCCATTGTTATTTAAGTTGTATTTATATTTCATTGCAACAATCCGCACACGTGGAACTTGTTTTGGTATGGACCCACCACCTTCCCTTATCTCTCTGAGTAGGTGTATACCATAACAACTTATTCCAATAGTACACGACACGTGTTTCGCCCCAAAACGGAGCATCATCAGGTGGTGTGGACTCTACAACGGTTGGTTGCTACTCAGAGAGATAAGGGAGGGTGGTGGGTCCATACCAAAACAAGTTCCACGTGTGCGGATTGTTGCAAAGAAATATAAATACAACTTAAACAAAAATTGTTATTATAATGAAATACGCAACTACAATCTGTACAGTCCGATATGCGCTCACACGTAATCCAACTGTCAGTTTGTAATCCACAGCGCAGCGCAGGGAATATGAATATGGGACTGTTCTAATTCTGCGGCTCAGAGCCGACTACGTTCATAAATACTGCGGGTTTTGCGCTGACGTTCCAAGTTGTGACAATTCCAACGACCACAGCTGACCGATACAGAGCCAATCGGTCGTTTTGTGGTTTTGAGGCGTATAGGCACATATGGATGAAGTTCGAAAATGAAGAGGTTTTATGTGGATGAAGTGACGTGTGAACACAAGACATCAACACGCGGGCTTATTTTGTGGTGGTGACCCGAAAAATATATGAACAGATTGTGATTTACGAAGTTTGATGACGTCGCGTCTTCAGTTTATGGTCAAGATCACTGGTAGCAAACAAGGTAGCAAGTATAAAATAGCTTCAGTGCGTATTAAAAACTAGCTGTGCCCTGGACTTCTAGAATAAAAGTAAACCCTAAGTTGCTCCTTATAATATCAGCTATCTGCCAGTGAAAGTCCCGTCAAATCGGCTACTACTTATTTTTCATTCCCCCAAGTGATAAGGGTTGTCCATTTTTATTTCAGTTTTTGGACATTTTTTTTTATTTGTTAATAATGTGGCATTAAAAATACATACAACTCGAAATTTTCACCCTTCTATCACCAACCCCTATTTTTTAAGTCATTTTAATAGTAGTTTAATAATTCATCCCGCTCGATAACTTATATGGCAAAACAACGTTAATTTGCTGGGTCAGCTAGTTTTAAATAGGATATTAATTTGTTTCTTTTAATTATAGAATTTTTTAATTATATATTCTGATCAAGTGTTTTTCACTAGTCTAGGTATTATTAAAAGCTAACTGAACCCATAATCCATATCTACAGACTGTAGGACACATACTCGTATCGTACATCCCGTGTAGCTGCACGAAGCGCTGAGCCATTGCTCAGCTGCGGCCTAATGTCAGACGCACAGCTGACGTTTGAATACCGAGTGTCGTGTTGCGGACTCAGGACTGAATGGAGTTTGTTGTACATCAATTATATCTAGCTGAAGTGGTGTCTTGTGGTTCAAAGTTGTAACTATCGGTTTGCCTCTCAAAAAATAAATATATCACAAATTTTCCAATACGATATAATGGTCAATAAACATATTCGGAAAACACGCCTACGTTAGTGTAGTCTATGAAAATAGCCTAAGACCGGCAATAACTTGCACGAAGTATCACGTTACATAATTATTCGTCTTGGCTGCAACTCTTTCATATCCCACTGTTGGGCAAAGGTCTCTCTCCACAACAAGATGAGGCTTTAAATTCATTTTACTTTTTCACAAATTTTATTAAAGTAGGTACGTTTACAAAAATTTTGAAAATTAATGTGTCTTTACCTCACTGTTTTCATGTCATGTCAGTACCCATTAATGACCCACTACAGAGTCGGGTCTCCTCTCACAATGAGAAGGATGTAGTCCTTAGTCCAACACGCTGGCCTACTGCGGGTTGTTGGACTTCGCATGCTTTTGAGAACATTTTTTTTTGTGAACTCTCAGGCATGCAGGTTTCCTCACGATGTTTTCCTTCACCGCAACTGGAGGTGATATTTAATTTCATAAATAGCACATTATTTTTATTACAAAGTCATTGGTGCGTGCCACTGGGATCCGAACCCGGATCCCTCGATTCGAGGTCGAATTCTAAGCCACTGGGCTATCACCGCTGCACCTCACTATTACTTCTTTAGTACTGTTAATAGCTAACTGAACCCAAAATCCGTATGTACAGGACACATATCGGGATGTAGTGCAGTTGCAGTTGCACGAAGCGCAATGGCTGCGGCATGTCAGACGCGTGCAGCTGACGTTTGAATACCGAGTGAAACTAAGAAGGTTTTTCAATCGTGATTACGACGTATTAAAGTAGTATTATGCACTCTCTGACTACACCCAGGTCACTTAATGAACGTCGTATATTGCATTTTAAATAGGGTATTTCGCAGCATGCAAGGAAAAATCCAAAATTATGTAATATTGATAGATTTTGTTAAAATCAAGTGAATGATTTCTGTTCTAAAAAATGTAGTTTACATTTATTATTTCAATTTTAAAATTCAGGTTTGTTAATCTGTTTTTCAAATGTCAAAAACGCTATACGCCATGAAAGTTATCGGCATGACGTCATTAGCAGTGTAAATAAACAATAGAGTATAACTTTCTTCCTTTACTGAGATGTATTGTTTACACTGCGAGTGACGTCACAAGCATGTCGGCAGCGCCGAGACGGCCGAGACCGTGTTTTCGCGGGGTTTTTTGAAATTTAAATTAAAAAGTCTTTTTTTACATAATATTTGTTTGCAAAAAATCTTTTTCCAATTTTTTTATGGGTTTTTATGACTTACGAATTCATATAAAAAGCTTTTTGACATAGGCTGTAATACCTTATTATACATTTATCCGCTATGATCGTCCCTCTGGAAAAACATAGACTGGGAGAAAAAAGCGGACGGGAAAAACTCCCAGCACTCTTTCAAAAATAAATATCAATTATTCTATAGTGCAGTATGACTAGACCCATTAAACCGTGACAGCTGAACCCATAATTCACTCACAAAAGTAGTCTATTAGTAGTGTACAACTATATTAACATTGATTTATTGTTTATGCGAGTAGTATGGCAGTGACGCGAAACCACCGCGTCACGGAGGCAATTTCCTCCGACCTGGGACTGTACACAATTTGGAGGCGTAATGATCTCCCAGCCGCGCCTAAATATTATATAGTGTTATACCCTCTTGTTATACAGATTATGAAGTAGCAAAACTAATGGAAATTCTGACAAATATTTTTGTAGAATATTGTATTATATTGTAGTATATTGTAGAGAAGCATTTAAAAACTTCAATCAAAAAAGAATTGCAGCTAATAAGTTGTAAACTTTTATTTGTCTGTAACCCGTAAATGACCCACTGCAGGGTCGGTTCTCCTCTCACAATGAGAGGAATGTAGGCCTTAGTCCACCACGCTGGCCTACTGCGGGTTGGTGGACTTCACATGCCTTTGAGAACATTGTTTTTGAATTCTCAGGCATGCAGGTTTCCTCACGATGTTTCCCTTCACCGTATAGTGTATAGTAGTGTATATACTGTTCCCAAAACTACTAAGTCACGCAGGCAATTATTCGCAAGTGGGTCATAGTACACTATTTTGGTGAGTTTTGTTTTGTTTTGTTGACATTATAATTGGCTACACTTACTGCTGATTTAGTATTGATCTGCTTAGTCGTTTATAAGCCATTGTTATAAGTGCAAACCTCATAAGGTCGTGTGTTCGATTCCATTGATAACGCATTAATTCGTGTGTTTTTTTATTGTTTCAGATAATATGAGGACGTCTTTCAATGAAATATAAAAAGGTAACGTAAATAATTATATTTGGAGTTGAACATAAATTCATATTTTCATCATGTTACGAGTAAATTCCTATTTTCTCAGCGAAGCAAAAAATCAAGGAAATTATGTTTCAGCATATTAATATTCTTTAACAAGTTAGAATTAATGATTTGATCGTAATTGTCGTCAAATAAACCCACGATAGTTCATTAGAATATCTTTTAAAAGAAGAGTAAGAGAATATCTCTTTATTGTGGACAAAACGTAATATACAGATAATATAACAGATTTTATTGTAAAAATTTGCATACCTAAGAAGATTAATATGGATTGAATAGATGCTTTGTAATATCTTAAACTAGCCCATATTCGTGCAAAAATTTTTTTTTGTCTTTTGTCTTTTGAAAAAACTACCTATGAAACAACCACTCCTCATGATATTTAGTACTTCACATTTGAACTGGCACATTCAATTTACGGGCAGAAAACTCCGCGTAGTTACTCTTGCAACGATATTTTATTTGTAGCGGCAGACATAAAACTGTATTTTAAGAAAATATAACTGCTTTGCACCGAAATCCATTTGTGGAATTGAAATGCTACGTAGTATGCAATACGTTTATTCAATACGGAGGTAGTCTGATATTGGGCGGATTTAAAATTTCCTCCGCATTCCAAAAATGTATCTTGAAATGTAATTTATATTTTACTCGCTTGATATACGCGTGAGTTCCCTTTACCGAAACTGTGAGTGGCTAATGCAACCAATTCAAGCAGCAAACAAATAAAGAATCATTTTAATCGAAATAAACGTCTCTTTCTTTTCCATCTTAACATTAAAATGCTGTCTGAGCTGCCAGTCCCCTTTTACCCACTACTGGGTTAACACTAAGTATATTGAAACACTTAGAGTTTCAGGCTGATGGCCGATCTTCACAAGATTTTCAACCATCTCTACGACGGGCTTTGGACTGTTATGTATCGAAAAAAAATATGTATCCTCTAAAGTATCTATGAAAGAAGCACGTATTAATGCTTTACTAGCGGGCATCTGCAGTCGTCTAAGTTAGCTGTTAAACAGCGCCCAACGATGCACGCGATGGTTACATTATCGATCCTTTGCAAAGTCGACGTCAAACTTTTTTCAATCTACGTAAGCTGCTGGACTGATCTACGTGATTTACGTGCAGAATAAAATCAAATCTACGTACTTCCACGGACTTACGTGAAAATCAAAAACAATTTCGTGTTTTTTGACACGGAACACTCAAAAAATCCCCAAAGTCAACTACAGTTTCGTCGGTGAGGCTGATGGACAAAAACGACAAGGGGCAAAGCTGACGAGCCAATATGGGGAAAAAATACCGGAAAATATCCTGAAAATGTTGCGAGACACGGAAAGGTTCGTCAAGTGAAATGGGAAAAGGGAGACATCGTGGTATAAATACATAGATTTACATTTATACCACGATTCAGAATTACATAACATCCAGCTTCCACCTTCACTAAAATTACGCTTCACACTCATAGCCCCACACTAGGATTCCCTGTGTCGTGGGTGCTATGGACACACACAAGACAAGAACACAACACACCCAGACCAGAAACAGAAATTCAAATTCATCATTCGAACCTCTGCTCTGCTGGGAATCGAACCCAGGACCCTCCGCATAGCGCACCGGTGTCTTAACCACTGCGCCACTCGGATCGTCAATGTATGTAGCGAATATATTAGCAATTATAAGCGAATACATTTAATTTTAAAGTGCCAAGTTCATTTTTTGGAAATTCAATACTACTAAATCCACTTACTTACACGAGTACGTCGATCGGTAAATTTGTTAGTCTTTAGAGATTTTCTTAACAAAAAAATTGATTTAAGGTATCTTTGGAAATTCATATGGGACTATTTTCGGATAAACCTCTTTAAAACATCTTGGATACCTACATTTGCAGATCCGTTATAATTGATGTTGTGCTCGTACACATAAAAACGTTATTAATTTAATTTCGATTTTTTTACCTCTTCTCTTTTTGGTGCAATCAATAGCACTTAAGTATTCACATTTTAGCTGAAATTTGCATTGTCTAAAATTTCTTAAGTATATAATATATTGTATCAGGCGTTACTTTGCGGAAATCCATTGTTATTTAAGTTGTATTTATATTTCTTTGCAACAATCCACACACGTGGAACTTGTTTTGGTATGGACCCACCACCCACCAAAGGCATGTGAAGTACTCACATGCCTTTGAGAACATTTTTTTTTGTGAACTCTCAGGCATGCAGGTTTCCTCACGATGTTTTCCTTCACCGTAACAGCAGGTGATATTTAATTTTATAAATAGCACATAACTTTTTACAAAGTCATTGGTGCGTGCCACTGGGATTCTAACCCGGACCCCTCGATTCGAGGTCGAATTCTAAGCCACTGGGCTATCACCGCTGCAATAAAACCTATAAATCCCTATTTACCGTTGCATTCCCAATTATTTCCGTATCAATAAAACTTATTTGTATAAAACCTCAAGAAAGCACATTCAATCAGTGTTTATGCCCTTGTGTTTGATTCGCCAGCCGCAAGTCAGAGGTGATTGACACACATATAAGTTGTTGTATGTGTGTCAATCACAACCCCTATGACGTCAGTGTTGTTACGTCAAGCCTTTTGATTAAAAGGGTTTGTTTTGTTGTTTCCCCTCTTTGCTACTGATGATTGAAGTGGTTTTCAATGGAAGATTTTTAATAGTTTTATTAGCTGTAGAGTAGTGATAGCCACATAGTGATTGACACATAAAAGTCAATGAATCACCATCCCGATGACGTCAGTATTGTGACGTCAAGCCCATACGTCACTTGATCAAAGGGCTTTGTGTTGTTGTTTTCCCCTCTTTGCTATAGGAATGTTTGAAGTGGTTGCAATTTAAACATTTTGAAGCCTTTTAATAAGTAATGGTTGCGGATAGAGCTGAAGTAGCTCGTCTCTGGATGGGAACAAAAGATAGAAATCCTAATCTGAGGTTATTTTTGATGCCACTCAAAATAATGTAGATAATAATCTCCAGAAACAACGCCATATGGAGAGGAAAACATTGCTGTAAGGCGGATAAGAATGCACGTAGGAACTGACAACCCTATAAACGTTCTATACTCTAGTTCAAATCATTGTTAATTCCAATAGAACTTCCCTATTTCATTTCCTTTACCGCAAGTCAGATCAATGTGTGTCAACCCTTCCCGCGATGACGTCATTAATGACGACACGGCCTCTGTAATTAAATAGAAGTGCTCCGTGGTTTTGTTAGAATTAATTGAAACATTTCTATTTATGGATGCGGTCTTGAAGGGGAGTTCCCCTTGAAGTCTAAAGAAAAAGTCGTTGTTTCTTCTTCTTCTTTTGAAGATTCTGGTTTGGAAGCCGTAATAGACCAACATTATGTAAATATTGTGCAGTTATAATATGTGCGTCAATATTACATACATACGTGTCGAATTGATAACCTTGAAGTCAGTAAATTAAAGTAGCCGTTAAATTAAAGTAGCCGTTAAATCAAAAATAACCTTTTAATTTTCAAACATAAATCATTGCCTTCATTGTCAATAAACCCAAAGGTCTAATTTCGCGAAAACATTAGGCGGCACTAAGAAGGAGGTTTTATTGTTACGCATAAACATGACAGTAACAACTTTATGTGTCTCTCTGTGACGAATAACAATAGAGCACTTCACTGCTTTTACGAGTATAAATACTTTAGTGCGTAAGTCAAAATATTTTTTGGCAAGAATTCTTTTCGCACGCACCCACTTACGATTTTGGGTATTAATTGTACTGAGAGCATGATGTATCACAAAAGAATTCGTACGGTAGACGTGAGCCAGTAGTATGTCATATTAATGTGTCACATCGGCTAAGAATTCGGCCTCTTATTTAATGGGGTCCGGGTTCAAATCCCAGTGGCACGCACCAATAAATTTCTTAAGCTAACTTCTTAAATTTTAAAACAGTTGTGTATGGTTTATAAAGTGCCAGCCAGTAACCCATTAATGACCCACTACAGCGTCGGGTCTCCTTCTCGCAAGGAGAGGGATGTAGGCCGCCGTCCACCACGCTGGCCTACTGCGGGTTGGTGGACTTCACATACCTTTGAGAACATTTTTTGTGAATTATCAGGCATGCAAGTTTTCCTTCACCGTAACAGCAGGTGATATTTAATTTTATAAAGCGCACATAACTTTTTTACAGTCAGTGGTGCGTGCCGCTGGGATTCGAACCCGGACCCCTCGATTCGAGGTCGAATTCTAAGCCGCTGGGCTATCACCGCTATCATATAAAGGTTTATAAAGTAATACAGTTTATAGCATTGTAAATATATATTGTACTAACATTCTTTTCATTTCATTTATTATATCATCATAACATCTATATCATTACTTATTCTTCTTTTATTTACTTTGTGCTTTTTCTATATTCTTTCTTATATACTTGGTGTTGTTTACTTTCCATTTTATTCCACAAATTTATTGTATGGGTTGAATCTTCACTGAAATTAAATATTGTTATTTCGATGTTAGGATGGCTACTTAAAAGTTTATTATTTGGGTCTAGCTATGAGTATTACCTTTTCTTTATTCTAAATTACCTTTTTCTATTGAAAACATGTTATTATTTACTTAGTAAATCTGTGTTGTAAATTTATTCTTTGACATAATCAATGTTTTGACTTGTATAATGACATTATTAGTTTTCTTTTAAATTTCCATAGAGTACTCAAACATTGTCTTTTTTAATTTAGTTTTAAATATTGTAATTCTGTGTAAATTAATACTGGTTCAGGATAATTCCTTCTAAAGTCCGAAAAATAATTTAATATTTTAAATTTGAAATAGTTTGGCATTCTGCGAGATGGAAGTCGAGAGTGCTGTGGAAAGGAATTCGGTTCGGGGTCTTCTAACTATCAACATCTCTCTTAAGAAAATTCTGTTCGGGGTCTTGGAACGATCAACATCTCTCTTAAGAAGATTCGGTTCGAGGTCTTGAAGCAACTAACATCTCTCTGTGAAAATTCTACTCTGGGTTCTCAAACAAACATCTATAGAAGAATTCCAGTCCTGGTCGTGAGACAAGCTGCATCTCCGAAGATCATTCTGCTCCTGGTGTGGTGTCAAGTGGTGTGGTTCCGTGCCGTGACTTCTGATCCGGGCAACTTCTCCGGTGTCTCCGCGGCGGGTCTGTTGGAGGGACTGCCGCAACGCTACGAGCGACCTGACTTGGACGAACAAACGTTAAAAAAAACTCTCGACTACATCTCACATCTCAACTGGACTCGACAGGCAACCTCTTTCACTTTACTTAGCTTACTTCTTTTTTACTTTACATGTATCTCTTTTTAAAAACAATTTGTACACCAAGAGTATTAAATTACTAGACCTCTAACTAACTCTTTTATTTCACTACAAGTTAAATGTCCTACCTACATCCCTCTCATTGCGAGATGACCCGACCCTGTAGTGGGTCATGAATGGGTTACTGACAAACGTCAGTCATTAGTATGGCATATGTCACTTTGACATCTTCCCATACTAATGGCACACGTTAACTATACGAATAAATTAACGATAGTGTGCATGCTCGGGACACAGTTTTCCGATAGTTTCGACTCTTTGTTCAATACAAAAATGCAATGACATTTTCAACTTACAGCAAACTAGAAAAGAAATCCATATTGAGAAAGCTGCAGCAATAGAGACATTCTCTTTCAGTTTTCAAAACAAACATGAAGTGGCTCCGAGCCAGTTTTCAAGAAAAGAAAAGATAAGAAAAGATGAGACTCAAAGTTTCACAGTCACTTTGAAGTATGCAGAGTTTCGATGATGGCTGTTGGTGGCGAATTATTCGATTTTATTTAGAATCTGTAGGCAATGTCGATGTCTATCCATGATTTCTGTATTCTTCGGTAACGATCTACGACACGTTATTTTATCAATAGTAACGTCATCCGTCACAGGTTTACCGACTGTCATCTTGGTGTTTCGTTCTTACAAAAACCTCATAATTATGTTTACAAAATAATTATTACTCACTCCATAGTTAACGTGTACCATTAGTATTGGTGGATATCAGACAGACTGACATTTGCTATGTTATGGTGTTCATGCTCATCAAGTTCAAAGACTTTTTAAATAAGTTAAGTTAATAAGTAGGAAACTAGCGTTTAGCGTATATAAAAGTTTATCTCAAAATAAATATATTTTTTACAAAAATTATATCCAACATAAAACTAAAAAGTAAGAAATCATTTTACAATTAGTATATCAATAATATTTTTGAAAATCGGTTCACAATTTTACCGCCGAAAAAACTGAAATACATAACGGATAAGCACATTAAAATCATACCAGTTGAACATACTCGTAGAACCTCCTTTTTTGAAGTCGATTAAAAATAAAGAAGCTTCTTAGTACTTGAAGTTAAAACCCAGATTTATCGATAAATCGATGAAATGTTTTAAGCACCAACGCTTAACTAAGTAGAGCTTTAAAAATCTTGCAATATCAGTAAAAGCAGTGCTTTTAATACGGAAATTAATATAAACCACGGTATTTCTGGATCCAATCGACTGTTTCAAAGGCGCTATGCCCCTCAACTGATCAAAGAGCTCAATGAAAGGCGAAATTACAGTTCTATTTCATATCTGATATTAATTTTTAAATTGAAATATAGTTTCATTTGATCTCATCCTAACAGCAATGTCAATAAGAGTGAAAATTGTTCACCGCGCGGCGTTTTAGCTGCAATAAATTCATTTCACGAGTAATTTCATTAATTGATTCTCTAATGAGAAATTTTTCAAATGTCTTCGTGTTGGGTTTCCGTATTCGCTTGCTTCGGGTATAATTAATTTGTAATTTCTTTAATTTAAACTTGACAAAATAATTAAATTTTCTCTATGCCTCTGTCCTGTTTCGCTCGTAATTAGCTATTTGTAAAAGAGTGCTCTTGTATGCCGATTGTAGAGATTTCACTTAGTGGCATTAGCTTTCTTGGCACTTGACATTTAATTTTCTACGATTATTCAAGTAACAATGCAAGCCTTCAACTCAACAAAGCTGCTTTATTGGTATTCAAGACAAAACCGTAGCAAAGTTCATCTCTACAAACTCTACACAAGACAAGTGCAATCTGCAAGTTCGAGTTAACAAAGCACGGACAGCGGCCATTTTATTTATTTATTTATTTAAACTCTTTATTGTACACACACATAAATAAAAACAGATAGAATCAATAAAAACAAAAAATAGCACAATGCACAAATGGCGGTCTTATCGCTAAGAGCGATCTCTTCCAGACAACCAAGTGGTTCTGATATTTACAGAGTTTCACTGAAATTAGTCTAATTGGGATGCCCATTATTAATCCACTGAAAGAACCGGTCTCTTCTCTTAATAAGAAGAATCCACCACGCTGGCCTAACGAAAGTTGGTGGACTTCGTATGTATGTGGTAACTGTATGGAAAACTCTCCTGTTTACAGGTTTTCTCACGATGTTTTCCTTCACCGTAACAGCAGCTGAAATTTTACTTTATACAGCGCACATAGTTTATAAGAAAATCATTGGTCACTGGGATTTGAACATGGACCCCTTGTGTTTGAGGCCGAATTCTTAGCCACTGGGCTATCGTCCCTTACAGTAAGTACATTAAATGCAAATATACTTCTGGATGTTATCTTAAGCGCTTAATAAAGCTTTGTCTTTCTAGCTTTGTAAAGCTAAACGTTTTGTAACGTTTGTCGATCTTACTTTGTATGCATACATAGCTTTATAAAGCTAAACCAAAACAGAAGCGATTTCAGCTGCAGTAGAATATAGGTTGTATCCAGATTTATGATCGCGTCATTAATCATGGATTGTTCTGATTCAGGTTATTGGCAAGTCAGCGGTTACATTGTGTACGATACTAATTGAATTTGACTATCAGATACGATGTTGTACACAACTTATTTGTAATAGACCCTTGCTCACATACAGATATTACGTACAATCGGCTCAACGATAGGTGGTGCTCAAATAGTGATGTTCAATTGTTATGATATTTCTTTAGTTCCAGTTTTTTAGACGCTTCTTCCCGTATAATCACAACGCACAAACGGCTCAATGCCATCTGGTGTTGTGCCAGTTTTAATAGACACTCGCTCGCATACAGACATTACGCATATACAGCTCAACGCTGGCTGGTGCTCACAAGTGTCACTCGCTGATACGAGGCATCATTAGCATTTAACAACGGCGTTCAAATATTACGATATGATACCGCTGTTCGAACGATACCCGAGATAGTAATATCAGACAAACACACGGACACAACAGTCGAGAAGCATCGCTTAATAATATGTCTTATATTTTCATTTTGGTAGTCAGTAGGTACTAAATAACTGAATGAAGCATTTTTTATAACTAGGGTTTATGTCGGGGAGATGTGGTTGCTGCAGATGTGATATATTTTTGGATTTCCAAATAAAAATATTTTTGACTCGAAATCGAATGGTCAACCAGACGTGGACCACACGTTATTTTGAATTTGGTTTCTTTTTAACAAACATTTTAACCGCCAGATCTCTTCAACGCAAACTTTTGGAATTATTTCTATTAACTCCTTTAAAATATTAATTCTTTTATTTGTACTTTTATTTTTTCAAATTATGTTGTGTTGAATCATGTCCATCCCCTAATTCGTTTATTCTACATTCCCATTTCTTATATTTTACATAGAGGCTGTTAAAGCCATAAAAAGTAGAGTTTTTTCCGTGAATATCATTCGTTGCATTAAATATCTATCATTATAGTTTCAACGCTTTATAAACTTTCTTTGTCATTATCTGTATTTGTGATTATTTTCACACTACCTTTTTCTTTTTCTCTCGCTGTAGCAACATTTCTACCCAAAGATTGTCTTTAAAAGATCGCGATTGCCCCATTAGACCGCTTTTTAAATTTTTCGTTTTTTGTCCTTGTCCTAGGTCCATTTTAATATTTCTGGTGTGCAATAAAGAATCTTTCTATTTTTCTATCTTCCTATTGGTCATATATATCTAGCCTGTCTGGTTATCTATCTTTCTATTGGTCCGTGTGTCAGACGCACAGATAATTTCCTTCACACGGCGCAGTTAGTTTGATAACAGCGAAGTTTGCGTGATGTAACTGCTGAGACGATTTGAACAGGCATAAACAGACATGGAAATACATACGGTGAAGTTTCTATTACATTCAGAATTTGCATATTCGTAAACTATAACAAGATCGTTTATGTATATGGAGCGAATAAATTGATATGAACTGTTTGTACAATTTAAAGTCAACATTTTACATAACTGCTATCTATTTTTTTGTTTTTCTCTTAAATAGCTATAAATATTTGAATTGTTTACTTTTGTTTCTTATTTACTTGTCTAACAACAAATTTTTAAATATACTATGTCATAAAGTTGCCTCATAGACTCAGCTTTACTACTTTTTTCTTCTACCTTCAATGTTCTTCCCTAATGTTTCCTTAATGTTCTTCCTTAATTTCGGACCTTCAGAGTTAACTGCAGGACCTCCCCTACTTGACGCCAATCCAGCTAATTCTAGGCCTTTTAAATCCAACAGTTTTCCGCTGTCTTCTTCAGACCATCAATCTCATTACAATGTTCTTCTACGTCTAAGAGTTTTCACTGAATATAATTAATTAATTATACTTAAAAAATGTATTAAAGGTTATAAACCTCAATCAATTGCTTACTTCTCTTCTATGGCTTCGTGAACAAAACCAAATGGCTTCGGTTAATTGAGTCCGTTGTTGAGGGCAACGGCTTTTATATGGCAAACTTCAATAACGCAATAACTAACAAAATTAAAATCAAATTCTGGAATGTTCTTGTAAATATCTTCTTCGTCCTCGTTAGGTTTGAACTGACGGAATTGCACGAATTAATCCGACTAAGACCACAATCAATTAGTTCTACTCTATAGCCTCGTGAACAAAAAGGATTGATCGCTTCGGTTAATTGACTCCGTTGTGCCGAACAATGGCTTTCAGATGCCAATTTGCAATGAATTGTGCAGTTACAGTAGCTGAATTTTTACATTTCTCTTCACAATAGACGCTAAATTACATGATCTGTCTGCAATCCATGAGCTGTAACCCATGAACCCAAGATTCGGGTCTCTTTTCACAATGAGAAGTTTGTAGGCCTTGGTCCACCGCGCTAGCTTCATGCGAATGACCTAATAGACTTCAGATGCCTTAGAGAACATTATAGGGAACTCTAAGGCATACACGTGTCCTCACGATGTTTTCCTTTGCCACTATATCATGTGATATTAATTGCTATACACTCACAAAACTTTTAATAAAGTCATTGGCCCCGAGTGAAGCAAATTCTTAGGCAATTATCGCTTTTCACTTGTTTGTTTTTATAAACCGAATTCTTAGTCACCACTTTAACACTACAACTGTAAGGGAAATAGAATGCCCTTTGTACTGTTGGCTATACAGCAACAATGACCAAAATTTCATTTCCAAAAATAGTCACCGAAAACTGTAATCAAACTGGAAAAAACTATAAACATTTGAGCATATTTCATATCCTCAGCAACGCGCTGTGAAGACTCCCGTTCTGAATAAGTAAGTGCAAACAGAGTAATAGCAGTGTAATTACTTCTGCTGTGTATTTAGCCTCTAGATGAGATGCTGCTAAGTATTCCGCGCGTAACGCTTGGAGTTTATGTATATTAAAAATAGTTTTAAAAGCCCTGGAAGATGTAGCGTTGGAATTCATTTCACCTTCATCGTTTTTTTCTCTATTATCGTGTACTTTATTATCCTGTTTCTCTTTGCTTTAAACTTATTAATGCTATTTGTTTGATATCTTTTAGTGACCCATTTCAGGATTGGATCTCTTACAATGAGTATATAATTAGGAAAGATATAAAAGAAGTGTTGCTGCCTTTTTATTTTGTACCTTTTCTTGTATTATTTAAATTGGTCTAGGTATCTTTTGATTTACGGCACTCTTAAATTATATTCAGTTGTTTTGACCATCTCGCGATATCATTTTGTATTTTATTGTCTTTCTATTTTACTTTTACTTGCCTGTTTAAAGTCGAAACTTGCAATAATTTGATCTTATTCTTTTCCTGAGACCCTAAGAAGTTGTAAAAAGACATTTTATTTGATGATTTTGAAAGATTTTGGTTAATTTGTCTAAGTTCAGCTTTCCAACACAATTCGAACTGAGTGTAGACTTTTTGCAGCAGCAACTGTGAAATTCTCTGAGACATTTAGCCAAGGTAAACAAGAGTATAATCACGGCAGTTATTTTCATGTTCACTGTTGTTTGCAGAGCAAAATCCATTAAATTTCTGCAGCGGATAAAATCCAGCGCTTTTCTTTGAGAAAGTGTTTAAACTGAGAGAATGAACATTAGTAATGGAGGAAAGCAGTGATAGCCCAGTGGCCAAGAATTCGGCCTCTTAATCAACGGGTCCGGTTTCGAATCCCAGTCGTACGCATCAATGACTTTGTAAAAAGTTATGTGCGCTTCATAAAATTAAATATCACCTGCTGTTACGGTGAAGGAAAACATCGTGAGGAAACCTGCAATATGCCTTGCCATGTTCTCAAAGGCATGTGAAGCCCACCAACCCGAAATAGGCCAGCGTGGTGGACTAAGGCCTACACCCCTCTCTTAATGGGTCACTGACAACAATAAAGGAAATGATTTTGATTCACATTATTATATTTTTCTCTAAAACATGCACTCGATCAAAAAAACCAAGCAAAACAAGCAGAACTAAGCCACTTACATATTCTTACTGAGATATTTTCAAATACTATTTCTTTGGGCATCAATTCTTTCAAAGCTCATTTAAAGTAATTTTAAATTTAGACTTTACAAAATAAACTATTTAGACTTAAGCGTTGCACACATTTTCCTTAATTATTATCGAAGGTTTATAAACTAGATCTAATCTAGACTCCATAACTACTCCGGGCAATTTTAAGCAATTAAATTTAGCCTATAAAAGCGAACCTATCTTAGATCTAAGAACAAATTCCGCTTCGTGAGACTTAGCAATGAGTTCGTGTAATGAAACGTATTCACGCAAACTATTTGAGTAGTTTCATTGACTTTCTTAGTGTCTAATTTTAAATTGTTAATTTTAAAGACCTTGAGATTTAAAAGATTTTGAGGTTTGTTAGGTTGAGGTAGTATCTTTCACTTGTAATTGAAGTCGGAGAATACGAATGTAGAATAGTTGTAGAATTGCAAAAAGTAATAAGAATTTTTCCAACTGTGAGACCATCTAATTTTTTAAAATAATTATACTATGGTCTAACAGTTATATAAAAATTAAGTTCCTTTTTCCTTCGTTTAACTATGGTAAATATTTGTTAAAATGCTGAAAAAATATTTTCAAAAGAGTCTAGTAAAGAATCAAACACAATAGTAGAATATTTGATATTAAAGCTAGGAAACACAATAACAAGCATTCAGCAAGAACATCCGGCTCGGAGGACCAGAATTTTGTAAGAACTGCAAAGCCGAGATTCTAGTCAGTAGTTTGCGAGCCTTTGTACAAACAAGTAACAATACTCCAGATCGTCTTCAAACTGACAAACTCGAGATAAAATACGATGAGAAATAAAATTTTGTACAAAAATGCGTTCTATTAGGTTTCCTCTAATAATACGCTTTAGTTCACCACGGTGGACTGAAGTGGGTTGGTGGACTTCATATGCCTTTAGAGAACACTCGGGCATGCAGGTTTCCTCACGATGTTTTCCTTCACCGTTATCAATGAATCAATCAGGAACTAAATAAAGGAAAGGGTAAAAAGATTACAGCGTCGTGAAATCTGTCTATTTTAGGGTACATGCGTTTGTTTCCATTACACCCACGGCTATGCCCGTTTTAGTACTGCGAGGGAGACACGTGAATTATTTACCGAACTCAGTAGACATACAACAAAACACAATTATTGTTGGGTCATCGTGGGCAGAAATCCAATTAGCTGTCGCGTACGAAAGCGAATTTTAAAACACAAACGCCGCGGCCAGCGGTTGAAATTATAACATTTATAATTCACCACATTGGCTTCTGCAGATGTGCACTGCGCGGGGTTTATTAGTGACTAGCTGACCCGGCAGGCTTAGCTCTGCCGATTAATTTGAGTAATATCAAAACGTTTTTTGAAACATAGTCAACTTTCCACCACCAAGTCCATCGCGAAAACCAAACAACTTTAACACGTTAGTTAAAACCAAAAAAATTTGCTTAAACCCATATTGAGGTAGGTGCGGAAAAAAATATGTAACCCGCCATTTTGTGGCGGCGGCCATCTTGGATTTTCATTTTTTTATTGTGAGCTCTATTCTACTAATCAAGCCCTTTCATTTGATACCCATATTGAGGTAGTTGCGGAATAAATATGTAATCCACCATTTTGTGGCGGCGGCCATCTTGGATTTTCATTTTTTTCATATAGCCTATGTTACTCAGGCTGAATGTAGCTTTCTAATGGTGAAAGATTTTTTGATATCGGCCCAGTAGTTTTTAAGTTTATTCGTTACAAACATACAAAAATACAAATGTTTCCTCTTTATAATATTGTGTAGATTATATTTTTAATAGAGTTAAGTGTCTAATATATAGCGTGAACTGAAAATTTTTGTGTACAATTTACAGCTCACTGCGCGAATGGAGTATTTTGAAATTTGGCACAATTAAATTTTATATGGAGAAGAATGCACGAATTCTAATATTAGTAAATAACTCGTCAAAAGCCCGCCGTCCACCACGCTGGCCTACTGCGGGTTGGTATTCACATGCCTTTGAGAACATTTTTTTTGTGAACTCTCAGGCATGCAGGTTTCCTCACGATGTTTTCTTTCACCGTAACAGCAGGTGATAGGTATTTAATTTTAAAAAGCGCACATAACTTTTTTCAAAGTCATTTTTGCGTGCCACCCAAGCCACTGGCGTATCACCGCTTAATATTTTTAGATTAAATTAGTATGCACATGGTTTATAACTTGGATTAAATTTAATTCATTTCTAAAGTCCTCGCGTATAAAGCTACGGGTGAAGCAGTTTAAAAAAACATAGTCTCTCTTCCAATAACTATAATCCTTTTTTTTTTTTTTGGCGCTGGAAAATCCTCATGGATACCCGACAGGCGCGGGGGGCTCTCTCGGGTTATGCCGGACTCTTACCGGCTAAAAAACCAGCGGTGTTCCTCCTCACCGTCTTCCGGCGGAGCTGCGGGAACGCTTTCGCACACTTCCGCTGCAATAACTATAATCCTATCAAATTACCACCAGACTAGTTTGTTATTAGAAGCCGAAGGGTTGGCGTAGTTAATCGTTTCAAGAAGTTTCTGCAAACAAACACCCAAACCCCATATATTAGCGTAAACAAGTTGTAGCTTCTGTTTGAGCGGCAACAAGTAACTGTAGCACTTTGGATTGGCTCATACTCGTATCTGTGTTTACAATTACACAGACGTTTGTTTGCAAACTCGAAAAATGAACCGCTAATTTTGTGATTTTACCGACTTCAAAAAAGGAAGTTATCAATTCGATACGTATGTATGTAATACTCTCAGAAATGCACAATTTTTACATTGTTGGTCTATTACGGTTTCAAAACAAGAATACCAATGTATGTTTGTATGTAGATATGTTTGTCCTCGCATATCTCCAAAACTAATTAATGGATCGTGGTCGTTCCTTTATTGTTTGTTTGCATTTTATTAACTTAGGGAAGGGTAAAAGTTTCATTAAAATCGGTCCAGTAGTTTCCGTGATATGGACTTAAAACTAAAAATTATGAAAAAAAATAATTTAAAAAAATTGAACCGACATCAAAAAAGTATGAAATAAAATTTGTTACATACTTCAGGCCTACTATTTTTTGAGGTTGTTTAGATGTTTGTTACTCGACGACTGAACAGATTTGGATGAAATTTGGTACACAGATATATCATAACCTGGATTTAGACCTAGATATAGGATATTTTTATTCCTCTCTGGATCAATTTTTAGGTCCACGTGGATGAAGACGGAAGCTTGTATTTTAATAAGTCAGCCGATAACAATGTTACTGAAGAAAAGTTCTTCAAGATATCGTATTTGATCAAGCCTAACAAAATGTTTAATGTCATTCGTATTGACAACGGAAGACATTCCAAATTGATTCACCCTTCAGGGGCCGGCCTCATTGAGTGGTATGTCCCGAAAAACAGAGATCCATCAATGTCTTCGACTGTATTACACGGAAATGGAAATAGGTGGAATTGGGACCCAATATGTATTTGTGGTCACAATTTAGACAAAGACAAAGACAAAGACAAACGTTTATTTGCACAAATGTAGTTATTAAGTTCTTAAAATTGTTTAGATCAATCTATATTTACCATTTTTAGGTATGCAAATATAAAGTAAATAAAACTAACAAATTTAGGGAAGGGATATATTTTACAAAATTATATGTTTTTATAGTATAACCTTTACTACTGATATAGCTAACTGTCATAGCTCTCAAGGTTTACGAAATGCCAATGAGCTGGTAAAATCGCCCGCAGGACTGACAATCGATGGGGAAGGAAGGTCCTCGAATGGCGACCACGTTTAGGCAAAAGGAGCACAGGACGCCCTCCGGCCAGGTGGACTGATGACCTGAAGAAGACAGCGGGAAACCGTTGGATACGTTCTAAAAAGATCAGGAGAAATCGGTATTTGCAGATGTGTTGAAACAACTGAACATGAAACAACTATTTTCGAAAAAAACTTAAAACAATTTTGTAACCGATTCCAATACGAAACTATTCATTAGATAGAGCTAAACGTGACAAATATTTTTACGGTTTTCGTATTCAACCCAAACTGCAAATAAAAACAAATTGCAAATTGCTCTTTTGTTCAAGATAGTTTTGTTCCCGCGATTAGTTGTAGGTGCTATCGAGCCTATTTCCGCTAGTATTCCTGTATTGTAATTTTGCTAAAACCCACTTTTTTTAGAAAAAATCATCATGTATTGAATTAGGACGACACAGAGTTATGCCGGGCTCATACTAGATAGAATCCCATGGTGTGCCACTCCACCATGGGTCAATGTGGATCCAAAAATACCAACTAAAATTCAGCTACAACTCTGGAATTCCGATTGGAATCACAGTTGCACTACAAAATAATAACTGAGCACCTGCGTCTTTAGAAAAGGATTTATTTATGTATACTCATACTATTGCCTATCATATTACTATTAATTAGGACTTCGGTATAATAATTCAATCCTGCTCACACTACGATGTGAAGTGAAATCTTGGTCTCATTATTCATATTGCGTAATTGTATTTTGGATAAATCGCAATCGAGAACCTTAATTTATGATCAATTTTGTTAGTTTGTACTTATCGGTCTACGAAACCACTGACTACGAAGCGAAGAGTAGCAAGCTCGTTTGCTATTTACAAAAATACAAAGCTACTTTCGGAGGTTACTTTAGAAGGAAACTGTCCATTAGAGCAGAATGTAATAACGATCGGTTTTCGTGTTCAACACGAACCAGAACAACCGCGAATAAAAACAAATTGCAAATAACTCTATTGTTCTAGATATTTTTGTTCCGTCCGTTCCGGCGATTAGTCGCAGCTGTTATCGAGCCTATCTGTTTTTTTGTTGTAAATTGAAAACGGACGTGTTGGCAACAAATATTTTTTATAATACCAAAGTCAAGAGGTCAATGTAGTCCATGGACTTTAACTTTCAACCTAAATAGGCCGAAGTACAAGCTACTCAACTTTTTCAAATATCTGCTCAACTGAGAATCAAACTCTAGACCCGCAAACTCCTTGGAAACCACTGCAGTAGGTCGCCAGCTTTCAGTATTTAAATAGAAAATTTCCCGCGCTTTTGTTCTACAATGTTTTATGATTTTACTTAAACAAATATTTTAAAAGAGATATTTACTCTTCATTTACTAAAATAAACAACTCATGACAAAACATTAACGTTACAAAGCATCCAATCTCCAAAATAATGGTCCTTCGAGCCGGATGCGATGTAAAACAAAATGGCCGCCATTGTTATACAGCGTCAAAAACGTAGAGTAATAAATGCACGTAACACTTTGTGCTTTATTGTTCGCGTCTATTCAATCTACCCACATTTTGTCAGAAAACCTGCAACGTAAACCAATCGATTTTGATAAATGGTCCGTGGTCTTACATTTAATATGAATAACGGTTTTCTATTTTTAGTTTTGAGGCAAAGAAAATGTTTACAAAGATGGATCATCGATTTCCAAGAGAGAACTTATCATATCATATCAAATTTAAAGTTATGAGAAAAAATAATTTCTATTTTAGGCAGACAATGTCTTCAGACCTTCAGAAACGACATAGGTTAATGTATGTGATGTTTGAGATTGTCTCAAAAATAAAGCGTATAAAGTAAGATATTTCGTAAAGGAAGATCCCCTGCCAGTCAATCACGTCATCACAGAGTTTTGTATATATGCAACGATTTTACAAAATGTTGATAGCGTGATTCAGGATACTGTGGCGTCATCGCTTGAATAGTGATGGAAGTCACTATAGGTTGAAAGTTTTTTAACACTTGTTTTACGTAAAGAAAGTCGCGGGTACTACTAGTCGGATACAAATACCTTTAAATATACTAATTCACAACATTTTTGTCACGGCAATGACTAGACGTATTATGTGTAACAAATTTGAATACAGGTACCTATATGTGTCCTGACATCCAATTGGGCAATCCATCATCTCGTTAGGTAATTAAGCCGGATGCTGGCCATGAATCATTCCATGAGATGTGGAAGTCTAATGGAATTATACACCTTAGCATATGGATAGAGAGTATAATTCAATTAGAACGAAATAATGGTTTGAATTGACTATTATGTGCTACTATCTGTTTGAATGAAGAGTGGTATTGGAAGAACTTATTATGATCCCAATATAGGATTACGATTACGATTTCGATTCCAATGTTATTAAATTGTACTAAGAAATGATTTCTGAAAAACTTAACTGTGAAAGAAAAATTATTTGAAAACGTTTTGTATGAGATTTGCTTTTAATTTACTCTATTTTAAGTTACTCTGAATGAAATTAATAAAAGAAGGAATGAATGAAATGTAATAAAAAACCTTCCCTATTTCTAAGAGTTCCAAACCGAATAACTTTCAGACCACTTAAAAATCCCAACTAAAGTTTCGTCATTTTTTACACGAAATTCAGAAAACAGAAATCGAAAAACAAAAGCAATAGCCGTTAGGGACAGCCCACGAAAACACCTAAATTTCTCCAATTCAAATCTACTCGTAAGTAAGCAAGTAATCAAAAACTTTTATCAGACTAATGAAGCTGAAGTTGGAAGATTATTTTAGCGAAAGTAATTCAAGGAAACGAACAAAAATCCTGGAAGTCGGACGTCCGAAGTGAAAGATAAATAGCGTCCGAGGTTAAGAAGGAAATCTTGTTGTTTCATAAATTTTCAATTTCATACCGACGTTGCTTGTGTTTACAGAGAAAGGGTATGGCGCAAGTGATAAGTGCGAACTGATGTATTACAATGTGGAACTATAATATTGTTACGCGAGACAGCTGGAAGAATCGAGAAATACATAAGTAAATAACAGGCAATAAATCACACGGCGAGTTCGGCCGCCCGTCGCTGACAAGTACATACATGACCTTGAATGGCCTCGTAATGGAATCTCAACCCTATGCCTGATACGTTAAGGTTCGAAATAGCATGGTTAGTCTATAGTTGTTTACAACTTTGGTACTTTCTACTCTGATCTATATTGTTCGGGATCGTTCCAGAAATTTCTAGTATATCTATAGTCGGGTATAAATAGATGCGTGGCGGCTAATATGATTCAGTCATTCCTTGATCAGCGATCGGAGCGAACTATCCAGGCGATAACCAACGATACTACTGTGACTTAGTGAGTGAGTTAATTAAGTGCGTTTAGTGAAAGTGTTTTGCTATATATAAAGAGTGGTAATTTATTGTGTGGACGTTAAATAAAGTACTTGCGGAACCAACTGGTGTTTTCACGAACCCCATTATCCTGACGACGCGACAGTATTTTTGACATGTTTCTTAATGTAAGTACACGTCTTGTTTGTCTATTTGTACATGTCAATGTTCTCAAATTTATGGTGCGTGGCGTGTTTTCTGGTGAATTTCATGTATTTTTGATGTATTTTATTTAAAAATACTAAAACTCTGCATTCTTCTCCATATAAACATCAATTGTGCCTAATTATGACAATACCAAGTAACACGGTGTAATACAATATCGGTTCATCAGTACACGGAAGATGATGTGAAGTGGTCTTATAAAATGATTTTTGTGTGATAGAGTTTGGAGGAGACTTAGGCGTTTTGTGTAGAGTAACGGCTGGGATTGTGCTCATAATTTAGTGGGATAGTGTGAAGTGATAGCATTATCTATTATTTTTTAGAGGTTATGAATCATACGGCCACAGACTCAACAGACTGACTGATAAAACAGGCTGAAAAGAAGAAGTCTGAGCGGTGGCGTTTTAAAAGGTGTGTGTGACGAATTTATGATTCTTTTGGTCGATTGAGTGACATCAATAATCTGGTAAGACGAAGTAAAATCGTTAACGCTACCTCCTGTCTCTTAGACCACAGACAGAGGTAAGTCAGAGAAGGTGGTAACAGAACCTGGATTCCTCGCCGCGCCTTATATTGCGGCATAAATCCAAACAGAATACATTACTCAGAGAGCACTGCAAGTGTTTTGTTACATGAGTTTTTCATTTGTGATGTAAAAGTGGGCAGTGAGTCACTATCAACAGCTATTACGTTGAGGAGCATTCGGGAATTTTTAAAATCTTTTTTTTTTCTTAGCCACTGGGCTATCACCGCTTTTTTCGAAGCCTCACTTAGTATGAGCTGTATTTATTGACCCTCAATAAGTATATAATAAAAATAATTTATTTGCGAAATGCACACGTACAAATACGGCTTAAATAGGGCACAATCTACAGATTTTATTGATTAGAACAAGAGCAAAACTCTTATCGTGTCAGTACAAAGGGCCTAATTACAGTTATAAGGGAGGGAGGTAGGGAGGGGTCAAATAGACCCAATGCGGGCGACAAACAGGGTTGTGTCAATCAAGTCAATGTTGGATTTGGGTGTTAACTGATTCCGCAATATATCCCCTGTGTCAAAGGCTTTTTTGGGTGTCCCTATGTGTGAGGTGTGTTACGAAATTATAATCGTATTCATACATTATTCAACATATTGTATGCCCGCATAGGGTAGACTGTTCTAAACTTATTATAAATTTTTGTAACATCTTTCTCATGTTACAGTCAACAATAAACGTATTCTTACGTTACGATGGAGCTAGTGATATAATTCTATAATAAAATCTTGATTTAAACGTCAAAGAACCCTTTCTTAGTTTGTATCCATAATATGAAGTTGTAACAAGTATTTACCAACCATTAAATCTGGTAAAAATTCTGCCCGAGACCTATTTGATTCAAGGATGATGTCTGCAAGTAATTCGCTCTTAGCCATTTTTGTATATACGATACTTCAATACAAAAATTATATTATTATTTAATTGCGTCGACAGTTGTAACAAAGAATAATTCATCCACATGTTTTTTTTTTGTTTCAGGTCCGTTTCTATTCGATATCGTGTCGTAAGTTTTCACTGAGTATTTTGAGCAAAACCAAAATTATTTTACTTGTAAAAAACCTTGTTGTTGTATGTATAATAATTTCAAACCGTTTTTAAATCTTTATTAAAAACTACCTTTCTCTTGCTACTCCGACAAACTAAAAAAGAAGCTCTATAAATCATTCCATTTATTATTTTCCAATAGCGTGTATTTTCCACTTTTTCTAGTTCCAAAAGCTTTATTATTCTAGTTTAGTATTCCATTTTAGCTATTACTGCGAAGGGTAGGTAAAAGGGAGAGATTGTTTCGCATTTTCGTGGAAACCTATTGTCAATAGACGTTTGATAAAAGCCTAGTGGATTTCGTGAACTAATTTACAGGCGAAATTCCGAGGAACTGAAGCGTTCCCATTTTTCGGAAAATAACAAGCGTTGTTGTTGTTCTAGCGATGAAGTATTGGAATTTATTGAGAGTACGATTAACATAATTTTTGCAACTTTTCTTAGAGGCTGAGTCTATTGTTGTAATAGAATTAATAATCATATTAAATGATTTCAAGATGTAATTGCAATTTTTAACAGATTATTTTGAAATTTTCGTAAGTACTGAAGACCGATCAAAATGGATCATTAATTCATTAAGTATGCACAAATTGTACATACCTAATAATGAACAAAAGCTTTTGACTTTGAATTTGACTTTAAGCAATTATCTCCTTATCTGGTTCTAGAAAGTTCTTATAATATGTCTTATCTTGTTCTTATTACTATTATGTCGTCTTATTAATCTTATATTACTATTATAAATGCGAAAGTTTGTGAGGATGGATGAATGGATGGATGGATGTTTGTTACTCTTTCATGCAAATACGGCTGAACGGATTTGGATGAAATTTGGTGTGTAGGTAGTTAATAACCTGGATTAACGTATGGGATACTTTTTATTCCACTCTGGACCAAGTTTTCATATCCACGCGGACGAAGCCGCATACTCAATCTAGTCTCTGTAATAAAACAACTGTCTATCTGCATTTTATGTATCTGCTGGCATTTCAGAATTAGCTGCATTGAGAATCAGTGGCATTGTTTCCAGACCTTCAGCTGAATGGAGATTCTTTTGTGACGCAATACTGCAGCCGTAAGAGATTACGTCATCAACAATGCTTGCACTTCGAACTAATATTGCACTGTTATACCGTTATACTATCCTATCCTACTACTGTTATAAATATGAAAGTTTGTGAGGATGGATAGATCGATGTTTGTTACTCTTTCGCGCAAAAACGGCTGAACGGATTCGAATGAAATTTGGTGCGTAGGTAGTTTATAACTCGGATTAATATATACGATAACTTTGATCACTCTCTGGGTCAATTTCGTTGGTCAATGTAGACGAAGTCATAGGCAAGTCACTAATATAACATAAATACGACATAAAGTCAATATTTTTCGTTTGGTAACTAATTTGCAAGTCAAAATTATTATGAATATCAAATAGGACCTTTAGATATTGCCATGCCACTATAGATTACCATGAATTTTCGTGCATCCTACTTACAAAATTCTCTGTTCTTTAACTCCTTACCTAAATGGTTGTCTGCAACAGATCACTTCTAGCGATAAGGCCGCCAATTGTGTTTTTCCTCTTTAGTTTAGGTTTTCTTTTAAACTGACTCTGTATCACTGAATATATGTGCCCTATACAATAATAGGGCACATATATACAGTGATATATATAGACCATACGGTCTAGATAGTGCATTATACCATGATCTGGTTGTTGTTTTAACCCATTAATGACCCACTACAGGGTCGGGTCTCCTCTCACAATGAGAGGGATGTAGGCCGCCGTCCACCATGCTGGCCTACTGCGGGTTGGTGGACTTCACATGCCTTTGAGAACATTTTTTTTTGTGAACTCTCAGGCATGCAGGTTTCCTCACGATGTTTTCCTTCACCGTAACAGCAGGTGATATTTAATTTCATAAATCGCACATAACTTTTATTACAAAGTCATTGGTGCGGGCCACTGGGATTCGAACCCGGACTCCTCGATTCGAGGTCGAATTCTAAGCCACTGGGCTATCACCGCATGATCTGGTATGATCATCTAATGGCGAGCATTCAAATAGTCAAGAAACCAAACAAAACTAAAGTAATTTCGCTGGTCATGCAAGTGAACAAGTACGGAATAAAAAAATCGAGGAACCGCACTATCGATACCATTCCAACACAATCTCATTCCATTACTGGGGCCGCGGGGAAATCAATACACCCCATGAGCAACTCGACTCTTTGATTCTCTGATTCTACTTCGGTTAGTTTCTTATTTAGTTCCCGGAAGTTTCAGAATGGTATTGTATTCTGTAAGGCTTCTCATGTAAGTTAGTGATGGGTACAGTTTTGGTTTTCTTGTAAAAGTGCAAGCTGGATTTGAGCAAAGTTTTGATGAAGGAACTTTGATGTACCTGATTGTAAATTAACTAAATTCTATCTTATCTGAAGTTAATTCTATCTTATGAGTCAATGTCATAAGTTTCAGCCGATTTAAATGTCAGTAACCCATTAATGACACACTATAGTCGGGTCTCCTCTCACAATGAGAGGGATGTAGGCCGCCGTCCACCACGCTGGCCTACTGCGGGTTTGGTGGACTTCGCTAGCATTTGAGAACATTTTTTTTCTGAACTCTCAGGCATGCAGGTTTCCTCACGATGTTTTCCTACACCGTAACAGCAGGTGATATTTAAGTTTATAAAGCTCACATAACTTTTTTACATAATTCGAACCCGGGCCCCTCTCGATTCGAGATCGAATTGTAAGCCACTGGGCTATGACCGCATTTAAATAAAAATAAGTAAGACTCAGTTCAGTATACAAATTGCCCTTCTTAAAAGCTAGATTCATCTTGATTTTATTAATTTATTATTCTGGTGAAATTAACAATGATTAAGGTAACCTAGACGGTATTACTGCCAGACCGACCACAGAGCTTTGTCTTGGCCTTAATGTATTTAGTTTGTCGGAATTAATTAGAAACCGCCAGATGCAACTGTAGTATCTGAGCTGCTATCCAGATTTATTCTGAGCCATTTGTCATGGATTTTGGGTACAAACTACCCCACTTGGTCTTGTTTAGAGGATTGGTACTTACGTGGCATACAATTATTTAACAAATATTGTCGGTAACCCACTACAGGGTGTCTCCTCTCACTATGGGGATGTAGGCGTTAGTCTTCCACGCTGGTCTAGTACGGGTGGGTGGACTTCACATACCTTTGAGAACAATTTTTTGCGAACTCTCAGGCATGCAGGTTTCCTCCCGATGTTTTCCTTCACCGTAACAGCAGGTGATATTTAATTTTATAAAGCGCACATAACTTTTTTTTACAAAGTCATTGGTGCGTGCCACTGGGATTCGAACCCGGACCTCTCGATTCAGAGGTCGAATTCTAAGCCACTGGGCTAACTTTGTTTATAACCGCTTAACTTATCAACGTCGATTATGGCACGATTACGGACTTCAAGGGGCTGAAAAGGAGGAAGGGTCAATGATAAGAATTTCATTTACAAGGAGGAGGCCACTTTAATCGCACGTCAGACGTACAACTAACTAGACCTCTAGAAATGGAACACAAGCATACAATTTATCAAAATCAATTTATACAAATGCGGTCAGCTGTAGCTGCGTATATCTGAACTACCTATAGATATCTAGATTTATTTTGGGTCATTAATCATAGAATGTTCTAATTCACGCTGATTGGCAAGGCGGTGGCTGGGTTGTGTTTGCTAATTGAATTTGGGTCTGAATGTGCGTACAAATGATTGAGGTCATAGAAGGCTGAACTTTATTAGACTTTCTTTTAGGTCAGGGGTCAAGATATCTATTGAAGATAACCTTGATATTCTCAACGATGATAGATTAGAAGACTGAAGGTTGGTACTAGGTACCCCAATTTTTACCATGCGGGCTTATTTTTACCATAGCAATACTTTGACAAGTAAGTGCTACCTAAATTGCTACCTAAGCAATAAGACCACCTAATGCTACCTTATTGCTACCTTAACAATAAGACGACATATTACTAACTTTAGGGGAATCTGATATTATAAAATGAAATTATACATCTTACAATAATAACAGTTCTTATTTTCAATTTTCGTGTTCTTTTTCTTTCTCTACGCCAGCCAGTCCTAACTAATGAATTAACTGGAGGCCGTAGCTTCAGCAGCAACTGCTCACGAGCTCCAAATCCACCTTAGATTAATTTTTCCAACTAAGCACTCTAATTTAATTTTGTTCAACATTGGTCTTTTAGTCGTAGAATCAAAAATGACAAAATTATCGGCGAAAATCGATGAGAATCTTTCGAATTTTTCGGTCATCGTAACTTTGTCCCACATATAACATTTTAATGGACTATTCGTGTATTAAAAAAAATCTACAGTGGCTATGTGGCTAAGCAACATGAAACCTCCCACCTTAAATTCGGTTTAGGCAACTATACTGAAACTTAATGAAATGAAAGTAGTAGAAATAAACAAAAAGTGGATAGACAGAATAAATTAACCCATTAAAATTAGTGAGATACTAAAAATGTTAAAAAAGCTAGCATTTTCAGTAGAGCTAGTAATTATCGAAGCGAGAGCGATCGTTCAATTAAGCGCTTTCCGCTTGGAGGCGTTGTGTTTACAGAGTTTAGTGTTATGTTTCTTTTTTTAATGAGAATTACAAATTTTATTAATTGTACATTTTTAAATTAATACTTTAGAACTAAATTAATAATATACAGGTTGAAAAAGTTTTGCTTAGTGATTAAATGATTACTTACTCATTTTCTCAGTTTTGTTACTGTTGTGTGTGAATTATTATATTCTATCATTGTTTCCTTAGTTTGTTCAAGCTAGCTTATAACAGCCGTATCTATACTAATGATATAAAGAGGGAGATTTGATTTTTGTTTTTTATAATCTATTGGACTAAAAAGTTTTCAGTAAATAGAAAGCTACTTTACTTTTTCGCTGATTATCATGGTAGCTATACTTGTCAGTAACCCATTAATGACCCACTACAGGGTCGGGTCTCCTCTTACAATGAGAAGGATGTAGGCCTTAGTCCACCACGCTGGCATAGGGTATACTAAATTTTCAAAAATAATAACTATCCCTATATTATCTCTAAAAATGGCCAACTGTAAATAATTTTATTTAAATAATATTATCTTAGCCACAAAAAAATATTAAAGTCCTTTACACATGAACAAGGGAAATACATAAAACGTTTCTTTTATAAATAGCGTGTATAATATTTTCAATAAAACCGTGGAAACGGCCTTCATCAGTATAAAGTAGCAAATCCTAATGGAAAACCAACATGCTGCGAGCATTACACTTTGAATTCCGTAAACACGTCGCCAACAAGCGGAAAGCGCTTTATTGAACGATCACTCTCGTTATCCTAATCAGTTGTTTGCATTTATGTTCATTTGTTGTAAATTGTTTTTGACGGAGTTGAAAAAAAAAATTATTAGGCTTCAAAAGGTGTTACATAATTATTGCGTGTTTGGCAAAATTCCGTCGTAGATAGACGAATTTGCGAAATGATTATTTTGTTCCACAGAGATTTATTCCGAAATTATTATTAAAATTTATAACCTTTCAAATTTCATCGAGATCTTATGAAGACAGTTTTCTTTTAACTTTTAATCTTGTCTGAATAAAACTTTGCTTTTACACTTGATACATTGAGTAACACTCTTGTAATATTAGTACTCTATGTGATACATTGCGCTGCAGAATAAAAACGTGGGAAAACAAATGATTTTATTATTCTGTCTACCCACAAACTTAACTAATTTTAAAACACTTTCAGAAAACCTGTAATTAAAAATGTTTACAGCTTAATGAAACAGCGACGTTGGGGCGTGATATTTTTAAGTTTGTAAACACTGCGGAAAAAGCTAAATTATTAGATCTCGATTGTCCTGTAGCAAACGGACACGTGTCAGTAGCTCATTGATGACTACAGGGTCGGGCTGAGAGGGATGTAGGCCTTAGTCCACCACGCTGGCCTAATGCGCGTTGATGGACATGTAGGCCAGCAGATGTTAAGTTGTCGCTGCAGCCCATGGACATCCACAACTTCAATTAGAGTAAAACTCATGACGACTAAGAAAGTATCTCCGGCAACCATATCGCTGGCTGAAACGCAAGACAAGAAGAACTCGCTGCTCTACGACGGGTTACAAAGATGATGTAAGGTACCTCCCGGGTCAAGCTACTATGACTCTATCACCTATAATAGATGCAACTTCTCTTCATAACTTTAGCATAAGTTCTTCAGATCTTTTCAAAAATACAGCGCTCTCGCTACGTAATTCTTTAGATTCCGTAAACACGACGCGCTGAAGCGGAAAACGCTTAATTGAACGATCGTTTGCACTTAGTTAATTAGCAATTACACGAAGATTTTTATCAGAGCTTTAGATAGGGATTTTTTAGCTTAACATTTGCTAAGTAACCAGCAGTGATGAGATGTAACTGATTTTAGACTGTTCAAGTTAATTTTAGATACTTGATTGTAGCCTACAATTAGTATTAGTAGTTCAAGCATACGAGTATAATATTATATTGACATACACACACATTTATCTAAAATAGCTTACATACACATTGTCATGCTACACACAAACATCGTAATACACTCTCGCCCAAACACACACTCGTATTTACATTAATAGATCTATTTTGTTCAATAATTTTTGTGTTTAGAAAAATGAAAAATAATTTATTTAGCTACTGTTTGTTAAAATAATACATACTGTAGAGGCGTCTTTTTAAGTAAACTGTCACCTATGACAGAACACTCTACTCTGCCAGCATCTCATCTACTAATCTAGAAATAAAATTAATATATTAGATAGTCTGTCACGTACCTTCAAATTAAACGATGCAATTTTATATACAAAAATGATTGCCTATAATGAAAAATAAATTTCGAACATGATGCTTTAAATTCTGTAAACACAGCGCTCTCAAGCGGAAAGCGCTTAATTGAACGATCGTTTGTGCTTTGTTAACTAGTTGTTACTTGCGAATTTTTACGAGAAATATTTCACAAAAATCTGTTAGACAAGCATTTTTAACATAAATATGATATCTTTTACATCTATAATAGACTTTTCTTAAGTAAAGAATCTTCGCGCTCGAAATACTACCAGCTTCTCGAAAATTTGTTACTAAAATGCAGTTAGCTAACTCCTCAATTAACTACGTTCGCGGTTAATGAGAGATTACGTGAAACGCGACGCGTATGAAACGAGCAAACGTGTGTTAAATATCCTTTTATTAACCTCAAATTAAGGGTTTAAACTGCAATTTTCTCGCTTCGTTAACGTAAAATCTCAGTTCTTAATAACCACTAAATATACTAAGTTTTAATGTCATCATTAAAATATAATCTAATAGTTGAGATTGCACTATTACATACTATCATTTGAATATAATCTAAGTGTAGCGAGTTCTAATCCGAATGCAAAACTAACTCCAAAGCATTTTCTATCAAGTGCACTGAGTACTAAGCAGTGGGACTAGCTTACCTTTAGGTATCAGGTCAGAGGTCAGGAGGTCAGAATAGGTGACCTCACTGTTCCACTCTGATCCATGCAATAAGCGGTGAGATTCCAACCACTACTAAGACTAAATAAATCTCTTTCTAGCAAGTTTATGCATGCAGGTATTCTCACAGAAAATTTCCTCAAGATATTTTTCCTTCATCGTTACAACATATTATTATGACATTCTTTGTAAGACGCAAATACTTAATAGTCTATGGCGCGCTCATAGGTCCTCCGACAAGGGTTAACCATAAGTAATAACCAACAGAGGAAAAAGATTTTTAGAAGAGTTAGAAAATTAATAAAGCATTAGATAAATCATCACAAAATTGAGTTTTTTTAATTTTTAATTAACACTCTCAATGTTAAATAATATTAATGAAACACAATAACCGTGAATTGGCCGTAATGCACTGTAAAATTTCGAAGTAAAACTATCCCGTTGGTATTAAATATTTATTAGTATTATAATGTCTAACGATAAGTATTCATATCTTTCACTCCATGCAAAAATTTGAAATTATTTTTTTTAACTCTTCTACAAATATTTTACCTCTATTTGTTATTACACTGTGGACTCCTGTGTAGTAAGCTGTGTATGATTTACGTATCTATCCGAAGCGAAACGCACAAACGTTTCGTTGCGGTATCGCTAAAACTCAGACTAAGGGTACTGACCGCGCCCGACGTTGCTTAACTTTTTCGATCGCTACTCAAGCAGCGGGGCTATGGCAGTTCTTGGATATCGTTCGGGTTATATCTTTGAGACCGCTTCGAAGATTTTCTAGCCATCAGGTGCGTCTCCTTCCTTTGGCTTTAGATTTTTCCTTGCATTACCTATTATTTGATGTGATTGAATGATTTATCACAAGCTTCTTCTGTTCCGGATTCAACGTGGGCTTTCCTTATAACAGTACATTAACTATCGAACTAAAGCCAAGGACCCGAAGGTAAAACACTTGAAATTCCATCCACATTTTTTCCATAAACGAACGAACAACTTTCCTCGTAAATTCTACTCCATCCTGCTTCCGTTTACGTCTTATTCCCCGTTCAAGGGCGTGTTCTCTTCGTTTTGTTTATGGATTACGTACGAGTACTTTCGCTTTGCAAATTACAAGTACAAGTATGCCAGGTGTTGTGTGTGAGGTTTTCTGATTACAAACAAATTGTCTTGTCTAATAAAAAACAGACAAAAGGGATATGTTTATTGATTGAGAAAGAAACAGTAAAATGTTTTGTTATTTTACTAACAAATAAAAAGGTTTCACACATTTTATTTAGGTGATAGACCTTACCACCAGGCTGTTTAAGCCGTAAAGCAGCGTGTTCTTTTTGTCTTGTGTTCGGCTGGGAAGATATGGTTGCCGGAGATACTTTATTTGAGGCGAAAATCTTAGTCCTCATGAGAAAGTCCTCAATACAACCTCAGATACGATGTTTTTCTCTATTTGAGGTTGGATGTGAGTATACTTGGGCTGCAGTGACCACTAAACATCAGATGGCCTGCATGTCCTTTACTCAGCTATGGGCTACCGTCCTTTACTCAGCTATGGGCTACCGTCCTTTACTCAGCTATGGGCTACCGTCCTTTACTCAGCTATGGGCTACCGTCCTTTACTCGGCTATGGGCTACCGTCCTTTACTCAGCTATGGGCTACCGTCCTTTACTCAGCTATGGGCTACCGTCCTTTACTCAGCTATGGGCTACCGTCCTTTACTCAGCTATAGGCTACCGTCCTTTACTCAGCTATGGGCTACCGTCCTTTACTCGGCTATGGGCTACCGTCCTTTACTCAGGTATGGGCTACCGTCCTTTACTCAGCTATGGGCTACCGTCCTTTACTCGGCCATGGGCTACCAGCTTTGGTAAGAGAGAGGGAGGGACGACAAAGAGAGAGAGAGGGGAGAGGGGACTATTAGTTCAGTCGCTTTTCTATTGTCGATTTTTAAAGCTAAATTTCATCAAGGCGGGTAAATAACCTATACCTACCTACCATAAATACTTTGCTATAATTATTAAACGTAGGTAGGTATACAATCAAAAACAATTAGTCTATAGGGAAATAGTTCGAAATCAACGGTCCAATAAGTTATTATGCAAAGCAGAAATAATAAAAAGGTGGTATTAACAAAACTAACGAATCGTTAAAGTATTAGGTAGTTAGTTATTCACTATTGTTGACGGAAAGGATTGACCAGCTGGCTGGGTTAATATTGAACCTTGGTTCAATGTGTTAAGGTTCAATTTGAGTGGGTGACGTTATAAACAGGTTAGTTAGCGAAGTTATTTTCTTTGTTACGATGTAGATAAATAGTATGAAAGCACGAATGTAATGTTTTATGTTTTATGCTATTGCTTCGTTGTGGAAATTGCGAGAGTTCTACTTTTGTGTTGCGACACACGTGCAACTTTGCAACAACTTCATTGCGATGTTCTTAATTGTGGTATTTTGGATGCAAATTGTGCTTTTTGTTTAACGGCGATTTTGTACTAAATAATTTGCAAATAAATTTAGGAACTCTAGTACAGATTTGTTTTTCCCTTGGATTTTTATAATATTTGCAAACACATAATTATTTCTTTTAACTAGTTTAATGTTCAGGCGTGAACTAAAGGTTCTACTGCGTTTGAAGCTGATTCGACTTCATTCTACCATTTTAAATCGGTAATTTGGCGTGGTCATCAGGATACTCGGGTTAGGTCACAGCCCATAATCTCCCATTCCCAATAAGTCTATGTTAGGTACTCCTAAAATATATTTTTAAAGTAATCAAACTCAGCAGCGTTCGAGAAGCTACGACACGCCTTGCACCCGATATACGTTAGTGCCTGAAGTTGAAAGTTTTAGATCAATGTGTGGGGATGTGGGGATTTCCTTTACTGTGATCCTAATCCGCTCACAGTCCCCCAGATGGCAAGCACTGGACTACCAAGGGCTGGAAGGAAGGAAAAAGAAACTGCGACTGTCACAGCCGTTCAATCGTTCAGTCGCACGTCTGCATACACTTATTGTGATGTGGAACCATTAAGGGTAAAAGTTTCGTGCATTGTTTTGTGGCAGAACGAAATGATCCTTGTCTGTCTTCTGATATTGTGTTCGGTTTCAAGCGTAGCTCGAGTGAGTCGTGTATGAGAAAAGTTTGACAGGTAATGAAGTAATTAAAGTTGATTGTTTGTGTCCTTCCACGCGTCTTTTAATATCCGCTCTTGTATTACAAAGTAAGGTAGGATAGAAGTTTCTGTTACAATTGTGATGTAAATTAAGTAATATGTAATCTACCTGTCAAACTGTATAACAGTTTATTTCGTTCATTCGTATAGTCTTTCGTTCGTATAGTCTTCGTTCATTCGTTCACTCTTAATTCTTAGTGTGCATTTAAACTGCATTAAGTATCAACTTTGAACGAAATTGCGGATTGCACAGTATAAAGGTTTATTTGTTAGGGAATTTCGAAACACTATTAAATTTCCCCGTTTTGTGGTTGAAGCGTTTCCATTTGTGTGCCATTTATTGTCAAAATGACAAGAAATGTGAGTTGAAATTATTGTGTTGTGAATGTTGCCATAATTTGCTTGTTTATTCTCATGGGAAACTTGCAGGTATCTTAAAAATGAACAACATAATATATAAAGATTACATATCTAAAGACCGTTTAGAAGTTTTCGCTTATTGTAATCATAAAAAAGAAATAATAAGAAGCGCGTTTAGCTCCGCTGTTTGATTAGATAGCTTCAGAGGGCACGTCAAGCCGTCAGTCCCGGTTGTAATTTAAATACATATATAACTACATATTTTACACCCAAAAACAGAACAAATACTCAGGCTCATCACATAAATGGGTGGGAATCGAACCCATGACCTGCGGCGTAGTTCGCTAACCACTCAAAGACCGGTCAAGTCAGTTAAATATCTTAATTAGGTGAACGATATCGCGGGCAAAGCCTAGTTCACTTTCGTCAGTATAGTTCACAACAAGAACACTTAATCAAAAATATAACATATTGAACAATACACCGTATTTGAATTAATTAAAACTAGATGTATCAATTTAATGCTTACATAAAGTTGACATAATTATAATTTATCATCATTAACAGACTAACGTGACATAATTATTTAATAACAGATGTATTCATTGTGCGAGCATAATTAAGAGTTCGCTCGTATGTGATTCGTATTTAAAATTAGGCTTTAGTATCTATTCTAAAGTTATAATTGGGACAAAATTGAAATTAAACTAAATGAAGATGACGGAACAATAGTGACGTTAAAATTCGTGCCGTGAGCTACTAGTATGGGAAGATGTCATATTGTCATCTTACTGACGTAATAATAATTATGGCGTTCTATTGATAATACAAACAATACAAAATGGTGTTTATTATATTAATTTTACTAAAATTATATATTATTAGTGTATGTTGTAGTTTAAGGTTTTACAGGGCATTTTGATCAATCCATATTTACCTTTTCAGGTATGCAAATTAAGAAGTTACAGTACAAAAATTAAAACCATTGTAACCATCTCATTGTGAGAAGAGACCCGACACTGTAGTGGGTCATTAAGGCTGCGTTTCCACCAGAGATGTGCGAGGATGCGTAGCGAGGGATGCGTTTTTGAAGAACCAATAGAATTGCTTCATTTACCTAGCCTCGCTCCGCTAAGCCGTTTCCACCAGAGATGTGCGAGGATGCGTAGCGAGGGATGCGTTTTTGAAGAAACAATAGAATAGGCATGATGACAGTAATCAAGTATCGCTTAACTATTTATATGATCAAATGAAATAGGATTCAAAGATTTCGAAACATGTATTTATTCTCTTATTAATGTCGAGATTAATAATTTATTTATTAAAATAAATCTACAAAATTAGGTAGTACAAAAAGTAGGTTACAGACTACTTTCCTCGTGGTCTGTTATGTACCAACCTCAAAAAATCCGAGCTACGCAATTCATTAACTTTCCCAAAATTCCTTAATCACGGGGGTAGTTGAACATGATTGTCCGTATTTGGGTCACGTTGGGCCGTCATCCCCATTTAATTAGGGGCGAGTGACCAGACCATTTTTGCGCATCGGTGTAATCTGCGCGACATCCTGGATTATACATCTGTAGGGCCACTTCTTTTGTGCAATTCAGTTTGTCAGTAACCCTTTAATGACCCACTACAGAGTCCGGTCTCCACTCACAATGAGAGCGATGTAGGCCGCCGTCCACCGCGCTGGCCTACTGCCCGTTGGTGGACTTCACATGCCTTTGAGAACATTTTTTTTGAACTCTCAGGCGTGCAGGTTTTCTCACGATGTTTTTCTTCACCGTAACAGCAGGTGATATTTAATTTTATAAATCGCACATAACTTTTTTGGAAAGTTATTGATGCGTGCCACTGGGATTCGAACCCGGACCCCTCGAATCGAGGTCGAATTCTAAACCACAGGGCTATCACCGCAATTCTGTTAAGTAACACTTTATTACATAAGCGGTAATAGCCCAGTGGCTAAGAATTCGACCTTTTAATCGAGGGGTCCGGGTTCAAATCCCAGTGGCACGCACCAATGATTTTGTAAAAATAGTTAGCGCTTTATAAAATTGAATATCACCTGCTGTTACGGTGAAGGAAAACATCGTGAGGAAACCTGCACGACTGAGAGTTCAAAAAAAATGTTCTCAAAGGCATGTGAAGTCCACCAACGGGCAGTAGGCCAGCGCGGTGGACGGCGGCCTACATCCCTCACATTGTGAGTGGAGACCCGACCCTGTAGTGGGTCATTAATGGGTTACTGACGCTTTATTAATAAGAAAGGGGATAAGCAATATATATAGCTCTTGAAATAAGACTTGACTTACGAGTATGTCTTTAAAAAACTTTTGTAACAAACAAAAATTCAAAAGTCTTTAAACCGCGTCCTCATCCTAGGAAATTCTTCCGTTAAATACATAACATGTACCTATCTTGGATTTTAAACTCGCGAGATATATTACAAAAGTTGGTTTCTAAAAGTTTAATTACAGCGCCACCACTTGCTACGAAGCGTTTCTGGCCCCGTTTAACTGCTGAGTAATATTCTGTGTTATAATCTTTTGTGAGTGTGGTGTAAGCGGTGATAGCCCAGTGGCTTAAAATTCGGTCTTGAATCGAGGGGTCCGGGTTCGAATCCCAGTGGCACGTACAAATGACTTTGTATTCAATAGTATGAGCGCTTAATAAAATTAAATATCACCTGCTGTTACGGTGGAGGAAAACATCGTGAAGAAACTTGCATGCCTGAGAGTTCACAAAAAATGCTCTCAAAGGCACGTGAAGTCCACCAACCCGCGAGGCTTTAATCATTCTCATTGTGAGAGTAAAACAAACTCGATAATGGATAAAAAAAACTATTGCGGATTTATGAAGCAGCATGGTTAAGTATGCTCCAGTGCTCTTGTTGTTCAGATTAGTTGAGAGCGATCTATGCCCAGCAGTGGGACATAAAAGGGTAGCATTGGCGTTATTAATTAAAATTTTCAACTAATTGCCAGTGTTTAAAACTCTCAATAATCCTTTAGGAATACCGCTGTGACCTAAAATTCAATACACCCGCGGGTAGATTAAACTTTAATTATATCCGGCTTACCCACTTTTACGAAACAACCGAACTATACCTGAAATAAAGCCTTCGTTAATAACATTACCGGCATAGATTAAATCAAAAAGGGAAGATACGGCATACGCTTACTTGTATCAATCAAAATTTAGTCCGACTTAACTACATATGTAACTTACACACACACGCCTATAAATGAAGTGTCAATCGGGCGAGCGAGACAGAGCGGTAAGTTTTATCATTAGCGGGAGCGAGTCGGATAGTACCGCGTCACTCTCTCGCTCACACATATATCTAATTGTAATGCTATCCTTTTCTTGAAAAAATGGCGAACTACATTTAAAACCATCAGTGATTTTGAAGAAAAATTAAGTTTAAGTGTATTTACGAATGAAAAGAGATACCGTGGAATTTGTTTTTCGCATTTGAGCTGTTCGTGCATCTTTTAGAAGCACACGAAGGCATTGTTTTACCTTTTTAAACACAGAAAATCCGCAGTTATTGTGTTCTAAGCGCACATGTAGTTCAATAGCTAGCCAAATTGCGTCTAAAGTGAAATTGTGTGCATGGACCTAATTTGAGGTGAGCACTCATGACTAGTACCGTATCTTCCCTTTTTGATTTAATCTAAGATTACCGGCGATAATACTTCACTAGAAACTTTAGCTTTGTGTCATTGTCAAAGGATTTTGCCATGGCACAGCGTTGCGGTTTGCGGATAACACCTGGATATATTAAAAAAGTTGTTGGAGCAAAATTTTTAATAAAACAGCTTTTGTTTTTTGTAAGGGCTGTTGTATACGAAGCGTACTTTTGGTGCAGCTAAGCTGATTTTGTATAAAAACGCAAAATTTTCCCTTAGGTTACAAAATAACGCTTCGCTTAACGCTTCACACTCATAGCTCCACACTAGAATTCCCTGTTTCGGTCACGGTTACGGAGCTACCTAACATCCCTATTATAATATATAATTATAGTTGCTCCCGTTTAATGGCGTGACTTTTATTAAACCAAAACAAACGTTAATCGGTTCACCTGCTCATTAAAATTATAAATGAGTGATAAAATGATTTTGTAAATTATTCTCAGACAGCTTTAGAGGTATTAGGTCCTTCCCGGAACTTGTAAGCCTCAGTGATTTCGGACTTTACTGAGAAGTTGTTGGTTCCCTTGTAGGACTTCTCGAGAAACAATAATAATAACATTGGTTAGTTTAGAAGTCAATTATTATTGACGATTGATCGTTTTATGAATACCATAACTTCTTATAAATCTCTTGGTTAATGATCAATGCTTGAAAAGTTTCCTAATTAACATACAAAATAACAAATGAACATCTTGAATCACATTGTTTGAAGCACCGATAGTCAATGGGGTAGAGAGGTCCTCGAATGGCGACCACGTCTCGGCAAAAGGAGTTCAAGCCGCACTCCGATCGGGTGGATCACGGAATAGATAAAAAAGGACCTCTTTATCTGTTCTGTGGGGTGGATTGATGGACAGAGTGTCGTGGATTAGGTGAGGCCTACGTTCAGCAGTGGGAACGCCCGTAAAGTTATGTGCGCTATATAAAATTAAATACTACTAACTGTAACGGTGAAGGAAAAGTCTGAGCCCACGCCTGGGAGTTCACGGAATGTACTCAAAGGCACGTGAAGGCCGGCGTGGTCGACTAAGGCCTACATCCTTCTCACTGTGAGAGGAGAACCGACCCTGCAATGGGTGGTCAGTAAGTTACAGATATAGAGTTACAGATAAACTGTTACCCACGTCAACTCTTCTCAGAGGCAGAAACAATCAGCTATCGACATCTATTTTGAGCTTCGCTCAAACGCTACACAAGTCGCAATAGCGACAGACATAGGAAGCTCATATAAAATTGATCAAGTGACGAGGCTGGCGAGACGGCCTGAAGTAAACTCAATTACTGGTCTATTTCTGATTTAGATCCGTACCGTTTTTATTCTGTATTTTGTCTGTGTGAAGGAACAATTTAGCGCAGAATTCAGCTCTGTTTGATGGTACGTTTATTCCATATTTTTAGGCGTACGTACATATCACTATAAGGCGATATTTAGTCCAATCTCCTCGGTTTTCGGCTTGCAATTTTTATGCCGCCTGAAGTAATTGCATAACAACACTTAATTACTTACTTTCCTTGGAAACTGCTAAGGTTCTATTTTAGCAGAGGGAGATCTTCGACCAAGCGAGGGCTCCGATTACGTCATGTCGGAGTTTTGTATAAATGCTGGCGATGTAAAAAACTTCTATAGCGTGATTCAGGATCATGTGGCGCCATCTGTTGATACGTGTCCTATACATATTTCTATGTACAGGTGTTTTACAAAGTGTACAAGTGTATCTTTAAGCGGAGGACGCTAAAGCACTCTCAAAACACATTTCATGACAAAAAGAAACTTTTTTCTTTAACGACTTGTTTTGTCGCCGAGTTTTGTGTTACTTGTTAGCGCTTTTTCCGCTTTTTGAATACATTTTGCCTAATAGACAATACTTTTGCGTTTCGTTGTAGCTGTCTTATAAAGAATATACTAAGATTCCCTGTGTCGTGGGTGCCATGGACACACAAGACAGGAACACATACACCCAGATCAGAGACAGAAATTTAAACTCATCACTAAAATCTCTGCTTTGCTGGGAATCGAATCCAGGACCCTCCACGCAGTATAAAACTGTAGTATGAGGTTGTTTGAATCACGCAGGTTGTTAAAATAGGTAGATACAACTTTACTCTGTAGGATATAAATTTGTAAGACTTATGTTTTTTACTTTCTATGTTATTCATTCGTTTAGCGGACAACTAGACAGTAGAAACTTTGATAAATAATTTTAAATTCTCAGACATTTTATTTTTATCATTTAATTTTTTTAACCCTTCAGAAATTCGATCAAATCCTTGATTTTTGTTACGGAAGTGACCCTACAGGATTGTAATTTTAACATTGTGCGTGATTTTTTCTTTAAGTTTAAGATTGAGCTGCATTTAAAATACATATTTTCCTCATTTCATATAACAATACCACAACGCATCCTGTCACAACAAAAACTAAAGTAATATCATATAAAGTATGAAAACGCATAGAACTGGGTTACACAGAACTTTGCAACTCGCGTAAAAATGGAAGTTTTGAAGTATTGTGCAAACAAGCAGCCTAGCCGCAATAGGGGGTGGAAATAAAGGGGCGCATTAAAATTATGATAATGGACCTCCGACTAGAAACTTTACACAAATAGTTTAAAATATTATGATACCAGCGCCAGGTGCCACTATGGAATAGTTCTTCTATCTCACGAAGTCCGTTCGGCTATGAATGTTGTTAGCCGTGCATATGTACATTGTTTTAGTGTGCGTAACCTCAAGAGCGCTCAGTGACGACATTCGCGACAAATTTTTCACGGTGTAGCGTCAGCGCCGTCAGCACGGCAAATAAAAATAGAAGAGTTGTCCATAGTGAGGTAATTTTTTTAAAGAATTTTATTAATTCTCGAACATTCATCCTATTATAAATTCATTAATTTCATTATTTAATTTAATATAGTTTATGGAATAATTATTTCATTTTCGATCAATCGTGTCATTTCATTCGCGCGTGACGGGATTATAATAATAATAAATAATTGATACATATATTTTCTATTTTTTCTATATTTCTATATTTTCTATTTCTATTTTCTAGGGATATTTTCTAATAAATTACTTATTTTGTTTTTGCTTCAGTAAAAAATTAAATAAATAAATAAAATTCTTCAAATTTTCTTTTCTTTCTTAAAATGGAAATTTAATTGTATGTGAATGAACTTACCCGAATGAGTACCTTCTCAACAGAACGAGAATCGCCGGGGTTATTGTGACGGGCGGGATCTGACTGTCAATATCAAAGAAACGTGCCCATTGAGGAATGAAATGAATGTCCTTTCCGCAGAACCCATTGTGTGTTCAGTGCTCGATGCCGAAACGTGTGTTGTCAAACAGTTCTGTGTTTGTGTGTTCATGTAGTGATTATTCAACGGAGTTTCGTCATACAAAGAGATATTCTGAGTCGAATACGTTTACCTAGTGTACATTCCGACAATTGAACATCTGTGCCTCGATCATGAACACTATCACCAAAGTATTCGTATAGTTAACATGTGCCATTCGACAAAATTATGAGGAAACACACTTTGATTGGGATTATTCGGATACGATTTGTATTTGACCGGTTTTAGACCATAAAAGCAATTTTTAGCCCCACCCAACATTGCGACGCCTTTATAATTGATTTTATGTAACAATTGATTGATATTGTGAAATATAAAACAACCAGAAACTATTTCAGTAATTGCCAATAGTTAAGTAACTTTATACTGTATCGTTAGGAAACCAACTAATTGGGTTTGTTCGGGTACGACTTGTATTTGACCAGTTTTAAATAGAATGTCAGTTTATACATCCACTCATCATTGGGTCGCCTTTATGTGGTTTTATGTCATCTTAATAACTCCATTCTAAAAATGGAAATTCAACGGGATATGAACAGACGCCGACAAAATTCGCCAGAATGAGAATCAGCTCGCCAGAATGAGAATCTACTAAAAATAACGAGAATCGCCGGGGTTATGTGGTAACTACGTGTGGTACCTACGAATTCTAGTACGGGTCAAGTATCATAGAGATACACAAAATACATACCAAAGACACCTACGACAAAACTATAACATAATTGATAATTAAACTCCAACTTACGATATTGAAGTAAATATTAAACTCAATCAAAATTACCCTTCGAATCATTTCATTAATTAATGAACGGTTAAGTAAAGATATTCCAATTACAATTATGTACTTTGCTTTTAAATCACCTCGCAAAATAAGTTTCAACACTGGCCCCGATGTTTTCAACGCTCAGGAATATTCCTGCTGGAATATTCCGCCTATGAACGATCAACTTTTAGTGGAGTTTGCTCAAAATGCTTTTAGGCGCTGATCCGCTGTGAAGTGAGCTGCGAATGCTTTTCAATTAAAGCAAATCCATTGGGGTAACAATTTAAGATAAAATTTCCATCTTATGTGACGTAATCCGTTTTTATCCTCGGAAAGCAGTAGGGGAAAAGTGGCATGAAGGAGCCAGGTTTTAAAGGAGCCACTTGCATTATTTCCGTAGTTTAGGGTCAAATCTGGTTGGAAATTATATTTTTAAGTGGCAACACTGATTTCCTGTTACCCACAAAGATTTGGGAGCTCTCCGGAACCATTGGACGTTAAAGTTTTTGGCACTAAAAAGTAAGTATTTTACTTATTTTAAAATGTTTTTTGGTATTTTATTGGAAATAAATATAGGTACACAGATTATAAATTAAGTTTGTGCATATATTTGGCCTTGTAGATACGTAAAAACTGAGCTGAAAAAGATTTAATATCATTGTAATTTTGAAGGTTATATTTATTTATTAAGAATAGGTAATGAAAGAGCCGGGTGTATAGGCCTTGAAGGAGCCGACTCTTTGTATTGTGTTTCTGGTAGAAAATGCGATTTGTTAGTTTGTTAATTTTTTTTATTGTTATTATTAAAAAAAGGATCCGCAGCTAATATTTTAAGGTTATATGATAATAATTATGACTGAATAATATGTTAAATAAATTGTTTATTAGATTAGGCGTTTGATAGAATGACTTATAATGACAAATAATACATAAAAATTCTTAAAAATGTTTGTATTTTTTTTTAACAAATTGTCTTTTGTTGTTTTTTAACACTGCAGTAATTTTCATTTTGCATATTTTTTGCAATTACACTTTAAAATATGAACCGGCTCCTTCGTAACTTGTACTGGCTCCTTCATAACTGACATGACATATTTTTTAAAATAGGCAAATTCATTGAATTGTTTAGTATGTTTGTTTAGATGATTTGTTAAGGTTTTTTCGTATGAAATTACATACCTTAATAAATAAATAATAATTTGAGAGACAAAAAATCATGATAAATTACATAAATATATATTTTTCGCTTTGTTTAGAAAACTGGCTCTTTCATAGCACTTCTCCCATACTGTAAAAAGCCATTGTCATATTAAGTCACACTTTCCGCTGTAGATGTCCACTTCACAGTACATTGTCCCCATCCAGACATCCCTTAGGGAACAATATGCCATTGTTCAACCCCCACGTTGTGGGTACCGCATCTTGTTGTGTACATTGCGGGGTAATTTTATCAATCAAACTAGGTACACTTAATTGGAGAAAACATGTCATTATAAACAAATAAATAACGCTTCACACTCATAGCCCCACACTAGGATTCCCTGTGTCGTGGGCGCCATGGACACACACAAGATAAGAACACACACAGCCACCAGAAACAGAAATTCAAATTCATCATTCAAATTGCTGCTCTGCTGGGAATCGAACCCAGGACCTTTCGTGCAGCGCATCAGTATCTTAACCACTGCGCTACTTGGGTCGTCAATATAAGATTAGGTTTCATAAATTGCATCCTACTTAAATCGACGCTTAAAACATAAAATATCTCCGCTCTATAATAAATCCGCTCATGCCCAATGATCAACGAACTGCGAATCGAAAACAATTTTCTCCCACGACATTGGAAAGTGTAATTGAGCGTTTTTCAAATCTTTGTCTAATCCTACTGCTATGAAAAATGTGGAAGTTGGTTAGCATGGCATTAAGGGATCTTTGGAACTCTTTAACGCAAAATCGGCTGAACAAATTTGGTATGCCGCAGTTAATAACTTGGATTAAAGTATAGGAAAATTTCTATTGCTCTCCGGACCAAGTTCTAAACTCAACCCAGGCGAAGCCGCGACCAAAATCGAGTAACAATATCTTTAATTACACAGCTTTAACTACTTTTACTATCTTGTATTTTACTGTCATGATTTAGTGTACTGAATGTTGGTGACCTTAATCTACATCTATCTACACTAATATTATTAAGAGGAAAAATTTTTTTTTTGTGTGTATGTATGTTTGTATAGAATAAACTCAAAAACTACTCTGCTGATTTCAAAAATTCTTTCACCATTGGAAAGCTACATTCACCCTGAGTAACATAGGCTATATTTATTGCTAGATTTAGTCAAATTAATTGGCAGAGCGAAGCCTGCCGGGTTAGCTAGTACATAAATAAATCTATAATATTTCAAAGTCATTCTTGAATTGCGGCACTATATTAGAAGTATGTTCTGGAACAAAGGGCGCATTATCCGGACCCGTCATCTCATTCCGAGAGCCTTCACAGCTAAGTTCGTTACAATCGACGGAGTGCAACGTGGAAATTGGTTTAGGTCTTGAATAAGTACAGCGCGGAACAAGAGACTGGAACCATTTCGCTCTCGCCCGGAATATAATAATGGGTCGCTCTCCGGAATAATGTTAGGGAAATGTTTGAAATACGAAATTGATGCTTAAAGGATATTTTCATTTATTCTAGGCGATGTCATTGCTTTAGTGAAATACGAATGATAGCTTTTATAGGAAAATATCTCATCTGGCTTTGTTAGGTAAAGGGATCGGTTAAGCGATAACATTATATCTTGAAGGAGCAAATGAACTACGACACTTCCATACAAGACTTTTCATAAACCAATTTTGTGACATGTATTTTATTTGTTGAAAATATTAAATATACCAACCAACCATATTTATTACTTATTTTTGAAAACAGAAAATATTTGACCACCAAATACCTAGTAACTTATAAACATTTCGGATTTTTCTAGTTTTGAAGAGTACACAACAGTATAATATTATAGTAACATAGTAACACAACAAGAGATGGGAACCATTTCGCTCTTGCCCCTGAATATTAATGAGTTGCTCTTCGAAATAATGTTGGGGAAATGCTTGAATTAGGAATTTGATTTTTTAGGACATTTTAATTTCTATTGCTCTTTTTCTTTATGTTTACTGTACTGGTAAGTATAATTTCCGAATAGTTTCGTGGTTTGATGAATAAGCTTTCTTAACAGAAACCGACGTTACCAATGTTAACTTTCTTCTTACTTTTTTTAACAATGAACTACAAAAGAAAAAATGTATTAGGGACAAACCAAAAAGCTTTATTTATTATATCATTCTTTATCTATCTATTTTATTAATTAATTTTAAAAATTATTGTATTTTAAACGCGTTTAATTATTGAAATTTAAATGAAACAATTTTTTTGTCCACATTCATCAATAAAATAACTGCAATATTTCCACTTTTCTACCTTTTTTTGTTTTTTTTTAAATCTTATTATTATGTTTCTCTCTGGCTGTTTTATTATGACTCTTTTACATATAAAATTAAAAATATCTTTGCAAATAGGTTTTAAATACATGGTGTTTATTTATTTTGGCAATGATAAGATGTCTTTTTGTTCATTGAACATAAATACCTACATGTTCTTTAAAGGCATTGTTTTTGTAATCTCATCTGACATAATAGATTGTTCGTTTTTAAGGAACAATTAGGACAGCAAGAACGCAGATGGTTATTTTATTTTTAATGAAATCTTGGAAAATACAATTTAATTTAATTATAATGATGATGAAATTCTTCAAGCCGATTGCCGAAATGCCCCGTTTTAATTTCTGCTGATCGAAAAGTTATTAGTTCATTAATTAAATTTCGGTAGGATTATTTTAATAGTTAGTTTGTATAAATTTAGGTATTTATTTTGTTATTATTACGTAAAGTTTATATACGTAGGCGTGCTGCCCAATTATGTTGTATTGTTAGAAACATTATTTTATTAATACATTTCTATAATTATGTAGAAACATTTCAACACCGATCTTTAAGTTATAGTAGTAGGTGACGATACTTAATCCGTTTTAATACACCTAGATTTCACTAAACTTAATAAGGTCAAGTTAAGCGGTGATAGCCCAATGGCTTAGAATTCGACCCCGAATCGAGGGGTCGCTGGCCACGCCGGCCTAATGCGGGTTGGTGGACTTCACGTGCCAAACTTTTTTTATAGAACATTTTTTTAGGAACTCTCAGACATGCAGGTTTCCTCACGACGTTTTCCTTCATCGTAACAGCACGTGATATTTAATGTTATTAAGCGCACATAACTTTTTTAAGTCAATGGTGCGTGCCACTGGGATTTGACCCCAGACCCCGATTCGAGGTCGAATTCTAAGCCACTGGGCTATTCCGTTTTTTTAGCTTAATACCACTAAATAATTCGAAAATTTTTAGCTTTTACACAATTAACGAGTGAATGTAAGCGCTCATTAATTCATGGCAGCCATTCCGCCAGCCAACAAGAAGCTTTTCCGAAACTCCTAACTTCCCGCCATTTGCATAATAGAAAACCGGGGACAAACGTTTTTATGAACTTTAATAGCTGTTGAAAGCTTAACACTAACTCCTCAGTTAAACAGTGAAATTATGTCTGGTACTTAACAGTTTTGCTATTTTCGTAACAACTAACTATTTTTATTGCATATTGGAGTGTCTGTTTGTAATATAAACATAACAGCATTACAAACAAAATGCATAATCATACATACACGATACATATACCAAAATAACGTTTTTTCCGGCTTATCTCTGGAACGGCTTTGGACCGATTTTGACGGGACTTTCACTGGCAGATAGCTGATGTATTTTTCAATAATGAGTAGGTAATTTATTTTACTTTTATTTTAGAATTATATTAATTATATATTCTATTTGATAATTAAATTCCACGCGTACGAAAGCGCAGGCACAGCTAGTTATATTTAAAATTTTGAAGTTTATTATATTGAGTTATTATTCCCAACACAAAGCCCAGTCGAACAATCGTCACTTGTATGATCGCACCTTTGTATTTCATATTGTAAATACAATGTATTTGCATAACAGTTATATTTTGAATTGTTGAATAAAAGGTCAACAACGCTTTTGTATAACATAATGGTTTATGCGATTAATTGTTGTAGGTTTTCAGGTTTTCATTACAGATCGCCAAGTATTTGAAATTCAACTAGAATTTATGGAAATTTAAATTTGACATGTAAAGGAATGTACGTACACGTCACATTTGTTTATCTGTGCATGTCAAAGTACTCAAACTTATTGTAGAGTGCGTGGCGTGTTTTTTAAGAATTTATTTTTAACGCATTTTATTTAAAAATATTAGAATTCGTGCATACTTTTCCATATTTAAATAATTTTAAACAGCTCCGTTTGCTTAGTGATAGTCATATAATTATGATTATAAGATTATGTCGGTTATTACATTTCCGTAACAAAAACACAGGTTTACTAGAATGACTGAATGAATCAAATTACTTTATTCACTTCTAAAGCTAATTCAATTAATATGCCCAGATCTTTTTCACTAATTACTGGTACAGAATTATAGGAACAAAGCAACGTCCATTACAATAGCTTTGAAATATAATAACAATAATAAGGAATCTATAAGAGTGCAAGATTTAAAATAGTTGTAAATGGTTAACAAAAGAAACAATAATCAAGCCGACAATAATGAACTTCAGAAAACAATATAAGCTACTTATTCACTGTTGTCTTTAACCTACTAATGACTGACTGCAGGGTTGGGTCTCCTCTCACAATGAGATATCACTCATAATAGATCTTAGTCCACCACGCTCTAGTAATATAGTCATAGTCAGGCTATGCCAGTTAATGCCCATTAATGCCCCACTACAGGGTCGGGTCTCCTCTCACAATGAGAGGGATGTAGGCTGCCGTCCACCACGCTGGCCTAATGCGGGTTGATGGACTTCACATGCCTTTGAAAACATAATTCAGAAATCTCAGGCATGCAGGTTTCCTCGCGATGTTTTCCTTCACCGTAACAGCAGGTGATATTTAATTTTATAAAACGCACATAACTTTTAAGAAAGTCGTTGTTGTGTAGTGGCGTATCACTGGGGTTCGAACTCGGACCCCTCGAAGAGGCCGAATTGTAAGCCACTGTTGATGATGATGACGAACTGAGTGACGCAGTGGTTAGGACACCGGTGCGCTGTTCGAAGAGTCCTATATTCGATTCCCAGCAGAGCAGAGATTTGAATGGTGAATTTGAAGATCTGTTTCTGGTCTGGGAGCGTTATGTGCTTGTCTATCACGACACAGGGAAAATGAAAATGAAAATCTTTTTTTGCACGAATATGGGTTAGTTTTGGGTTTAACAGGGCTTTTTCATCAATCCATATCTACGTTTTCAGGTATATAAATTATTATTATAGGAACAGTTAAATTAAAGAAGAAATCAAAATAAAACTAATGTAAGTCTCACAAACAAGTGAATAAGTAAAAAGTTATTACTCACACTTATTTTCATTAACAATAGAGAATACTAGTGTGAAACCATTAGTATAATTTATTGCATCAGGTGTTTATTTGCGGGATCCGTTGTTATTTAATTTGAATTTATGTATATTTCTTTGCAACAACCCGCACACGTGGAACTTGTTTCAGTATGGATCAACCACCCTCCGGTATCTCCATCCCAAACGTAGTCAGGATGATGGGGTTCGTGAAAACACCAGTTGGTTCCGCAAGTACTTTATTCAACATCCACACAACGAATGACCACTCTTTAAATACAGCAAAACACGTATACACACTTTAACTAAACGCACTTAATTAACTCACTCACTAAGTCGCAGTAGTATCGCTGGTTATCGCCTGGATAGTTCGCTCCGATCGCTGATCAAAGAATGACTCCATGAATGCCTATTTATACCCGGACTACAGATATACTAGAAATTTCTGGAACGATCCCGAACAATATAGACTAGAGTAGAAGGTACCAAAGTTGTAAACAACTATAGACTGCTATTTCGAACCTTAACGTATTAGGCATAGGGTTGAGATTCCATTACAAGGCCATTCAAGGTCATGTATGTAACTGTCAGCGACGGGGGGCCGAACTCGCCGTGTGATTTATTGCCTATTATGTACTTATGTATTTCTCGATTCTTCCAGCTGTCTTGCGTAACACTACTTACCGAAACTGAAATATAAATACTAAATTAAATACCATTAGTTTGAAGCCTTAAAAAAGAAGAACCCTTAAATTAGAGACCCAATAATTGGAAAACTAAAGCCGAGATTTATAGAGCGATATTGTCAACAAAGGCCATACTAATTGGTGCAAACTAAGACCTATTAGCGGGGCTCGGAGATGGAGCAGGTTCGGCTAATGAAGATGAAGAGGATACCAGAATAAGTGATGTGTTATCTGTTATATAGGATTTGTCGAACTTCGATTAATAATAGAACCCTAATGAATCAAATAGTAGATGTCTAATATTGTAGGTACCTACAATACTTATGAGCCTTTAGTCGTCTGTCGTCAGTCTTTGTATAGTTAACGTGTGCTATTAGTATGGGAAAATTTAATGCACAATGAAAAAGACAGACTGACAGACTCGTAATATAACTAATGACTGACGTTACCCGGTATACATAGATACTTTGACGATACTGTTCGCGCTAAAGGCACAGGTACTAATTGCACAGTCGTGCATACTTAATGAGTGTCGTACATCATTGTAATACATTGATAAGCTTTGACCGCCTCTTGGGCTGAACCTAGGTTATTTTAACCCGTTTTTATCCCGGTCTAGACAATGATATAAAAGCCTTAAAAGGGTTAGTGTAGGTAGTTTAAACTCTCAAAATATGACTGCATCTAAACTTGCAAAGTTACTTCACTAAAGTTGCAAAGTTCTTACGCAAAGAGATATGCAAAGCCAGCACTCAAGAACAGTTGTAACCGAGCGTCTGCCGAGGTTCAGAGTTCGGTTCACACCCCATTAGTTATTCTCGCGAAGTGACAATGCTCTGCAGTGTAGTTCTTGGCCTTTTGCTCAGCATTTGAAATGAACAGAAATTTAGGTTAAAAGATTTATTATATAGGAATGTTAAATAACAAAAACCTTATCACATTCATTATATTGGTACCATTAAAGTTGTTAGTCAAAATAGCTTTCCCTCAAAAGTCCTTTAGATCCGAAAATGATCATGAAAATTTTAAATCTCCTAAACGAGTGCTAGTTACTGTTTTTTAGGGAATTTATTAGGTAGTCTTCCTTCTCGAGCAGCGCTAAGTGTTTTCTATTTTTATTTATGAATCTAGAAACCTGTGTTTGTGAATAGAATAATATCTATAACGAATTTGATTGTAAAAGGCTACAATTTGATAGTTATTGATAATTCATAATTCTTTATTTGTGAACATATGTTTTATAAATAGATGTACATTTGGTTATATTATTATGTATAGGTACGCTACATTCAACCCTCTTGGGTATACAAATATTTATACACACATATTTTATAATTCAATTAATCAATCAATCAATGTTATGATAAATAACTTATCACAAAGCGTATCCTCATAAGCATAGGTACTCGTAGTATGAGCATGATTTGCAACAGAATCAGTGTAGGTAAGATTTAATCTCGAAATATCACTGCACCAAAACATGCTTTTGTAATGCCTCAATTACTTATTGAAAAATGTCTAACAGTACCCTTAGTCTGAGTTTTAGCAGTTCCGAAATGAAACGCACACACACACACCTTACGAGACGAAAATGCACAGTGTAATAACCAACAGAGGTAAAAGATTTTTAGAAGAGTTGAAAAATTAATAAACCATTAGATAAATCATCACAAAAATTTCTTTATTTTTAATTAGGTAAGACTCTTTCAATGTTTCATAATATTAATGAAACATAATAACCGTGAATTGGCCGTACGTAATGCTCTTTAAAATTTCGAACTAATATTATTCCGTAGGTATTAAATATTTGCTAGTATTATAATGTCTAACGATAAGTATTCATATCTATCACTCCATACAAAAATTTGATTTTAAATTTTTTAACTCTAAAAATCTTTTACCTCTATTTGTTATTACACTGTGGACTCCTGTGTAGTAAGCTGTGTATGAATTACGTATCTGTCCGAAACGAAACGCACAAACGTTTCGTTTCGGTATCGCTAAAACTTAGACTAAGGGAGCTCTCGGACTACGTGTGCTTGTATCGTGTTACGGAAGCCGTGTGACCTTCCCCAGTGTCGATTGCCCTATTGGCCCACATACGAAAACCCATAAGTTCGCCCCTATATGGGTTTAGCACGCGACTTTTTATTGGTAGGTAGACTTAACAATAGTCGTTTGATATATTGACGTTGTAAAAGGTGTGGTGAAAATTGTTTCATGCTGATTTCATGTTTTGAAATATGAGAATAACAGGTGAACGAACGAACAGAAGGAGACCAGTCTAATTCGGTATCTAAGGCGATTGTCACACTGCCCCGCATCACGCAGCGTGGTGCGGGGGTGCACGTCCATTTGTATAGAAAATGCATCATACCTATCCTCCAGTCATACTTACTATTATAATTGCGAATGTTTGTGAGTATGGATGGATGTTTGCTACTCTTTCACGCAAAAACGGCTGAACAGATTTAGATGAAATTTGGTACACAGATAGATCATAACCTGGATTAACATAATTATATTTTTGCACCAAGTTCTAAAATCCAAGCAGGCGTAGCCGCGGGCACTTAATTATAATAATGGGAGCAAATCTTCCAAATTGTTATAAAAAAATTCTTTCTTCACCGGTTATTACCTAGTTATCATATTATTATTGTTATGACACGTCATTAGTTGTACTATAACTACTTACATCGCGAATTTCACTTGATTAACATCGCTCTTTAAAAGGCTTTTACAATAATTAACTCGCACTTAGTTTCTTGGGTGTCACTCACTAAAAGCTATCACACTTTTTAATCACCGATTACGTCCAGCCGTCATTTATAAACACATGTCATATTGCATTTTCCTCAATTGGAATGTGTCTACTACTGACATTTAATTTAAAAATGTAATTCCCATAAAAGTGTGCTTTTCTAAACTGACTAACGACTGCTGTTGTAGTGATAACAACTTCGACCGACGGCTTAACGTGCTTTCCGAAGAACGGAAGCGCGCATTCAATTTGCCACCGGATACTGATATTCCACCCATCCAGATACTGACCGCGTTCGACGTTGCTTAACTTTTTCGTTCGCTTGCGATCTACTCGAGCAGCGAAACTGCGCGCTTCATACGCTGCACATAAGTACTCGTGTTTCAATTAAATATAAATTGATAATAGGATAGGATAGGATAGATAGGATGGCAGTAAACCCTATATCTCCTGCGAGATTTCGAAGTGATTTTAACATGCAATCAATCAGTTAGTCTAATATTATTCCCTGTGTCTGTTTGTGTTCCCTATCAACAGTGTGAATTAATTATGGGTTTGCTCAGCCGTAAATTATTGTAGTTACGTTAGATATAGCTAGTCCGCCGTTAATATTCTGTTTTGAATGTGATAGGAATAAATAATTGTATGAATTATCGGCGATAGTCCAGTGGCTAAGAATTCAGCCTCCTTTACAAGTGGTCCGAGTTCGAATGATAGCTCCACACTAGGATGCTCAAGTCGTGTGTGCCATGGACACACATAAGACAAAAACACACCCACCCAGACCAGACAAAGAAATTCAAACTCATCGTTCAAAACTCTGCGCTGCTGGGAATCGAACCCAGGACCTTCCGCGTAGTCCGGGTGTCCCAACCACTGCGCCACCAAGGTCGTCAAATGAAATTCGATGTCGATATGAGTTAGTTTTTGGTTTTATGGGCCATTTTGATCAGTCCATAGTCACATTTTCAGGTATGCAAATTAAGAACAGTGAAAAAGAAGCATTAATGGGTTGCAGATGGCAAAACTCATGCCCAATATTGCCCAATAGTGGGACTATATCTGTTCATTCGACGTTTTCGCTAAATATTAAAGATAAACATAAATCAAGCTGTAAATTCTCTTCCAATAGAGTTTGGGATATTACAGGGAAATCCATCAAAATATTAAATCAACAGGTTCAGTGGAAATAAAATATGAGCTCTTAGATAATGTCACCTGTAGCGTCGATCCAGTGTAAAGCTGAGAAGATTAATTAGGACCCTGGATTAGGTAAGTGTAGTACTACCACTATAACAAAAATTTAATAAAAATAATTTTAAAGAATTAAGCCGAAATCTAAAAGTATGAAATAAAGTTTGTTAATTATTAAAATTTTAGGCTTACTATTTTTTGAGGCTATGACCTCCTTTTTCGAAGTCGGTTAAAAATAAAAATAAAAGACATCATTTTAGTATTACATGTGAAAAAATATTATATTAATAAATTTTAATATTGCTTCAGATACCTAATTACATGAAATATTGAATAATTGGCATTACATAATAGCGCCACATATTAATTATCATTTGTCATTAACGCATTAATGACCCACTACAGGATCGGGTCTCCTCTCAAAATGAGAGGGATGTAGGCCTTAGTCCACCACGCTGGCCTACTGCGGGTTGGTGGACTTCACATATATTTGAGAACATTTTCGTGAACTCTCAGGCATGCAGGTTTTCTCACGATGTTTCCTTCACCGTAACAGCAGGTGATACTTAATTTTATAAAGCGCACTGATCTTTTTTTACAAAGTCATTGGTGATTACTTGGATTCGAACCCGCACTTTTCATTAACTTCCATAAAATAAAAATTTAAATAACCCTGCCGCTGACAGTGAGACAAGGGTCTGTTGGTGTCAGCGAGAATCTCCATTAAAAAGGATGACACGACATGCTCGGTTTAATATTAAACGATTTAGGGCCCTTTGGACCCCTTCAACCCTTTCTATCCCACTTTTATCTAGAATCCGGCTCGTGATCTTTGATGTATAGCTTTTGCGGCCGGTTTCTATGACCTATCTACGGATCTGGATAGCTTACCTATGCATATACCCCACGATAGGTAATTGAAACCCAACGAAAGATTTTGCCGCTGAGAATGTAGGAAATGATAACTAAAAAGACACAGAGGCTGGCGGTAAAGTGGCGAACACCTGTAGTTTGTTTGTTTGTCATGTCTGCGTCTGTTCACAGAAAAAATCCATTAAACTAACAATTTAAAAACAAGCAGTGATAGCCCAGTGGCTTAGAATTCGACCTCGAATCGAGGGATCCGGGTTCGAATCCCAGTGGCAGGCACCAATGACTTTGTAAGAAAGTTGTGTGCGCTTTATAAAATTAAATATCACCTGCTGTTACGGTGAAGGAAAACATCGTGAGGAAACCTGCATGCCTGACAGTTCACAAACAAAAAAAAGGTATGTGAAGTCCACCAACCCGCAGTAGACCAGCGTGGTGGACTAAGGTCGACATTCCTCTCATTGTGAGAGGAGACCCGACCCTGTAGTGGTTCATTAATGGGGTAATGAAAAAAAAAAGAAAATTCCAAAAAGTACGCACATGTTACAAGATATGAAATGACCAAAAAACCGGGCGAAGGATCTTATAGCATTAGTTACTAAGACTAGAATGTATTACTCATCCATTTTCTTAATATCAATAGAATTTCCTAGCTTTTATCAGCGATACCTATTACTTGCGTGGACGTTAGATTTATGCTTAGAAAGAGACTCAAGGTAGCTTACATTTAATCCCGATTATAATAATCTATCTGCGAAGTAAATTCATCTAAATCCATTTTGCCGATTATAATCTACGATATCTCTAAACCAAATTTCATCTAAATCCGTTCAGCCGTGAAAGAATAAGAAACATCCATTCATCTACCCAATTGGGACACTTGAATTTCTCGAAGCTTATATTAAACTCTGTTTCACGAATCGAACCCCCAAAGAATAAAAATACTCGCAGCTCATTGGTCAATGCGCGCGGTTACAGATAATTGAAACAATAAGCGGCCAATGAGCGAGCCAGTGGCTAATGACGGTGATGCGCGTTAACCAATGGGTGCACACGGATAATTTTCTTTGGGAGCTCGTTTTGTGGCAGGGACTGTATACTCAGTCTTTCGCCTTGAATGAGATTAAGTTAATGTCAATTGGATGAGTTATTGTTCGAGGTACCCTGCATGGCTTTCGTCTTAAATATCATAAATGACCCAAAAACCCGGCAAAGGACACGACCTCCCATCGCATTAGTTCCGCAGAGTCGCGCTGACAAATCCGCGCGGCCCTCGGGGGCGGATGATCCGCGTCCTGTAACTCATTCGGGATGACTGATGGTGCGTCATGTCAGCGGGCGGAATTGATTTTGCGATCAACTTTCTTGTAGCAGGGATTTGGTAGATGGTTTTCTTATAAACTGAATATAAATTTAGAGTTTCTTTACCGATTAGACTATTATTAAACAGTATTTTGATAGCGGTGATAGCCCAGTGGCTTAGAATTCGACCTCGAATCGAGGGTCCGGGTTCGAATCCCAGTGGCACGCACCAATGAATTTGTAAAAAGTTATGTGCACTTTATACATTAAATATCACCTGCTATTACGGTGAAGGAAAACATCGTCAGGAAACCTGCATGCCTGAGAGTTCCCATAAAAAATGTTCTCAAAGGCATGTGTAGTCCACCAACCCGAAGTGGGCCAGCGTGGTGGACTAAGGCCTACATCCCTCTCATTGCGAGAAGGAGACCCGACCTGTAGTGGGTCATTAATGGGTTACCGACGATTTTAATAGTCACGTAACAAGCTTTTAGTTCAGTGACGTTATCTTAGTGGATATTAGAATTTTATTTAGACTAAGAAAAAACGTCTCCATTTTAGTTATAATCTATCTGTGAAATAAATTTCATCTAAACCCTTTAGACGTTTTCCATGAAAGAGTAAAAAACTTCCATTGATTTAACCTCAAAATGACACTTGCCTTTTTCGAAGTTACTTGTCACGAAGCCTTTACTTTGCTTGTTTCCCTAGTTTTTTTTGTATAAAACACTACAACTAATTACCATGCAACACCACAACGCCATATCTTCATTTCCCTATCGTTAGAATCTTGGATATGTTCTTGGAGATTATCACATTACTAATTACATGAAGTTAGAGAGTTAAACTGGCGTACAACTAACTAACTAGCCTTATCTTGTTACGGAGTTCAAATATCTAATAGACATAGGGTAATGGACGTGTCAGATTTACCACCCCTTCAAGTTAAACTACACTGTGAGTTGGTATGGATGTTTCAGATGGTTTACTATTTCTGCAATCATCCTTCAATTTTCACCCTTCCTTACCTCCATTTCCTTGAAAATGGATATCCCCTAATCACTTTCATTATATCATTTCTTAGACTTCTCCCCCTCGCTAAATACTTGTAATGGTAACGCTTCACACTTGAACCTACAATAGGATACACTGTGTTTTGGGCGCTATGGACACACATCCTTCCTCCTTCCTTTCAGCCCTTAGTAGTCCACTGCTGTACATGGGCCTCCCCTAATCGACGCCACTCCGCCCGCTCCTGGGCCCTCTGAATCCAACGGACATGGACTATGGACACACATAGGTCACTCGTTATACCAGGCAAACTCAGTCTGCTCCCCTAAGAATTGAATACTTTGTACAGCGAAGATTTAGAAAAGGAATACATTTCTAAATCTTCCAAATCTTCACAGACAACCAAAGCAAAGTTGGTATCATTGATCATTGCTTCAATAGTAGTTGTAACTGGAAAGACAGAGTTATGAACGATTTACTGAACTGTGTAGCTGCCGCTCCACAATCTACAAAATCCAGAAACGCTCAACCAAAAACAACAATGGAACACGAAATCTGACGCGGAATCGACGGCCCGCAAAATGTCAGAACTGCCAAAGCTTTGGAGAATAAATTATTTGGACAGACCCAATGCATTTGTTGACTGCGACATGTCAAAGAAAACCCTACTTTATTCACTGTTGATAGGACCGATTTTACGTTGTCAGCAAATTCAACATTAATATCTTAATCTGTTAATTCTTTAAACAGCAGTGGAACACAATCGCTTATTTAATTGAAATTGAATGTCGAATTTGAAACAATGTTTAGATTAATTATAAATAAACAAATTGGACGACTCACACCCGGCTTTCTGGCTCCAAATTAGGTGATAAAAAATTATGTAATAAAATTTGATGTTGGAGTATGAAATTCTACTAGATCTCTTAAATGCTATCGCTGGCAGTGTTCCAAAATTAGATGATGCCAAGTTTACCCCAAAGACTATGAATATTGATTTAAGTCTAGTTATCCGGATAGCCCAGGTTCAATAGTTAGTCGTAGAGTTTAAACTACCAAAATGTTTGAGTATCTCTTTGGGTTTTGGTGTGCCACCAAAGTGTGCGAAAGTCCTGAGTAAATTTTGCTGGCTAAAGTTTGGGACGTTTGTGGTCAAAGGTCAAGCTATTGCTAGACGAACTTTATGACGCAATACATGTCATCAAATAAAGACCAATTCAAAAATTGAAAATTTGTATAAATGATGATTGACAATGGAATGGTTTCGGTAAATGTGTAAATACTTAAGATATTAAATTCTACTAAGGTGAATCTATCACTGAATTATATTATTTGTCTATAAGTAGGATGTAGGGTATGATCGTAGAAGAAAGGTCTTTAAAATTTTGGAAAATGATAACTTTCTCTTGTACGAGAACGATATTTATAGCAGTGATTTGCAGCTTGATACAGGATCAACTTGGCATCACTGTTTGTTGTAGATCAAATCTTTGTCGTCTTTTAATTAATAATTTGATATAGAAAACCAATTCTAAATCCATATCAAAATTCTCATTTCGGTCAACACCGCACCACAAAAGTTGTGCATTACAAAGCACTCTATTCAATACTTAGTGACCTACCATTCAAAGCAATCCTTTTGCCGTCGGCGTACGCATCAGCGATTAATTCATCTTTACAATTGTCTACGATTCTCTTTAGACCTTTGTGTTCTTTATCAACCGTTTCAATTATATTTCTTTCTTTGGTATAATTTATTTTACTGCGTAGTACAGCGTTTATAGTTGCTACGTTTTAGTTAGAGACAAATTCTTTGGAAATAAATACTTAATAAAAATAAACATCGTGGACAACTCACACATTGCCTTCTGATCCTAGAGTAAGCTGTGAGCTAGCGTTATGGTAATATTATGTTATCAGCTGAGAAACCTACATAATAATATGAATATATCTTTAAACACATAGTTACATAGATAATTTACACCCAGACACAGAACAAACACTTGTGCTCATCATACAAATATTTGTCCTGGGTGGGAATCGAACCCACGACCTCCAGCGTAGTAGGCAAAGTCGCTAACCACTAGACCAACAGTCCCGTCAAATAATAATAGAAAATCCCAAACGGTCTACAGTTGTTTCAGTTATAACGTGAGTATTCCATCATCTTTTACGACTACTTATTATTATTACTGCTATGAGCTTCAATTACAATGAAATTTCGCTTTAAGGATGGAACACATTTTTCCTCAATAAACATTTTCTTTCAACTTTTGATGGGTCAATTCTGATAGATTCTGAGTGGTGTCGATTAGGGTAGGTCCATGACCAGCAGTGGGCTACAGAGGGCTGAAAGGGAGGAGGAAGGGGCTATCACCGAGCGTTATGTCTATCGGCAAACAAAACTTGTATGCTCAAACTTGTACGTTACTCGTTACTCGTTAATCGTTAATAACGAAGTGTATCGAAGTGTTCGTTATTGAGGTGGAGCTATTGAGACTGATTATTATGAAATGGAGCAAGTTAGCACGAGATGAATTAAGTTTGGCTCGCTCGTTATAACATTTGCTATTTGGAGAGGGTTTTCTGGTGGTTCAAGTTGTAAGCGAGAGCGCTTCCCGGTGTGGTGTATTGTATCAAATGTATTGACTTTATACTTATACCGAAGAAGGTTTGGTTGTAACCAATTACATTTCAACAATGTGTTGTGTGTTTTTTACATTTATTTTTACCTGAAAAGGTGAATATGGATTAATCATAATTCCCTGCTAAACCAAAAACCATAGAAAATAAATGTTTTTTTTTTCATTTTAATTTTAAGTTATTGCTCTGAAGTAATGTTCTCGACAATTTGCCAAGTTTTTAATACTAATAGTATCTTACTTCTAAACCCTAATTCTAAGGTCCATGTGGATGAAGTCACAGGATGGAGCAAGTATTATATTAAACAATGACGACTTACCATCTGGTAGCGTTTGGCCTGTTAGTTTTGACTATAATAATCGTAATAATTTTCAAAACAACGTTATAATTATTTTCTTCTCTTTATATTTATATATATTTTTATTTTACTTGACAATCATTTAGCTGTTAGTTTTCCATGAAATAAAAGAAAATACATGGGGTATATTACAATTTACAACGTTGTGAAAATTATTACCACACTGAGTGTGTGATGTTTTGTCTGTAAGTTTGGGCTCATTCGTTCTCTCAGTTAGTTTGGAATCACTCAATACGATACCTGTTAGTTTTTAGTAACTCTGATAGTGTTCTGCCTGTTAGTTTGGACTCATTCAGGCTGCGTTCTACCTGTTAGTTTGAACTCACGCAGGTAGCGTTCTTTTTAGTATCGACTATGAAGATAATAAAGGAATTTCACGCTGTCAATTGCACCACACCCCACTCACTCGAAAGCTGAGCTGCGACCCACATTAAATCCATTTTGTTAATTCCACCGACCACCGAGTCAGGGCATAATGCTTGAATAAATATCTCATTAATGCACGAATAACTCAGCGTTTGTGAATGCGTTAATTTTGAATTATGTTTTTATCATTAATTTTTGAATGGATGGACCATGTCTGCAGTACGTCGAAGGAGTTATAGCTCAGTGGCCAATTCGAGCTTTTAAACATAAAAATTCGGGTTTAGATCTCAGTCGCATCAATGCATTTTTAACACAGCAAAATTATTTTCTTGGTTGCAAAGAACCATTGCTTCTTAGGCAACCTCTTTTACATGCGTTTTAGAATTATAATGGTAAACTTACTGGCATTTAGGTTATAGGTATGTATCTCAAAATATTTTTCTTTATCGTTATAGCAGGTGACATTTAATTTTCAAAATCGCATGTAACGTTATTGATGCGTGCTACTGGGATTCGAACGCGGACCGTTCATTTAACCACACCTCAGGCTCATTTAATGTGTTCAAATCCTCCGCCAAGTTCATAATTAACAAGAACAACACCTCCAAGTGAAAAGCTGGATAATTAACGAAATAAGTACTCCGGAATTTGTCATAATTTTAATTAAGCGCAGCAATTAATATAGCGGACTGACGTCATAATGTGAGTACGGAACTCGCTAAGCGAATTAAATTTCGTTTCGGGATAGTCTAGTTGTTTTAAACTGGATATTTTTGGAAAGTGAAATATAACTCAACCTTTTTACAAATTGTCAGTAACCCATTAATGACCCACTACAGGATCGAGTCTCCTCTCACAATGAGAGGGATGTAGGCCTTAGTCCACCACGCTGGCCTACTGCGGGTTGGTGGACTTCACATACCTTTGAGAACATTTTTTTTAACTCTCAGGCATGCAGGTTTCCTCACGGTGTTTTCCTTCACCGTAACAGCAGGTGATATTTAATTTTATAAATCGCACATAACTTTTTTACAAAGTGCGTGCCACTGGGATTCGAACCCGGACTCCTCAATTCGAGGTCGAATTCTAAGCCACTGGCCTAGCACCGCTGCAAATTTACAAATTTTACAAATAATAATTAATTATTATTATTTTATTGCCGCGATACGTGTGAATGGTCATACAAAATCAGGCCCCTGGGGTCCTGTACCTTGGCAAGATATCTTCCGTTGCCAAATACCTATAAAGTACTTGTCTTTGTCACTGCAGGGTCGGGTCTCCTCTCACAATGAGGAGGATGTTCTCTATAAAATACTTAGAAATACAAAATGACTTTCAGTCCCTTAAATCCCTTTGATGTTGAAATTATTACGACCCATGTGGCAACATTAATGATCGGTAAATTGATATCTTCACAAAGAACGTCGTATTAAATGATAATATTTTGTTTCTTTCTCATTTTCTTTTATTCTTTTTTCTACGTCAGTTGATTTTAACGAAGGCGTGAATTTAACGAGGGAATTTCACTAGCGTTACTTATGTTACTTTTTCTTTGAGATTTATTGTTTTGTTTGTATCACATCACAATTATAATTATCTGTCTGTGATCTATGACTGACTTACTGCTGGGTTGGGTTTTCTCTCACAATGAGCAGTATATTAGTAGGCCTTACTCCACCACTACAGGAAAACATCGTGAGGAAACCTGCATGCCTGAGATTTCACACAAATTGTTCTCAAAGGCATGTGAAGTCCACCAACCCGCAGTATGCCAGCGTGGTGGACTAAGGTCTACATCATCATTATGAGAGGAGGCCCGACCCTGTGGTCGGTCATTAATGGGTTACTAACGAGTATACGGTCGTTTCAAATGTTTCAAAAGGTACATTATTTGAAACAGAGTTTTCCGTAGGGGTGGAAAACTAACAAGAACTCTGTAATAGTTTTGAAAATGGATGTTCTTGACACGTGGATGAGGGTTAACTGAGGAAGTATGGAAGCTGAAAGGTATCGAAGATTCATGACATCTTTTTACTTTGACTTTTAGATTACATTCCGTTGAAATTTTCATGCCTGAACTTTTGCAAATTTAAGTATAAGTCGCTCTACGGTTTACTAGGTAGTAGTGTTAGTATGGTTGCATGAGTCATAGTCAAACAGGAACTTTCTAGTATCTATAACTCCATTAATGACCCACTACAGAGTCGGGTCTCCTCTCAAAATGGATGTAGGTAGGCCTTACTTTTATTTCTTTCTTCGCAAATTGGCTGCAATAACTTGGTAAGAGAAACTTATTTATTCCACTGTAAAATGCCAAATCGCATTTTAAAATCACCACTCTATTATCCGATAATTTTGAACCTATCACGTTGCGTAAAACATTTCTATAAAACATTGAATACAAAAAAACCCCAATCAACCCCAAAAATCACAAATACCCAATCCTCAGAGCACATTTGAAGTGCATGAATTCCTCTTAAGAGTCCAAAGATACCTCAGTTACTCAGGTAATTGTCAGGTGAAGTATTTACGGTCCCCGGTTCGAACCCGGGCCGCCCGGAACGGACCCGCCCGGGTGATTTATGCGACCCGGGTCAGGGGACTTTTTTGTTAAGCGGCGAAGAGAAATCGCCTTGCATTCCCGGTTATTACGCTAACGTTTGGGGATTCTCGGGACATTTGTGTGAGGTTTGTGAGGTTATGCCTTGCATGGTTGACAACAGTGAGGGTGTTTTGAATTTGTTGGATGAATGGTTTTTCTTTTGCTTGGCAAATCGGCTGAAAACTTTTTTAATGCAGCAAGTGTGGACGGTGTTCAAGTAGTTCAGTAGCAATTGGAAAGTTACTAAAGAATCGAACCGAGAACCCTCACCGGTGTCTACTAGTAACTATGCCACTTAGGTCGTATTTATGCGTTAAATATAGAGAATTCATAGACACACAGTGTTTCTTACGGTGTTTTCCTTCACCGTAACAGCAGGTGGCATTTTAGTTTAAAAACGCACACAATGTAGAAAATTAGTCATTAGCGAAACTGGGACTCGAACCCAGAACTCTTGAGTTAGGATCGGATTTTAGCCACTGAACGTAATTTGGCTGGCGAGCGACATTTGGCTGAGCTGTTTGAAGATAGGAGAAATTGTTTTGTAATTAGTACCCAAATTGCTTTCTAAATGTAGAATCAGTAAAAGTTGGGGTTTGAAAAAAGCCCATCAAAATTAGTTCAGTGTTTAAGGTTTGCTGTCAAAATTAGATTTGTGTTTGAAAATTTTTTTTAATTTTTTAACTCTTCTAAAAATCTTTTTCCTCTGTTGGTTATTACACTGTGCATTTTCGTCTGGTAAGCTGTGTATGTGTGCGTTTCGTTTCGGAAGTGCTAAAACTCAGACTAAGGGTAGGTGATGTTCATAACGCATATACTCGTATATACTAAAATTATTCGTTTTGTCCCTGGATTTAACCTGGCTTTCGTTCAGGTGGTCGATTCCACTCCGTTTAGTTTGGGTGTGCGTGCATGATTGATGATGTAGAGGTCCTCCTGATATTTCAATTTGATTCTCGTATAATAATATGTAAGAAATAGAAAATTGATATTATTTTTAGATTTCCGTGTAAACGCGGAAAGACCCTTTTGCGTGTATTTTATCCGTAAACGATAGCTTTTATAATAACTGTTTTCATAGAAAAGCGAAGTAGATATTATGGAAGTGGAATGCTATTTTAGCTTTTCTGTCCATTTTAGGTTGAGGCTATAGTAGCTCGCCTGGACAGGTACCTTACCGCCAGCCTCTTAACCCGTCGTAAAGCAGCATGTTCATGTGTTGTGTTCCAGCTGGGGAGGTGTGGTTGGCGGAGGCTTAATTTGAGGCGAACATCTTAGTCCTCCCGAAAGTATCCTCATACAACCTCAGATAGAATTTATTCTCTATTTGAGGTTGCATGCAACCCATGGGGGATGCAGTGCACTTAGCATCAAGTGACTGCATGACTAATGCTGCTAAACAGAGCGCAATTTTTTGTATAAGTAACTTATTATATCACTCTCATGTATAAGTAACTTATTCTATCACTCTTCGCGAATGTGAATGAGGAAGATAGAATGTGCTTAAGGTGTGAATGCCATTAGTTGATCTAGTCACTGTTGACTCAGAACAAATACTGTCAATATTGCCGTTCTTTTTACTTCCTTCTTCTATGATAATCATGATTTGTTTAATAGTAAAGTATCTTTTTTACTTTTTAATAGGAAAATAGCGGTGATAGCCCAGTGACTTAGAATTCGACCTCGAATCGAGAGGTCCGGTTTCGAATCCCAATGGCACGCACCAATGACTTTGTAAAAAAAGTTATGTGTGCTATATAAAAAAAAATTAAATATCACCTGCTGTTACGGCGAAGGAAATCGTCAACGTGAGGAAACCTGCATGCTTGACAGTTCGGAAAAAAAGTTCTCAAAGGCATGTGAAGTCCACAAACCCGCAATAGGCCAGCGTGGTGGAGTAAGGCCCACATCCTTCTCATTGTGAGAGGAGACCCGATCCTGTAGTGGGTCATTAATGGGTTACTGACAATAGGAAAATCGGAAAGACCTATCTAGCGTGTGAGAAGGCAATATAATTCAACCGGCGCTAAAAGACGAAAGATACCACGAAGGTAATATCAGCTCATGCATCACCGCCGCTACTCGTTCCCACACTAACGAGAAAAATAATATCGGGAAAAAGATTTAAGACGCTTTTTCTTATTAAAAGATTTTCAATTGTGTGTTATCGTCTTTTGTGGAATAATAGAATGGATTCCACGTACCAATAATTTTACGCTAACGAGTTAAATATCGTTAAGTTGGCGATTGATTACGTCATCACTCAGGTTGAGACTTTAACAGCTCTTAGCGTTTTTATTGAGTTAGAACATACGTTATTTTTTTTTTCTGTTTTAAAGCTTATATTATGCTGTAGAATAATAATAGGTCACAAAATATCCCAGTTATACCGGGATAATTTTGAAAAATTGCTGATAATTATTACCAAACAAATTCATTTTTGTTACAAAGGTCAAAGTTTAGGCCATGATAGATGTTGTTTTGAGAGCTGCGTGTTATTCTATTCCTCACTGCCAAGTATTTGACGTATTATTGTTTTTTTTATTTCATCGAAATCGACCCACTACTTTAAAAGAAATCGCTTTTTTTGTACTGTTTGGGTCCACAGTAAAAAATCACAATCTTAATTTATCAATAAGAACTAGAATTTTCTTTTTTATTTTTTTTTCTATTTTTCGATTTCGTCGATAATTTTTGGTCTAGTTTCACCCTCTTTCGGGGTTGCACTTTATCCTGGGACACACTGTATATTATACACCAGTTTTATCTCGCGATATGGGCCTCGCAAATTTAGCCTATAGGTAGGGGAGACAAACGAGCCATTTTTATCTCAATTGAATACTCAATATATCAAATATGTTGGGGCTGTTTTCTCGTGAAACGAAACTAATAAATCCATCCGTTTTCCCCACTTTCTTGATCATGGTTATGGTCGTTACTTTAAACCATTACTTAAACGTATAGGAAAGAAATTCAATTTTGTGTGATGGTGCCATTATTTAGCACTACTTTACCACTATTTCCGCGGTAAAGTGAAGAATGTTTTCCCTAATGCCACCCGGCGTCTTCGCCGTGATATATGGCGCTGATATTACTTACCTTTGCGACGACGTATGCGCGCTGTTGTATGAAAAGGTATTTTATGTTAACAGTAATCAACTGTGACAGCCCTGTGGCTAAGAATTTAACCTCTTAGTCGAGGGGTCCGGGTTCGAATCCCAGTGGCACGCACCAATGACTTTGTAAAAAAGTTATGTGCGATTTATAAAATTAAATATCACCTGCTGTTACGGTGAAGGAAAACATCGTGAGGAAACATGCGTGCCTGAGAGTTCACAAAAAAAAATGTTCTCAAAGGCATGTGAAGTCCACCAACCCGCAGTAGGCCAGCGTGGTGGACTAAGGCCTACATCCCTCTCATTGTGAGAGGAGACCCGACCGTGTAGTGGGTCATTAATGGGTTAAAACAAACAACAAACAATCAACTGTGACAGCCCTGTGGCTAAGAATTTAACCTCTTAGTCGGGGAGTCCGGGTTCGAATCCCAGTGGCACGCACCAATGACTTTGTAAGTCCTTTCACAGCTGTTATGAGGGAGGGGGAAAAGTTTCCGGAATCACAACGGCTCTACCACATACAATAAAGTAACATAAATTCCAAAAAGTCTGAAACGGTTCATTTCTATAATTTCACTCTATCCATTGAAAATAAATACAACTTTTATTGCTCGACTAATATCAGTAGGTATAACTATTGTTAGTTTTCCGGTTTATTTTTGGACGGAAGCCAGAACTTAGCTGCTATTGAATGCAATGCTCATTCTTACGAACTTTGGACGTAGATAATCGAATTGCAGTATCTATAGTCCCGCGGCTGGTTTAGATCTGCAGTAATCAATCGTATGAGGGCTTTAAGCAACGTCGGGCGCGGTCAATGCCTGGATGGGTGACCGCTAGTGGCAAATAAGTGCTTCGGAGGGCACGTTAAGCCGGTTGTTATCGATACGATAGCAGTCGTTAAACCTTGTCAGAGGCCCTATGGGAGGTTTGAAAACATAGATTGGCCACTAGCCTGTTTCTCCACCAATCTACATTGGAGCAGCGCGGTGAAGTACTGGAGTATACTACAGCCCCTGTTGTGGGGAGATGAGGCGAAATGAGGAGACCCCAGAGTGGGATATAAAAGGGTTCCAGCCATTTATTTATTTTAATTTTTTGGTTGAAATATGTCAATAACCCATTAATGACCCACTACAGGGTCGGGTCTCTTCTCACAATTAGAGGGATGTAGGTCTTACTCCACCACGCTGGCCTACTGCGGGTTGCTGGACTTCATATGCCTTTGAGAACATTTTTTTTAATTCTCAGGCATGCAGGTTTCCTCACAGTGTTTTCTTTAACAGCAGGTGATATTTAATTTTATAAAGCGCATATAACTTTTTGCGTGCCACTAGAATTCGAGCCCGGACCACTCGATTAAGAGGTCAAATTCTTAGCCACTGGGCTATCACCGGTAGAAATATCTGATAGTTATATAGTTTAAATTATAAAAGAAAAACGAACGAGCACAAGGGGCCCAAAGGATTTCTTAACAAGTTTTCCGTTGCAGTTGTGGAGAATTTTCTTTACAATTTCCTTTTTGTGCGCGTGCTCTTAAGTGTATAATATTTTTATTTTCTCCAACAACTAAACGACTGTTCGGAGTTTATGTGGTCCTTTGTTATATTGTACTAATGTTACTTTATATTTGAAGTATCCTTTTGCGAGCAGTGCAATCTTTTTGGGGAAATTCGTGATTTATTTTTACACAGGTGACATCATCAATAATAAAAAAAAATGAAATTTTTAATTTAACGCAGCACTGGAAGCACTTTTGAATTTCGTTTGTGTTCTGAGTTTTTGAAATAATTTATTTTATTTGATTCTGTGCGCTAAGAGTTTTTTTCCGCCCGCTTTTTTCTCCTGATCTAGAAAAGCCTGAGGGGCACCCAAAGCGGATGTACTATATCATATTGAATTATGTATGACGTTAGTTAAGTGTGCATAACTTCTACCTGACAATGAATAAAATACTTTGAAATAATTTGCAGTAAATTATTTGAGATACCGTAGATATGAAAATGATAACTAGACTTCATAAATTTCGTTCCTTTCATTAATATCAATTATCTCACCTATCATTTATCTCCCTTCATTAATTTTATTCGTCTCATTAATTTCATTGTTCCGTACCTACTCCATATTTCTTATTTCGAGATCAAATCTGAGAATTTTCAAATCAACGTTGAATTTCGAAGAATTTTTAATAAAAAATAATATATGTGATTTTGTTGACTGTGACTAGGTACCTACTTATACGATGTAATGAGGCCTAGATCTATATCTAGATAACGTATAGCCGTGCCGGTTGTAGACTGACTCGTTATCACTCTGTTAACTTTAAAATAATTTCATGTAACAAAAACTAACAATCTTCTACGCCTTAATTACATTTACAATTAAAAACTTTTACTTTACCATAATTTAACCAATTTCTACGTCTCAACTGTAAACAGAAAATTAAAAGCAATTTTAATTCTATCTTAATTAAACTTGTAACGAAATTAGATTCTAGTATCCTAATTGCTTTATCAAACTATATTTTTAACAGGTTTATTCTGCAGGACACGACGATCGAAAAAAATTAAAATATAAAATAAATTTATATTTTGGTATTTTTTTTTTGTTTAAAATTAAGTAGCATACAAATCTGAATTTAAAATTAATCAAGCATAAACTTACGCAGTACGAGTAGTAATCGTATCAAGCTGCAATAAGTATGGGAAGACGGCAAGGCAGACCGACATTTGACGTACTAATGACTAACGTTATACGAATACTTTGACATGTTCATGAAAAGCGGTGATAGAATCGAGGGGTCCGGGTTCGAATCCCAGCGCACGCACCAATCACTTTGTAAAAAGTTACGTGCGCTTTATACAATTAAATATCTGCTGTTACGGTGAAGGAAAACATCGTGAGGAAACCTGCATGCCTGAGAATTCACAAAAAAAATGTTCTCAAAGGTATTTGAAGTCCACCCACCCGCAGTAGGCCAGCTTGGTGGACCAACGCCTACATCCCTCTCATTGCAAGAAGGAGACCCGACCACGTAGTGGGTCATTAATGGGTCACTGACAAATGTTCATGCTCAAAGATCTGATGATGCTGTTTTGGGACGTAACACGTCTCGTTAGCTCCCAAGCGAAAATAAAAGCCAAATCAACTAGAATTATACATATTAAAGCTACGTAGATATACAAAATAGTTTTCCAAGGCAATTCAGCCACAATTCCCGCTACTAACAATCGGACACGCAATCAGATCAACCATTTCACCGCGCCATTTTGTTTTATCGTTCTCCTAAGATATACCGATAACAGAAACAACAGTAATAGCTTTATTTATAATGAATTAGAATCAGAATTTTTATGATCAGAAATGATCATAGAAGATGAAAAAAATGAGAAACATTTCATCAGTCTCACGATGAGAAGGATGCAATCCTTAGTCCACCACGCTGGCTTAGTGCGGATTGGTGGACTTTCAAGATTAATAGCGACAAAAGAACAGAATCCTTGAAATGAAATGAAATGAAATGAAATGAAAATCATTTATTTGCACGAATATGGGTTAGTTATTGGTTTTACAGGGCATTTTGATCAATCCATATTCACCTTTTCAGGTATGCAAATTCTAAAAGTAAAAAGTTTGCAAGTACTGTGCTTTTATTTGTAACACGGTTTCTAGCGCTAGAAAATTTTCTCTTCGGCACCGTTCTTGGTTAAATTGCTTCTAAAATTCGCGCTTACCTCAAGTGTTCAGATATCTGTATCTTACAAAATATTAGCTATTGTTATTTTCTAGATTGTAGTAGTATCTTTAAATTTGAAAACGTGGTAAGAATGCTCAAATTCTTAGGTTCAGTGTAATTTAGTACTAATAGTCTAGTACTTATTTTGTACTAATTGCCAAGTTCTCTAACGACAAAGTTTGTCGTGAGATAAAGTGAAAATTTGACTAGACTCATGTCAGTGCGTATTGTCAGTTCGGACAGCTCCATTCAATGATGACCTGTGTTTGAATTTTGTCTCATTCGAATACGAATTCAACTAAGTAGGTATTTGTCTAGCTATTTTTAAAGGAAGAAATTTGCTCAGAAAATTGCTTTCTGTAATGTCACCAGCGTTCCAGGCACCAAGCCATAGAACGAAATTTTAGATGGTTTGTTTTATTGTTAATATGTCTATCGTCAAGTCCACCAACCCAGATTAGGCCAGCGTGGTAGATTTAGGCCTACATTCCACTCATTGTGAGAGGAGACCCGACCCTGTAGTGGGCCATTAATGAGTTACTGATATGTCTATCGTCGAATTTTTTATCATTAGTTAAGAAATTGTAACTTCACCATCAGTAGATAAGGCTTTTTACAATTCTAAAACAGCCAAAATAAAACGAATTTTAGCAAAGTGGTATAACACAGGTTTTGTGTTCCTTTTTCTTCTAACACCATTCTCAAGCGCTTGAAAAATATCTCCTAACCGCTCGGTGGAATTGCTTTCAAAGTTCCCGCTTAGCTCAGGTGCTTAGAGATCAAGATTTAGCGACCATTATAATTTGCTAGATTTTAGAATCTTCTAAACGTGGTTGGAATGCTGAAATTGATCTGCTTTTGCATTTTCATGATTATTAGCTTTAAATAAATGGCAGCTCAACTTCTTTTGGTCTTTTGATTTTTGTAAAGATCTACAGCAAAGCAAAAAAAATCATATTTATTACGCCGTACACTTCATATTATTTTATTATCTTCTGTGTTTTATATTTATGGAACTTTATGATCATGGAATAATTCCTTATGATCCCCCGATTGCCTGTTTAAGTGTTTTTAAGATTTATCTCCTAAATATTTTTTTACGATAATTTTTTTTATGTTCTTATCCATAATCACATTCATCATCATCATTACAGCCCTTAGTAGTCCACTGCTGGACACGGGCCTCTCCTAATCGACGGCACTCCGCCCGGTCCTGCATCATTACAGTCCTTAGTAGTCCACTGCTGGACTAGGGCCTCTCCTAATCGACGGCACTCCTGGGACCTTTGAATCCAACGGTTTCCCTCTGTCCTCTTCAAGTCGTCAATGCTGGTTGTAAGGCAGTCCTTTTGCCGAGACGCGGTTGCTATTTGCAAGAAATTCATACCGATAAAAATGTAACTCGAATTTTTACATTAACTGCTCATTGCAATGCTATTTACATTCAAATTACTCATTTCCATTTCATTTCTGCAATGCCATGACAACATGCAATTACTGTAAATCGTAATGGTTAGCGCTCCATCATACCATTATCGAGCAAGGACGTGTGCTTATGTAATATATAATGTAATTAACTACGTATTTGAAATTTACTACTTTACCTTTTAAAAGCTTTTATTTGACTTGCAATATTTGTACGTGTGCTCGGGTTAAATTTCAAAAATACAACTCTAAAGTTGTTACCCTTAACCGGTGGAGATTAAACCCCTTAAGTTTAGATGGCAATGCATGTTAGTGACGTCATTCTAAATTCAATATGGCGGCTGGCAAAAGATAACGAACTTGTTACTTTTTACGCCATGATATAGGTTTCAAATTAAACTGATGAACTTTGAACTGTGTAAAAAATAACAAAAACTATATAATCATATTTTATTATAAATAAATTTCATTCAGTTTCATGAAGGCGTCCAATGCAACTTTTATTGATTTGTATTCAGTTTTCAAATTACAAGTGAACTCGGAAAGCTGCGAAGCGGAACAAAACTGCACCGTGTCTGTTGTAATGAAATCACGAAGCGCACTTACGAAACATTCCTGGCTTAACTAAGCGCTGTTTTCGCTTGTTTGTCGGAAATGTCTGGTCCATGTTTGAACGCGATTGAATTTTGTTGACGTAATGAGAACTTTTGTTCTATTTGTAGATTTTTTAATGGAGGAGGTTTTTAATTTTTAGCCACCATTTTGTTTTTAGTTTTACTTTATAATTGAATTTGTTTTGTAGTACAAACCGCAAAAACATGAAATCTATTATTAATAACCAACTTTCCTATTTTGAGAACTTTAGAGAACTTTTTGTCTTTCGTTTGGTTTCGTTACGATGTTTTCATTTACCGTTACAACTAGTCATATTTAATTTAATAAAACGCACATAACCTTCTTAATAAGTAATTGGTGCATGCCACTGGGATTCGAACCCGGCGAATAAGAGGTCAATTTCTAAACCACTAGATATTATCGCTTAATATTGTTCATATACTAACTACAGTAATCCGACTAAGTAAAGATCAAGTTAATGTAATTCAATAAACATTCCAGATTTATTCGCAACCTTCATCACGATTCCGAGTCCATCGCTGCTATTCGTGGGTCCCATAGAATAAGGAAGTACATAGAACGGCGATGTACATGGTCCAGTCATACCCAAGATTTATGTGTTAAACTATGAAATAACAGGCCGTTAGCGGCAGAGAGGTAGGATTTCCGGAAAATGGTTTCTTTCACCTTGTTGCCACTACTTCGGATAGCGAAAACGAGAGCTAGGAAAAATACCAAAGTAGAAGATCAGATTAATTGGTGGTGCCGAATATAATTAGAAAATTCGCACATCAAAACAAAACATCTCCGCTGGCCATATTGAGCGTATGGAAGAGGTCTGTAACACATTAGATGGTATGCCTTAGTGCGTGCCACTGGGTTTCAGACCGTGTAAGCGCCCGATTTTCTTACCCAGTTTTACCGCGTTTTGGATTGATACGGAACTTTACATGTTAGTATTGCCGTTCTATTTTCTTCCTTTATCTATGACGAGTCCTAAGTGCTCTGTATTCGGATCACGTTCGTCTGATTCCTTGATGGCCAGCTCCCTTCCGCATTATCCGAGAAACACACAATCCGTTATAACAGTACAATGGCTTGGGTACAACGGCTGCGTATTTATTTTATCGGAAATAGGTATACTTGTACGTCTAAGGAGATTAACACACTGCCCCGCATCACGCAGCGTGGTGCGGGAATGTGTAATCTAGCGTTGTATGTAAGTATTTCCATTTGTATAGACAACACGCACAGTCCAACACACGGAACACGCATCGGCATGTACGCGCGTGGATGCGTTTTCTATACAAATGGACACGCACCCCGCAATACGCTGCGTGATGCGAGGCAGTGTGGTAATCGCGCAAGTAATACACAAGTAAATAAATAAATAACGCTTCACACTCATAGCCCCACAGTAGTATTCCCTGTGTCGTAGGTGCCATGGACACACACAAGACAAGAACACACCACACCCAGACCAGACACAGAAATTCAAATTCATCATTCAAATCTCTGCTCTGCTGGGAATCGGACCCAGGACCTTCCGCTCAGCGCACCGGCAGTAATAAACAATTGAACGCGCATAGCCCCGCTGCTGGAGTAGATCGCAAGCGATCGATAAAGTTAAGCAACGTCGGGCGCGGTCATTATCTGGGTGACCGCTAGTGGCAAATCATATGGGCGATTCCGTGTTTTGGAGGACACGTTAAGCCGTCGGTCTAAGTGGCTAAGAATTCGGCCTCTGACTCGAGTCTGGAATTAAGAGTCTAGATCATTTTTGAGTTTCGAATAAATTTATCTCTCAATTCTCATAAACGTTTCATAATACAAAAGAAAGGAAATTTATTGGCTCATCCATTAAAAGAAAATTGTATCGTATATCACGTTCCCAGTGTGCTGCGTTGATAGCTTAATAACGGTAATTAACTGTAAATAATGATAGTTCAGATAAGAGCGATGATAGCCCAGTGGCTTAGAATTCGACCTCGAATCGAGGGGTTCGGGTTCGAATCCCAGTGGCACGCACCAATGACTTCGTTAAAAAAGTTATGTGCGATTTATAAAATTAAATATCACCTGCTGTTACGGTGAAGGAAAACATCGTGAGGAAACCTGCATGCCTGAGAGTTCACAGGCGAGATCTAAATAATTTGTAACAACTCTATACCTATAATTATTTGTGCAAATAAACGTTTTGTCTTTGTCTTTGAATACAATCATACCCACTGCATCCGACTGCAGGTATTCAATCGACAGTTCAGGTAGAGGTCTGCGAAATGCCCCGTCAGTAACGCGACACCGCAATCAGTTGCGACCGCTACCTAGGTATGTGTGGACCCCGAACTACGAGTATGTACAATCTTAAGCTGTACACCTACTATATGTATTATTTTATTTAATACGACAATTATAAGTGAAAAGGAACTAAATCTAAAATAAAAGTAGTTAAGAAAGTTATTCCTTGTTACATCAGCTGTCTGCCAGTGAATTGAAAGTCCTGTCAAAATCGGTCTAGCCGTTCCTGAGATTAGCCGGAACAATCAGACAGACAGACAAATTTGTAATGAATGTTATTTTGGTATATTATTATGTGCCGTGTACCTATACATACGTTATTTAGTAAGAGCGGTTATTTTTATATTACAAACAGACACTCCAATTTTATTTATTTGTATAGAAGATATTCCCTAAGATAGGCGATTACTTCTGACGACCCTAGAGCATCATAAAGATACTTAGTTACCTTGGCAATCCAAGTAATCCAACTATTTTGCCAACTTGAAGTTTTGTAAAACATCGCTAGCGTGATTTAGGATACCCATTATCTTGACAGGTAGCAGAAGAGAATGTGATTCTTGAGCTGAACTTGAGCTATGGTGCCTATATTACAACAGATAAGCTTATTGGCAAAAAATGTTAGTTTGTATGCACATTTGTAAAGTATTCGAAAAATATATAAATTCTCAATTTTTTACTTATCAATATACCTACATGCTGTGTAGTGTAATATAATTGAACTGCAATAACAGTTACATTTCACCATTCCATACAGTGCTTTCAATATTCAATAACAGTTAAACTAGCATTTGGCACTAACGCCATTCCAATATACCACAATCGCTTTGATCTTAACAACCGCAAAGCTAGTACACAGTTGCACATGACGTCATTTAAACGCGTCTAAAACGCTCGTTTATTTAAACGCGTAGAAAATGCGCGTTTTTATTATGCGGATTCTTGCGATGCATAGGTTTACCACAAATAGAAAGGACAAGCCAATGCAGTTCACTTGAGTTGTGTGTATGACTTGCAATTTGCATATAAGGCGTAAAATAAAATATCACTGGCAACGACACCTCCTCAACTGCAGTACAAAACATGAAGGCTTTGCTGCGATATTCAGAGATATATCTACAACTCTCTTCATAAGATATAGTTGTAGATATATCTCTGACAAATCTCCAATGGTTGTGTTACCTGTGTCTGCTCAATAAATTAATCTTCCTTCCTCTCATCCCTTTTTAGTCCACTGCTGGATGTTAGCCTCCCTTAATTGACGCCACTCCGTACGATCCTAGGCCCTTTGAATCAAATGGTTTACCGCTTTCTTTTTAAAAACTCAATAAAGGAATATAATAAAAGAAAGAAATGACATTTATTCACAACATACACGCACATATAATTATACACAATTTAAAACACACAGAAAAAACTACATCTATTTTTGACCCAATTTTAACATAGACAAAAGTTAACAATAAATAAAAAGAAAACTAAAAAAAGAACCCACAGTCATTATTTTGTATGCGTCTACATACACGTGCTTTTTTAACACTCCAAGGAAATCAAATCTCGCCTACGCGCTTTTTCGTCGGTTAAAAAACGTCGCGTCTATATACCTCAAGGTATCATTCCATATATCCATGGCGATATTTGGTATTCGGGATGAGGATAAAATGTAGTTGCAGCATCATACTGCGAAATAGAAGTTCGACTATGGCACAGTAATCCTCACTTCGATCCGGCTTTTCATTAAATAGTACCGGAATAGGAAATGCTAGTAATGTCGGGATGGCAGGACTATGGTGGTGCTTTCGAAGTGTTTAATGACTTGGTTTTTGGTGATATTAGGTGATTTTTCTGCTTATAAAACTCCCAGAGGTCTAAATCAAAATTCCTAGTACTGTGAATGCCAATCTATAAAATGTATCACACACTGACGAAACTAAGTCGTTTTTCTGAGTAAACGGTCATGCAGGATATTTGATGTTAAGTGGCATAAGGACACCAGCGTCCAATCTCAAACAGAGAAATCCTATCTGAGGTTGTATGGTGCTTTGCTACTATGAGGACTAAGCTGTTCGCCTTAAATAAAATATCCCTAGCAATCATACTTGCCAAGCCGAAACATCGTATCTGAGGTTGTATGGAGGTGCTTTGACGACCCAAGTGGCGCAGTGGTTAAGACACCGGTGCGCTGCGCGGAAGGTCCTGGGTTCGATTCCCAGCAGAGCAGAGATTCGAATGATGAATTTGAATTTCTGTTTCTGGTCTGGGTGTGTTGTGTTGTTGTCTCGTGTGTGTCCATGGCGCCCACGACACAGGGAATCCTAGTGTGGGGCTGTGAGTGTGAAGCGTTATTTATTTATTTATTTATATTTATAAGGACTAAGATGTTCGCCTTAAAAAAGTATCTCCGGCGACCATGGCATCCAAAACACAAGGCATGAAGAACATGCTGCTTTACGGCGGGTTAAAAGGTTGGCGGTAACCTCCCCGGACAAGTTACTATGGCTCTACTACCAAAAAAATATGCAGACAAAAGTTAATTTTTTCCCTCCAATCAATCAGACCGTTATCACCAAAAGCTGGAAGAGAATACAATTAGCACTAAGCCGCCCGATGTATTCAGCAGAAAGTTTTCATTCCATTTCATTTTATCATCCGGAGAGTTATTGAGATATTGAAATGTGGAAACCACATTTTTTTTTCAACGCCTGTTGTTTAAATACGGTCTCAGATAAGGTTTTATTGGTTGCTGTAAATTGGCAATCAGCCTTACACAACACGAAGTGAAGATAGCTTAGTCCGGGTTTGAATCCCAGTTCTTTTAATTTTATCTTCTTCTTTTGATATATAAAATTCTCATGTCACAATGTTAGTTACCATACTCCTCCGAAACGGCTGGACCGATTTTTATGAAATTTTATATGCATAGTCAGTAGGTCTGTGAATCGGCTACTACCTATTTTTAATAGCCCTAAGTGGTGGGAGATGCCCACCGCTAACATTTTTATTTTATTTTATGGACAGTAAAATCATATGTGTAATAAAATTTGTTTAATAGTTTAGGCCTACTATTTTTTGAGGTTGGTGCCAAAATTAAACAATACAAACAAAATACAAAATACTTGGTACTAAAGATCTAATCGAATAAGAATTAGGAATATTATTGAATTAAAACAAGAAGTTTGTATCTCTCCAAAGTACTGCAAAATAAGCTGTTTCTAAATCATACGAAAATATATAACACTTCTTTGATAAATTTGAAGATAAAAGGCTTACTGTAGACACAAAGCCCCGTACGTACGAGTACGGCCTGTAATAGCAGCCCTAAATGTATTTTAATTGTTCTGCGGGTGGAACATTAATCATTTGGAGTAAAACAGATTTTATTTGTTAGATTTAATGAGGTTTGTCGGAACGCTGTCAAATTACATATTTGACGGAGAATAAAATTGTACTACGAACGGCCCTTATTACTAGTCAGATTGTACCTAAACTTGCTAACTAAACAAATCATAGTAAACACTATACTGCTATAATTTATAATTTGAAAAAAATTTAACCGTTGTGGAGACTTCAGCCACTCATTAAGTCTGTGAGAACATTATGATGAAATTTCATCATAATTTTTTTAAAACATGTATTAATATTCAATTAAGTAAAAATCGAGGTAAAAAGGGAATTCATACCTCATAAAGTGTTTTCTAATTAGATCTTGTGCTTATTGGCTGATACTTATATTTTATCATACTTTCATTTCGATAAAAGAGAGGCAACATACGATTGATATATTCGTCGATACGATGATTCGATTCGATTTCCATTATTAAACTAAGGTGAATACATAACTCAGCTCTCTCGCTTCTCGTAACGTAAAAATTTCGAACACGCTTAGATGCTTCTGAATAATGTTTAACGATCTCGAAAATTCCCGTAAGTGCGAGTAAGAGTAATCAAAATGCGCGCTTTTGATGTGCGAAATAATAATTGTCCTCCGCCTTTTTTATTCATACATTTCACGTTCGAAGTTGTTTACCCGTTTTATTTGGGCGTACCTACTATGACGATGATTCGCGGGGCGGAAATTGTATGGAAGATTTTTATAGACCTTTCATTTATTTATAAGACAAAGACAAAAACAAAACGTTTATTTGCACAAATATTTGCACAAATAAACGTTTTGTCCTCGAATGTAGGTATATAGGTATAGAGTTGTTAAAATTGTTTAGATCAATCTATATTCACCATTTTTAGGTACCTATACAACGGTATGCTTATTTGAGTAAGTGCTAGTCATCGTTCATTGTACTGACAACCGACGGAGAAGTGACTTCCTCAAATGACGACCACTTTTAGGGGGTCACGCACAGGCCACCCTCCGAACAGGTCGGCTGATCACCTGAAGACGATTCGAGGTCGAATTCTAAGCCACTGGGCTATCACCGCCGCAAACAAAACACTTAGTGAAATCAAAAACGAGTGAAACATTACTTACTGACCGAAAAGCGCAACGCTTCAATTTATGCCGTTTTTAATTTGGTTTTTAGGTCAAGGTGTCCCACATTACACGCGTGACGTCACGCTCGAAACGTTTGCAGGTGTGGTGACATGTAATATCGGAAGAACATGTCAATAACCCATTAATGACCCACTGGCGGGTGGGGTCTCCTCTCACAATGAGAGGGATTTAGGCCGCCGTCCGTCCCCCACGATGGCCTATGGTTGGATGGTTGGTGGACTTCACATACCCTTGAGAAAACAACGCAACGCACCCTCGTAGAGCATCAGATAGGATTCCAGATAGGGTCTTATTGGTTAAAAAGGTTTGAATCCTGACAGAAGAACCTTGAGGCGTAGAGCAACAGATAGGATTCCAGATAGGGTCTTATTGGTTAAAAATGTTTGAATCCTGACAGAAGAACCTTGAGGCGATAGACTTACTCGTAGTTCAAGAAGTTAGAAGCAAACTCGTAGTAGCAAATATTCCATATTTGCTTCTAACATGAAAAAAAATAATTCTCGCCTCAACGTTGTCTATGACCTATACGTGTCTGCCGTTTAAATGTCAAAGAAGCAACAATCTCCTCAAGTAAAACATTTTACGCTATAAATAAAAACCAATCTAAATTTCATTTTTCTAGACTTCGTAGGTTGTTTGTTGATATTCAGTACAAGCATTTGATTTTTATAAGTACTAGACTAGAACATGTTTCATTAAATTATACTTGAGCCTATAAACTTTGACATGAAACACAAAATATGAGGGTCTTAAGAAAAAATTTATACATCAAAGACTTTTGATTGAACCTACTTGGGTAACTTGATTAGAGTAACGTTTTATGTTATGAGTAGCTGATTTTTATGACGTCGATCCTATAAATAAAAATTAATAAAATAAAAGATAATATTATGATTCAGAAATCGTTTTGTTTGGTATGTAGGGTACATGGCAGAGGTAGCAGTTATCTGTAACTCATTTTAAGTCCCACCGTTGGGTACGGATCCTAACGAGGAGAGGACTAAAGCAAACTCCACCACGCTGCTGCAATGCGGTTTGGTGATTCATCTGATATTGAATGGGCACCCACGAACTCCTCAAATAAAGCGGGAATTCTAAGGATTCTAAGAGGATTCGAATCCAAGTATTTCGAGTAAGAGGTTGAATTCTTAGCCACCGGGCTACCACCGCTAATGCGCTAGTTCTGTTGGATAACTTCATAAAATAATATGAGGATTTTGCTCATACCTTTAAAACTCTCATGACTGTTTAAAATGTTGCCGCTTTGTTAAAGTAGTTTAATTTCAGCTGTTAACATTTTTCAACTGTGATTTAATATGGTGTGTTATGTCGGGTACTTTTCATTTTGAAATTTTCCAACTCGAAATGCTCCCGGGCATTATGGCTATAAATTACCTTTACCTTTGAAAACCTAAACGTTACGTGCCGCTAAAGTTTTTAATATGACTTTTGACTTCATTCTGTTGACGTTAGGATTTAATTTATTCAAAGTTCGTATAATTAGAATAACAGTCTCTATTATACATATTTTATGGGCGACTAATTAGGAAAAGTTTAAATTACTGTGGTTACAGTTCGTATACCTATTTTTAAATCTGAGTTTTTTTACAGTTGATGTGGTTTTAGGAAAGAGTACAGATTTGTAGTTTAAAGAGAAAGAAAATTATTTGTGATTTAATTTTGGGTACACACTTTGCATGTCGGTAGTTCCTATCCCGTATAAATTACAATTTTTTTAATCAAATTATAATCACTGTTTAAGATCGTTAAGTAATTATTACATTTTTATCTTTCAAATATTTTCAAACTTTTTGATAATTTTTCAGATGTAGTCCATCAAAACATTCTTACACCTACATAAAACCTTGCCCCGTTTCATAACACAGTTTAAAGTTTTAAGTCGGTCTTAGTTTAATTTCGTCCTGAGTTTAAACATGGTCATGTCGGGATTTAATTTTGGAATTTTCCAACTCTAAAGTTTCCCGGGAGCATTACGGCTATAAATTACCTTTACCTTTGTATCCTAAACGTTACGTTACGTGCCGCTGAAGTTTTTAATGTGACTTTTGACTTCATTCTGTTGACGTTAGGAGTTTACTTCGCAAACTGGTTCATTCGTGTAATTAGACAAAAGGTATTAATACTGTTGGAGGTTTAGAAAAATTATGTTTTGTAAGTTGGGGTAAAATTTCTCCGTATACTCTAAGGGATAGATTTTTTTTGTTTAAATAATGGACCAATATAAACTTGCTGTTATTTGGTTTCTGTCGTGCTTCTTAGTTTTATCTTAGGTCTTTACGTGTTTACACGTACATATTATTATTCCTTCAGTTTTTAAATCGTACTAGAGATTGCCAAGTAGTCGAAATTCGACTATAAGTCACACAACACGTCATGTTTGTATAGACAAACATGATTTGTCATAGGTCAAAGTACTCAAAATAGCGTATTTTTTGATAAATTTCATGCATATCTAATGCATTTTACGTACAAATATTATAATTTGTGCATTCTTCTCCATGTAAACTTGAACTGTACCAAATTTCAACTGCTCTATTGGCGTAGTGAGCTGTAAATAGTACCTAAAATTTTTGCTTCACGTATTAATATAGGATATACATATAATATAGGATTGTTTTTATCTTCAGCATAGCCCAACTATTGCGTGTCATCATCTCACTATATAATTCAATACGCAAAAAGAACGGTATCGCGTGTGCTGTATCGCGTATGTGTAAATAACGGCAAACGTGGCGATGGCTTGCACGCGCATAGATAAAAATACTTTGCTAAGTTTCTAGGTTAACATTTTCGTTTTCCATAAATTCTCTAAAAAAAATTTTATACGTTTATACATAGGTATAGCAGCGGTGATAGCCCAGTGGCTTAGAATTCGACCTCGAATCGAGGGGTCCGGGTTTGAATCCCAGTGGCACGCACCAATGACTTTGTAATATGGGCATAAAGGCATGCGAAGTCCACCAACCCCCAGTAGGCCAGCGTGGTGGACTAATGTCTACATCCTTCTCATTGTGAGAGGAGACCCGACCCTGTAGTGGGTCATTAATGGGTACTGACATGACATGACATAGGTATTATGTCCTGTGCTTACAGAAATGCCTATTAAGAATAATTTTGTGGAAAACAATGCTGTGTATATTTTTGTCGTATGCCTTCTAAATTTATACTAATAATGTAATAAAATAACTTATAACTAAATCATTAACACTAAATTTTGTTACCAGTCATGAAAAAACGACTGAAGGACTGTAAATTTAATTTGACGTGGTAGTAATTCAGTGGCCCTGAGAAACATAATTATAGGGTACATAGATACATAAAAAATTAGTTCCTAAGTTCAACGTGAACTGACTCGCACAGCTCGTATTATAAAAAATGCAATGAAAATAACGTAAAAAAACTCTATTTCAGTCTCAAGGTGCACATTTTAACTGTTTTCTTTTATTGTTACAGATCACATATGCGTCCAGCGAAGAAGAAAATTCAGGAATGCGCCGGCACAAAGAAATGACTAGCGTCGTAGCAAAATGGCTCACAAATGTTGGAAGACATGGCTGAAAGTCGCTTGCACACTCATTTTCACGACAACAACAATAGCTGACTTCACTACAGAATGCCAACGACCATGTGATTGTCGGTGGCAGTCCGGCAACAAGGCAGCAATTTGCTCGAATTCAAGTTTAAAAGTCATCCCTGCGAACCTCAGCAGCGACATACAAATCCTAGATCTATCGAACAACAATCTCCAACAACTGCACCAAGAAGCGTTCAAACGAGTAGGACTAAGCAACCTCAAGAAGCTATTCCTCAAGGACTGTAGCATAGAAGTTGTTCACAAAGCCGCGTTCACGACTCTAGCGATTATGATAGAATTGGATTTATCCAAGAACCGGATACGATACCTCCACCCGGACACATTCAAAGGCACCGAGAAACTAAGATTAATAAACTTGAGCAACAACTTCGTGGACAAGTTGGAAGACGGGCTGTTCCGCAACTTAAAGTTCCTTCAGAAAGTCGAGGTGAGCAACAACAGGATAGTACGCATCGGGACTAAAGCATTCGTGAACTTACCGCAGCTGAAAATCCTAAGATTCGACGGCAACAGCCTGAGTCACATGAAACCTGAAACTCTGATGGGTTTGCGCAATTTGTCCGGATTAGATTTGCACAACAACCCGTGGCGTTGCGATTGCAACTTGCAAACGTTTAGAGACTGGGTGATCAGTCATAACTTATACACTCCGCCTACTTCGTGCGCCGAGCCGGCGTCGATACGGGATAAACTTTGGAATGAATTGGATTCATCTAACTTCGCCTGCCGACCTACTATCCTGGAGCCGCTGCCAGACGCGACGGTCAAAAGTTACGATGAAAACGTGACTCTGGTTTGCAAAGTAGTCGGGAATCCCCCGCCGGAGGTGATATGGCGATTCAATGGGAAGAATATTGAGATGAGATCCTTCGGAGAGATTCGGTACAGCTTAGCAGAGAATACTATGGATTTGATACGGTGGATGAATTTAACGATTTTTAATTCAAGATACAGTGATAGAGGAAACTATACTTGTGTCGCAGAAAATCCTGGCGGTAAAGACGAAAAGACCATAACCTTAGTCCTATCAAAGTACGGTGGTCACGGTACCATAGCTGGTATGGATACAGATTCATTCGCCATCCTCATTGGTAGTTTAACTGCCATAATTATTATTTTTGGCGGAATACTAGCAGTTTGTTATTTTACGTCACAGAACAGTGAGTTGAAAAGACTGATTAAAACTGATACCAGGTCTTCTAACGGTGAGGCGTTGATTGAAGGTTCAGTGACCTCAGAGATAGAGAAAGGCTCAAAGCCCGAGATAAACCCCGTATCAAAGCCTCCGAGGAAATACGAAGCGCCGTCCATTACCAGTGAAGCCACTGAGATGTCTGAACTCAATAGGACTCTGTTGGATAGTGATTCAGTACTAGGTAAGCGGCTAAATTCCTTGATCTTTGAGTTAATTTTACTATAAGATATATGTAGGTATTTTTAATTTCTGGAAAATTATACAAAAGTTGAATTTATTTTAATTATTTACTCAAAAATAAGTGCGAATACCCTGTAGTGGGTCATTAATGGGGTACTGACAAGTGCGAATAAAAATAATCATACTACTCTTCAGATAAATTTTGAATATAATAGAATTTTATGGAGACGTGTAAAAGTTCATAAAACGTGTCTTTCTTCGCACTTAATTTAAGTGTACAGAAAAAGACTACATTTTAATATTCAAGCGACATTAAAGAGAGTCTCAGAGAACGATGTTAATCTGAAAATGAATTTTGAGCAAAATATTCATAATAATTATAATAAAAGACTCCATAATTCAATTCAAAAGACGAGAAAATTGTGATTTTCAAATGAATGGGTTCCACGTGAAATGAAAATCTACATAAGCTGACGCTTTACACAAGGTATTACGGAATACTCCATTTTGGCTCGTATGAAATGTACCTAAGCGATATTTTATTTGGCACATAAAAATAGTGGACTAGCGGCGTGTACTCCAAAACCATTTTCTCTCCATCCGCTCAATTTACTCTGGAACAACACACGCCTCATTGTTTTTTATTTCCACCTTGGTCATAATATTTTTCCTTTCATTGCTTCTTTTGCTCTATCGGAAAAGTCACCGTTAAATATTTACTCTTATTCCCCTTATTGCAACGCTTTTATTAAACCGCAATAGAAAAATCTAGTTCATTCTCGAACATTCCGCACGCCGCTTGAGACATGACTGAAAAACATATGGCTGCCCACTGATTCATTACTTCAATTAAATTTTTCCAGCTCTTATATAAATTCCCTTTCAACGCTCGCCGTTCTAGAATAATCTAGCGATTCTCAAATTGAATTGCAGATAGTTAACGAGCTGCGGAATTAAACGAAAACTTTCAAACTGATTTATGTTTTAAAACCGCCATTATGGATTTATTGGGGTTCAAAATCTGCAGAAACACTCGCAGTGTCTGCGGCGGTTGAATAATTTGTCATAATTTATTACGCTCAACTATTTTCAATAGAGCATTCTTAGAGTTCGCATGCTTTGCTAGCTCGACCATAAAATTTAATGAGGTCGACTTTCCTTTGTAAAGGCCCGATTGAAGTAACAAAACAACAGTGGCGTGCCAAATTTTCGGAATGTCAAAGAGTTGCAATTAGTTTTCCCTCGGAAAAATTTCGCTCACTCGACCGTTGGACAAAAAGGTCCGAAAACGACAACCGATTGCCAGAGACTTTATTCCCGTGGAATCCGTTTCTAGTTTTCTTTCAAATTTGTCTTTGTTGGAAGCGATGTTTTCGATGTTTTAAATGGAATGATTGAAAATAGGCATCTACTGGAGGTTTTATTATTCTGCTTGGACGATCACTTACTGAAAGTAGCAATCGAGCTGCCATTAAACTTTGTCATCTACTATATTATATTATACGTGTAAAGCTTTTCTTACATCAATAGACATTTGTGTAAATGTGAAAGGCAGACCAGCAATTAGAGGACCTTTGTCCACGGTTGAACCTCTTACATTTAATGTAAATTGTACTTAATCCTATTTGAGGTCGGAGATAGTTGTCAGTGTCAGTGACCAATTAACATTAGGAGTCCATGTGGGCTTGTCAGCTATAGTATAACCAACTAGCTGACCCAGCAGGCTTCGCTCTGCCAATGAATTTATTTTTATTTTTATTTAATAGCCTATGTTACTCAGGCTGAATGTAGCTTTCCAATGGTGAAAGAATTTTTGAAATCGGCCCAGTAGTTTTTGAGTTTATTCGTTACAAACATACAAAAATACAAATGTTTCCTCTTTATAAAATTAGTATAGAAGTATAGATTAATCACCTTAAAATCTAGATACATTATGGAATGTTACGAATTTGGATCTTACGGTTTCTTTTATTTTGTTCCAGCATCAACCGAAGAGAGCAGTCGACATCCAGAGCTGGAACTACCTAAAATCTCCAAAGAGATTTTGTTGGACCGGCTATCCCAAGACCATCAAGCGTATCCTCCTGACCTCTTATCCTTTCCTCTCAGAGGGAGTGCTCAAGTGTCACCAGAAGGAGGCATTTCAAAAGACCGATCAACAGAAAGCCCAACCAAATCTCCAGGGTATGGGGTATCGCAAATAAACTCAGCACTCTACAGCAGGCTACATTACCCTACTACCTTCCAAGGCACCATGCCTCTCATGAACAGCAAAGGCTACGTTACTTTACCAAGAAGACCGAGAGCAAACATGCCAGAAAACTTACGCCCTCAAGTCTTTTCCACACTAAACGGAGTCATACCATACTACGACAACTTTAACATGAAGTTGTTCGGCCAGGGTGGCACGTACTACAGCCTCAACAAGAGTGAAATGGACTTGGGGCCGGTGAACAAGTCGATAAACTTCAACGACGGCTCCGAAGACATTGAGCCCGCGCCGTCGCCAGCGCCGGGAACACCTCACGCGACCATCCCTAGAAGTAGCTTAAGTTCCCCGAACATTCACAACCAGTTGCTGGCGCTACAAGCGATTTCAATAAACGCAGCCGCGAGGGCATTGAAGTCGGAGCAGCGGCCTCTGAAAGTCAGCTTGGAGAACGAGAGCCTACTGAAAAACCCAGTGAGAGACAACCGAGGATATAGTGTTAATGTAGTTAGTGGAACTTTAGGTAGAACAAGGACAGTCCCGAACCCGCCCTCGAAACAGAGGAAAAGGAGTTCCATGGACCTTAAAGAACCTTTCTTAAACGCGATCGAGAACGCAACTCAAGTGTAGAGTTAGGACTTAGTGATGGACTTTAGTTAGTGATGGTATAGAATTTTTAAAAGAAGATTGTAATTCTAATAACGTATTCTGGACAGTTGAAGTGCACAATTTTATATATCATAGTAGACGGATATAATAACTAATATTTTAAGCAAAACGTTTTAAATCAAGCAGTTATTGAGGAATTTGTAATAGACGGAAAGTAATGTTGTTATGACGTGATTGTGTTAATAATAGATGATAATAAAAAGGGATTGTAAACTTGTATCTATCTGTGATTGACGCAAATGTTCATGTTTGTTTTCCAGTCGTTTATTTTCCTTTATGTAGCGTTAATGTTACGAAACGAAAAAAGCGACTCAAAATTTAATATTTCTATATATTTTTGTGTTGTTTCTATATTAAGGCCAAAATAATAATATTGTCCTCTGTTTCAAATAAACCAATGTTTTTTCGCCCTAATCCTTCAAATTTCTCACAGTATCGTTTGTGAATATATGAGTTAGACTGTCATAATCCTTACCTTCACGAACAACAGACCTTTATTGTTTATCTCTTTCTTTTATAACCTTTGAGCCATTAGGGAATAATTTAATTCAGCTTTGAGACGTGAAATGAAAAAATTCGAACAAAAGATATGAAACCAAAGGCCTAAGCAATAAAGATTGCTTTTTCGTCGAGAATAATGAGAGTATTTTTAATAATAACGCAGCTTGTGGATCGGACAAAGAATGGTTTAAAAGTATAATAACGTGTTTCATTAATTCCAGTTCAGATGGCGTTAGATTAACTCAATCGGTCTAATAGTATTTTCATTTTGGTATAAAATCAAAAATTGTGATCTACTCGTACCTATATTTTGATTTAATATTTTGTTACCTATACATATTTGTATAGCGCTCTAAACTACCAAGCAGTTACTAATATTTACTAAACAATTATTATTATTTAGTATATTAGTTCACCACTGATAAAAATCTGTTTCTTTTTAATCGGGTTAGTACTGTTAGTAGGAACTTATTTTATAATCTAGGTACTATTTTCTAGTTTTTTTATTACTTATATAGAAATTGTAATAAATTTAAGCAAAACCACTACTTCAGACACTAATAAATAGTAATATTAAATTATGCCCAATCAGGAAAAATGTATGTTAATGAAAAATGTATTAACCAATTTGTTTTTAACTGACAATAAAACCAACCAGTGTCATGTGTCTTCCTCGTAGTAATCTTTCAAATGCTCTAATATCTTCATGTCAATGTTTCTTTGGCAAAAGCTAAATGTAAATGACTGTTATGTTTTTGATTGTCCTATTAAGATTATATCTGAATAAAATATAACAATAGAAATAAGTTTTAAAAAAGAGTCTATTAATAATATTTACAACTGTAAAATTTTTAAACTAGAATAAAATGTAATATCATGTCATAATACGATACTTCTACTAATACATACACAAATTGATCGATTGTAAATAAACCATGACATCTTATAGAACAGATAGTCTTGTAAAAGTTATCACGGTTTTAGATTATATTTTTTAATTCTTTAATCTGTATTCAATGTGTTTGATTGTGTTTGATGACTGATGCATTTGATTGCGGATGAAAAAACTTATTTAGGTACAGAAAGTATCTGTTGATGTAACATCCGAATGTAAGTTATGAATGTTTTGTATCATTATTTACCGCTAGTATATTGTTTTGTAGTTTCTTATATGCTGACTCGAATACTACCATATATTAACACGTATTTTCCCTTGACATCAGCCTTTATCCTTTATTACAAATGTGGCTATTATATCCTACTACTATGTATGGATGGGTGTTTGTAAATCTTTCACGCAAAAATAGCTGAACAGATTTGGATGAAATTTGGTACACAGATAGATCATAACCTGGATTATTATATAGGATAATTTTTTTCCTTCTCTGCAACAAGTTTTAGCGCGGGCGAAGTTGCGGACACAGTCTAGTACAAAAATATATTTTCAAATCCAACTGGTACTAACGGATACTAGCGCATTCAAACAAACAACTCTTCAGCTATTTTATTTATTAGTGCAGATTAAAAGGTGGTTTCAAACGCAACAGCTGTTTAAGTTTTTAAACACTGTTTTGTAGTAACTTCTGTACTATCTTCAAGAATACTACTTATTAGCACCTGTCGCTAGACTGCCGTAGAGTACGTAGTGAAAGTTTTCCACGACTTCAGAGTAACTGAAACGTGCAGGTGAACTTAGCAGCTTCCAGAACACAGATCGGATTTATCTCTTCCCGTCGGAAGTCAAATGCACCCGGAATTGGAATTCAGTTAAAATTCGAACTACACTTAAGTTTGGAATTCATTCGACTACAAGTCTGCCGCCGTTGCATTGAATAGGAAATTGATCTTTTTTCGCGTTATCGCCGGGAATTTTTTTCAGCCGCTTTTTTCTCCTAATCTACGAAAGGCTGAAGGGAAAGAAAACGCGTGTGTTGTATTTTAACAAATTTGTAATATGAAGTTCCTAAAGTTAAAGGTCTCGTTTTATCCGAGAATGTTTTTTAATATGTCATTGTCTTTAAACCATTAGTAAACCCCTTGTCCTTCTTGCCATGACGCTTGCAAATGTTTGTCGTATGACAACGTCCTTGCTACAGAGGTGTTCGAATTTTGTCGTGTTGGTTGGCCTTTGATTCCAACGGTTTCCCGCTTTCTTCTTCAGGTCGTTCCTTTTAACTAAATTTGGTCGCCGCTTGTTCCCCATCGGTTGCCACTTTAATTTGCAAACTTTGAGAGCTATGTCAGTCACCTTCGTTCTTCTACGTATTTCATCATACCAACATATGAGTATGTGTCAGTAACCCATTAATGACCCACTTCAGGGTAGGATCTCCTCTCACAATGAGAGGGATGCAGGCGTTAGTCCACTACGCTGGCCTAATGCGGGTTGGTCGACTTCACGTGCCTTTGAGAACATTTTTTTTGTGAACTCTCAGGCATGCAGGTTTCCTCACGATGTTTTCCTTCACCGCAACAGCAGGTGATATTTAATTTTATAAATCGCACATAACTTTTATTACAAAGTCATTAGTGCGTGCGACTGGGATTCGAACCCGGACCCCTCGATTCGAGGTCGAACTCTAAGCCACTGGGCTATCACCGCTACGATCATACCAGTATGTTCCGTGGTAAATGCATCAGTTGATCACATGTCTATTGTATAAAAAATCACTTCATTAAGATTCCAATATTGGTGCTTATGAGAATAATAATGAATTGCATTAATATACTTACTAAATATCTATAAAAATAAACTGTAAATTAAAAATTTATATAAATTAATCTTAATTAATTGTAATCTTCCAAAACGCTTTGTTTGTATGTATGTATGTATAACAATGGTGGTTATAAGCCGAAGCAATTGTTATAGATTTTAATGAGACATGGTCACATTTAACTGAATAACAATTATTCAAAACTGAGTAGTTTAATGATGAGTTTATATTTCTGAATTGTATTTATTTATATTGTATGTTCTTAGCACTTTCAATTAATTTAAAAAATATGTGGTTAACGGTATAACGAGTATGGTTCGAGAATGAAACGTTACTCATATAATTCGAAAGAAATGTGCTGTTACCCTATTTAAAATGTTTTGTTCAAAATTGCTGTAACTTATTATTTTAAAAATGTAATTAAATTAATTAGAAATGGACGAATGAAGAGAAATATTCTTTATCTATTAGATGCAATTGTATAAAACCATTACAAAATGATATTGTAAATAATTATAATATTATACATATAACGTAGCGTAAACTTAATAATTATTTAATGTGCCGTAATTAGATAAATGTGGCCATGCCTTAATAGTTACATTGTACATAACTATATCTCCAAATTTTCTTACATAAAAATATTTATAGAAAAAAATATTCTAGACAAAATGGTTTGATAAATTAAATACTAATAGTATGTTATTCACTAGTTGAAAATATGTTTTAACTGTAAAAATGTAAATATTATAATACCTAATTCAAGTTATTGGTGTGAAAGTTAGTCTGATCTGAGAGAGTGCAAGTTGGACCAAAGGATTGGATTACGAATGTAATAATAATATAAAATAAAAGTTTTAAATACTAAAATGACTTTAATTTTCTTTTTAAAGTACTATGTTATATCTAAGCAAATTTGACTTTAAATAGTAAATTTTAATAGAGACCCATGTAATCCCCCCTTTCAGCCCTTGGTAGTCCACTGGTGGACATGGGCCTCCCCTATTCGATGCCACTCAACTCGGTCCAGGCCTGAATCCGACGGTTTCCTCCGACCTCAAAATGATAAAATAGTAAAAGCAAAATAAGATAAAACATCGCACCAAGAAAACGTAAGTCAGATGATGCATTAAAAGCAGTTATTATCGTAACGAGACTCCTTCAAAGAATGGGGAACAAATTTAGGTCACTAGGGATGTGCTACGCTAGAATACAACTAGGCATACTCGTAAGTAAAGACTGTTTTATTTCCAGATGGAGCAATAGTTTACTAGAGAGAAAGTAAAAGTAGGATCAACTTTTAAACTTTTCAAAGATATAAAAGAGTCTAGAACACTTATGGAACAGCATAATAAAAAATACTGTAATAGTTGAAAAATATGTTGATATGAGTTACATAACCCCATGTAATGTATGTAATGCATGCCTGAGAGTTCACAAAAAAAGATCTCAAAGGTGTGTTAAGTCCACCAACCCGCAGAAGGCCAGCGTGATGGTCAAAGGCCTACATCCCTCTCATAGTGAGAGGAGACGCGACCTTGTAGTGGGTCATTAATGGGTTACTCAAACTCAAACTCAAACTCAAAAGCTTTTATTCATTATTAGGTACAATTTGTGCACACTTAATGAAAGTCATACAGATAAATTATACATTCTACATTCATCCGCTTTGATCGCCCCTCAGGCAAAACGTAGACTGGGAGAAAAAAGCGGGCGGAAAAAAACTCCCAGCACTCTTTTAAAAGTAACAATGAATACAGTTAAACAAAATACAATCGGCACATCACTAGCGGCCGCTAACTCGGTTTGGGCGGCGTTTCTAAGTGTCGGCGTCGAATTGAATTAGAGCTCTTTTGTTCGCGGTCTGTGGAAGGGTCATTAGGCGCCCTTGGAACTAATATCGATGGCTTCCTAAAGAGGACTGAATTAGTTTTGAATATTGTAAGGGAACAGGATGGAAAGAAAGAAAATGAATAGTAGTTTTAAAAACAATAAACGAAACGCTTTTAGAAAATCCAAAGTCAAAAAAGCAATACATTTTTTACACTATTCTTAATTAAAATTTATCTTTTACTTTTTAGTTTGGATTTTAGAAAAACTTGCTTTTTTACCTGCCAAATAAAATCATTAGTTAATTATACAAACAAGAACACTGCAGGAGCTTATCCGGTAGGAGTCCGGCATAGTAGCTGCTATAAATGACGATTGGACGAATGTGCAGAGAGCGGCGATAGCCCAGTGGCTTAGAATTCGACCTTGAATCGAGGGGACCGGGTTCGAATCCCAGTGGCTTTGTAAAAAAAGTGATGTGCGCTTTATAAAATTAAAATATCACCTGCTGTTACGGTGAAGGGAAACATCGTGAGGAAACCTGCATGCCTGAGAGTTCACAAAAAAAATGTTCTCAAAGGTATGTGGAGTCCACCAACCCGCAGTAGGCCATCGTGGTGGACGGCGGCCTACATCCTTCTCATTGTGAGAGGAGACCCGACCCTCTAGTGGGTCATTAATGGGTCACTGACAAGACAGTGACCACTAAACTACAGGTGGCCTGCATACCCGTTTGCTACTCAAACTCTTTTTAACAATAAACATTAAATAAGTATACAGCCTGCAAATATCAAAGCCTACTATCGTAACCAAAGTTACTTCGAAAGAAACAGAAGATAAAATGAAACATGCAATGTATTCCAAACATTTCAAACCCGTTATGACTGGCAAAAAGAAATCCTAACATTAATTGTTCCTCCCAAATTAATTGGACGACTGGTTAAATTTTAACAACCACCATTAGTCCTGGCTTCCTCTGATGAAAAGGAAAAATCTCGCTTTGTGAGACTCGTAAAGTTTTAAGGGTTAGCACGGATACAGATCTAAAAAGATAACGCACGTTTGCCCATCAGTATGAGGAATGCCTGCCACTTTTTGTGTAGTACCTATTGAGATAAAACAAAAACGTTTTAGTGATGGGAATCCTACACTGTTGTTTTTTAAAGCATAGAAAAATTAAAGCATAGAAAATTATATTTGTAGGAATCTAAAATGAGAATTTGTGTGCCAAAATAGTACTTATATTTGCGTGATCTATTTAGATCTCTAGCTGTGGTTAGTCCGAATAAATTCTTGTCCGAATTACCCATTTCCCTCGCTTGTTTTTTGATTTAGTTACTTTACTTTTGGGTGAATTGTCCTGATTTAGGTGTTTTCTTTTAAGAGTTTTTTCCGTGAAAAAGTAAGAGTAGGTCTGTACGCCAGGTAGAAATAAATTTACAAACTCAAGCTATTTTGTATTCTTAAGTATTATAATGCAATGGGCACCATCGTTAATTTAGATAGATAGGTAATTAACTTATAATAAACTGCCAAAAACGGCAAATCTTCATAGATTTTGTACAATAAATAATATACCCACGTTGTGACGTCATAAATATTTCACATTCACATTGTATGCTCTTACGCTTTGAGAGAGAATATAATATGGAGACTATAATTGTAGTATGCAGATTCCTTAATAAAAATACATACTTATGTAGCTAATTTACACCCAGACAGAACAAACACTCGTGCTCATCACACAGATATCTAGCATGGGTGGAAATCAAACCCACAACCTCTGGCGCTGTAGCCTAACCACAAAACTAACACCAGTCAATAACACTAGATAAGCCGATAATAATATTCATGTATATGTATAATAGGTTTGCCTTGTCCTTAACCATAAGCAATGGAACATAACGACGGCTTATAAGCCCTCCTTAATGGGCATTTCATTAGGGAGGTGCGGTAAATAACGTTTATTATGTACAAACTGTCCTGGAGGGTTACATTTGAGGCGAATATCTCAAGTCCACAAGCTCAGAGTCGCTCTGAGGGCAATGGAGAGAGCTATGCTCGGTATTTCTCTACGTGACAAAGTCAGAAATGATGAAATCCGCAGAAGAACAAAGATAACCGACATAGCTCTTAAAGTTTGCAAATTATAGTGGCAATGGGCTGGCCACATTGTTCGCAGGACTGATTATCGATGGGGGAAAAAGGTCCTCGAATGGCGACCACGTTTAGGCAAAAGGGGCACAGGCCGCCCTCCGACCAGGTGGACTGATGACCTGAAGAAGACAGCGGGAAACCGTTGGATTCAGAGGGCCCAGGACCGGGCGGAGTGGTGTCAATTGGGGAAGGTCCAGCAATGGACTACCAAAACATGCAAACATGTACTGTAGACTCATCTGGGGTTTGTGTAAGCATTCGGTTATCGTTCACCATCAGGAAGATATAGATTGTTTGCTAAGCTTCAATATAAAAATTTAAATTCTCCAAAAATTCCAGTAAGAATCTGGAATGACGTCATACCAAGCTGGTCGTCAAGTTATGCCAGAACGCTCTTTACAAATATCGCAACAGAATTTTTAACTGAACAGCGCATATATCTCACGAACGAAATAAGACCACGTCGAGGTATCAAAGAGGACAGGGTAACCATATTTTGGGACTTTCTAAAAAAATCCTGTTTATATTAAATCGTAGATAGTAAAGCGCATAACAATATGCCGATAAGTTCAAACTTAGCCCGAAGTATATTTCAAGTTTGGCGACTTCAGTTAATAATAGTCAATGTGTTAATGAGCTTAATTGTGTAAAATAAATAAAACTTCTCTAACGAAGCAGTAAGTAAGTTTTATAAGTTTAACAGCTAATTGAAATTCATATCCTCCAATTATAGATATTTCTCCTAAGTGGCTACGACCAATTTTATGCTACTCTTGAGGTTTTGTCTCTCCTCCCTCTCCTCCACTTTCAAATCTGTTTCTAAAATCTCTACATATTTGGTATAATTTATCTTTAAGTACCTATCGGTTTCTAAAATCTCTACATATTTGGTATAATTTATCTTTAAGTACCTATCGGTTTCTAAAATCTCTACATATTTGGTATAATTTATCTTTAAGTACCTAATAACATTCCTATCTTTCAGCCCTTTAGCCCTCTTTAGCCCTTCTCAGTCCTCTGTTAGACATGAGCCTTTCCTAAATGATCGGTTCCTAGTTCTTGGGCTCTCTGATTCCAACGGTTTCCCATTATCCTTTTAAGACTGTGAGTCAACTGGTCGGAGGGTAACCTTTATTCCTTTTGCCTAAATATGGTCGAAATTCGTGTCACTTTGTGCTCTATTTGTTATCAGTCTCTTAAACAATTGAGCCAGCCTATTGTCACTTTCATTTGCTTACTTTGAGAGCTACTCGTATGTCGGTTGCCTTCGTTCTTTTACGAATTCCATAATTTTGTTGTTTTAACCCATTAATGACCTACTACAGGGTCGGGTCTCCTCTCACAATGAGAGAGATGTAGGCCTTAGTCCACCACGCTGGCCTACTGCGGGTTGTTGGACTTCACATGCCTTTGAGAACATTTTTTTTTGTGAACTCTCAGGCATGCAGGTTTCCTCACGATGTTTTCCTTCACCGTAACAGCAGGTGATATTTAATTTTATAAATCGCACATAACTTTTTCACAAAGTCATTGGTGCGTGCCACTGGGATTCGAACCCGGACCCCTCGATTCGAGGTCGAATTCTAAGCCACTGGGCTATCACCGCTGCGATAATATATAATTTTGTACCCTCCAACAATATGAACATGGCCACACTAACCAGACGTACCAGTGCAGTACTAAACATGTCATTTCTGGCATCGCTTACCATCCCGCTCGTTTATTTAACCTCTTTCGCCGTTTTGAAGTACATTTGATTTTATGTTACTGTGATTGAGATTTTCATTAAATGATCTTTCAATTAGGGGACGTAACATGGGGACAAGAAAAGGAACCGTAAAACAAAGAAAGATATCCAGACACACATATCCAAAATAAAAAAAATCCTATCTTAGGTATGAGAACTAAGATGTTCGCCTCATAATAATATAAACCTCGGAAACCTTACGTCCTCAGCCGAAACACAAGATATGAAGAAAATGCTGCTTTACGACGGGTTAAGAGGCTGGCGGTAAGCTAAAAAAGGTTTCCAATCAAGTTAAACTAAACTTCCTTACTCTCAAAACTGAGACATAAGAACTGGCTTCAAAGCAGGTTTCGAGGCCGCTGGAGCAACCTGTAAAGTAGATTACTTAATAAAAGTTGGGAATTTGATATTTATTCAGAAGTAGTTAAACGAGGCACCGCTTTAGCTAGACTGATATTAATTATTCCTTGGAAACTTTAGCTTGAACAATATAGGAATATAAGATTGTACTTATGTGTAGATCGTCATAATATATGGTAAATTATGAACGCCCTTCAATATTTCCGCTCACATCCTTTCAATGTGTGAGAGGAAATATTTGATGTAATGCTTTATTCCTGTGGATTTTTGTATGGACTTACATTAAGATTCTATTTCACCACTTAAGGCGGTGATTGCCCAGGGGCTTAGAATTCGATATTGAATCAAGGGGTCCGGGTTCGAATCCCCACGCACGCAGTGGCACGCACCAGTGACTTATCACCTGCACCAATATCACCTGCTGTTACGGTGCAGGAAAATATCGTGAGAAAACATGTATCTTTGCCTGTGAGTTCCCCAAAAAAAGTCCTCAAAGGTATCTGAAGTCCACCAACGCGCAGTAGGCGTATTGTGGGAGGAGACCTGACCCTGTACTGGGTCATTAATGGGTTACTGATAGACAGAAGTTTGTCTGTCGGACCTCGAATTTATACCTAAAACTTGAAAAGAAATATCCTGAAAGAACCAAAACATTCAACAAATATTCAAGCTCAACAGAACATTTCCTTGAATGGTCCGCAGCATCCTGCCTCGGATAAATCTCCCGAAGCCGTCAGCAAACTGCGCTTCCACGCAGTATTGAATTCAGCAAATAAGAAACATATTCGCCAATATCCGAACTCCTTCAAAAATTTGAAATTTTAACTGAAATACATACAGAAACTTTATAAAATGACGGCTTGAGTGGCGCAGTGGTTAAGACAACGGTGCGCTTTGCGGAGGGTATAATAAAAGAATTTAGTCAATAAATAAACGAACTCTTAACAAAACTACCACAGGGTTCCGCTATAAAAATAATTAAAGAAAATATCGACACAAAACAAAACTAATGCTTTCCATCCGATATTTTATTGAACATCGAATAAACGGGGAAATTTTCTGCGATCTAATTCAATGTAAGATAGTTTTTCCTTATTGATATAGATTATGGATAATAACATCAATTTGTAGTAATAAGTATTAGTTTTTCATATTGCGTTATTCTTTTTGAAATATAACGCAATATAAAAAACGACATAAAAGCTAGACATGTAGACAAATATGTTGCAAGTAAGTAGTAGAACTATTTTTTTGTGTGATTTGAGCTAAGAGGGTATGCGATCTAAGATTATAATGTATGTGAACTAAGACTCTAGGTCCGTAGGTATTTGGCTATAACCCATTATAGTCTGGAACTGCGGAAAAAACAACGGGTGCAGTTATAAAATAAAAATAATAAAAAATAAAAAAAAAATTAATCGACTTCAAAAAAGTATGAAATAAAATTTGGTACATACATTAGGCCTTCAATTTTTTGAGGTTGGTGTTTTTTGTGTCAATTATTTTGTTCCTAATGTCAAATTTAGGCAGAATTGAAATTGTTCAACAGTGAACTACATGGGGCTGAAGTAATGACGTATAAAAATGACGGATTCAAAAATGAACCTTTAGCTATCATCAACGTACTCGTGGATCTATAGCTGCTTATGAAAAGTAGCTACGATTAATTTTATTTTTGAAAATATAAAAGATATAAGAGATGCCTCAAATTTTATAAATACGCGTGTGACTACTGCACAACTGTTTTGTGAAGAAAATTTAATTTATTTTTTGGATCAACTCCTTTGTATACCAGTAAACTCGTACACAAAACTCTGCGGCGCTCAAAACTTATAAACTTCAAAACTTAAAATTGAACTTCAAACTTTTAAAACTTCAAGCTTCCACAACAGGATCAAAATCAACCTAAGTACAGGTTAAGATAAGCGTAGAGAATGTTTTAAGGAGTTTTTAATCTGCGCTTGCGAAAAGCACTAAGTGAAAAAGCTATACTAGAAGGAAGAAAATAAAATCTATCTACTTTTTTATACGCTTCTATGTATCTATCTACGCCTACGCCTTATATTATAAGCCGCGATTGACTAGTATGCGACGAAATAGAATTTAGGAACAAATAAAATTATGAAGTGTAAAAATTTAAATGGAAAAAAAAACCTCTTTTATCAAATTAAAAAATCAATTAATCATTGATCCATAAACCATAAACAAAGAAAAAAAATTTTTTTTTTCAGTGTTATAATAAAGTAGCAACAAGCGGGCATGTAAGGTGGTCGAGTGGTCACTGCAACCCATGGGCACCCACATCCACCTCAAATAAGATAGACTTATGAAGACTGAGATGTAGGTACGCCTCAAATAAAGCTCAAATAATTTAACCACCAAACATTCCTAACAAAACTTTACATGATGTAGCATCACGGCGGGTTATGAGAACGGCGGTCTAGAAAACTCCAATCACCTAAATCTGCGCAACTTAATACCTACAAAACTTAATACCCTCCCAAACAAAACCGCGTTCATATTATTCCCCCATTGTTTACAACTTTGCAAGGAACTTCGTACCATACCTTTGTTCTATTCGCAGAAAATACTTTGCTAACAATTATACGGATATAATAGGAATTAAGGTTGAGGTGAGCTTTAAGCGTGAAATTACAAGGATTTGAATTTTAAATGCGAAGCTTGACTTCCAAAAATTATGTTAAAATATTGATGTAAACCAGTGGTAAGTGCCTGAGGGGGCTGACGATCACACCGAAGTGAAACGATGTTATTTTTATGCCAAATTAGCTGTGCCCGCGACTTCGTCCGCGTGGAATTCTAAAATAAAAGGAGCCTTACTTTCTCCTTATTATATGAACTATCTGCCAGTGAAATTTCCTTCAAAATCGGTCCAGCCATTCCAGAGATTAGCAGGAACAAAATGACAGACAAAAATTGTAAAAAATGGAATTTTGGTATAATTCTTTGTGTGTGTTCCACGCGAACGAAGTTGCGGGCACAGCTAGTCTTAAATAGAATATGTTACTCTACATTGTAACAGCGTCCATCCACGCACGCCGGCAGTCATAGGCTCGACTAACTTTAAAATCGATTAACGAAAATTCTCACAATTGATATAACTTTCTTCGTTCAGCACGGTCGCGAAACACTAAAATATCGATCTGTATGCTATATGTCTGCATACTATAAAAACGACTTTTTAATTGACACTAAAATATCGATATATACATAGTATAAGAGAGATATTTTTTTTGAGGTGACCTAAGACCACGTGAGTAGCAATGCCTAAGACCTCTGATAGAATAATTATTTATTTCAATTTTATTCCTCAGACCTCAGACCTCACATAATGAGAAACGACAAATATCGTCTACTCCAACTAATAATGCAAGGAAAAATCCAAGGTCAAAGAGGCCCAGGAAGGACGCGTACCTCATATCTCAAAAACCTTAGAACCTGGTTCAACATGAGCACCAGATCACTGTTTCGTGCAGCGGTCTCAATAATAAAGATAGCCACAACGATAGCCAACCTCCGGTAGGAGACGGCACCGCAAGAAGAAGATTTTATTCCTATTGTATTTGAAGTTTGACTTATCTCACGCGAAACCTATACCTCGTATATCAACAAAATACCAAACACTTGTGCCTTATTGGTGCATGTTTGGTGCATGTTTTTTTCAGTTTTGTGGATCAAAAAAATGTTATATCCACTATCTTAACCAGAAACTGAGTCAAAGCAGCTGTTTTTTCTTACAAAGAATTATTTATAACGTCACATACTACTAACTATTGTACATAGTTAGTATTCTAATATCTTCAAGCAAAATATTGAAGCTACGAGTAACTTCTGATCCTAATTGGCAAATAGTTGGTCACACGATAATGTCTTTTGGTCAACTTGTCGCATGTCGGCGCATAGTGTCAATTAGGGTAGCGCTGTACAAAAAGCTGTGTTTAAATTTTGTCGCAATGATTAGTCGGCCGGTTGTGTCATATTACGTCGATTAGGGCAAGGCCTAACCGCGTTAGCACACCTGCGCCTCGAAATCGCGAAATGCGAAACCGCTGAAGTTTTGCCACCGTTTGGTACAAGACAGAGACAAAAAAACATGAAAATCTTCAGGCTCCGCTGCCGTACAGTACGATGGTAATAAATTCTCGATGCGGGAAGGGTTGGGTGGGGGTAGGAAGTCCTATTATCTTTATTATTCGATGCCTCTCAATAGGAGACCTTACTCTGCTCGACACTTCATTTTGTTCATTGACAAGTCTTTTGAAATATCACGATAGAGCCAATAAGTTGAGTTTTGGATCGACAGGTGAATTAACCATTTTACAAAGTGTAAAAGTAGATAATTATGGTAACTCTTCAATATTGATAGGTAGTCAAAGTAACTTCAAGCGCCCAGTGGCTTCTGGCCTTTTATTCGACGGTTTTCTCTACTAATTCGGCCGTCCTTTCTGCTGTCTTCTTTCAATAAAAAGCAGAGTGCTTCGCTGCGAATTGAAGCTAGGGCTTCCACACACCAGGCCATCATACAGCGATTAACACACTTATATAGAAAACGTATCCACGCGCGATGCGTGTTCTGTGTGTTGAACTGTGCATGTTTCTATACAAATGGAAATACTTGTTTACATACAACGCTAGATGCTGCGTGATGTATGGTAGTGTGTTAATCGCCTAATCTTAAACATTATCAGTATTATTTTCATCCAAATTCATAATGTCAGGATGGCCGAGCGGTCTAAGGCGCTGCGTTCAGGTCGCAGTCCACTTCTGTGGGCGTGGGTTCGAATCCCACTTCTGACAACACTAGGGTCGGTTATTTTTATTTTTATATGTTGCATTTTTTAATTTTTAAGTTTTATAAACATTTGTTTTCAATTTTTTCGCTTTTTATATCAAGTCTCAATTATTACTCTACTTTTTGTTTTTTATTTATATTGTGTTTCATTTTGCACGACATATTGTGAAGTACGATCTACTTACGATCTTATTTATTTTATTTTTTTCATTATATACCTATTTATAAACATACATAATTTGATAACTAACATAAATGGAGAACCGTAAACTATAGCAGTAGTATGGAACGAGTAGTATTATGACCGGGACGGTTCCGGTGAGTTGAGCGTGGGCGGGACTTTGACTAATGACTGCAGCGGTTTGAATGTTTGCGGGGAAATTATCGCGTAGTTTCTGCTACATTCATCTACATTGTACAGGATGAATTTTTCAAGTGTGCGTGGATGGGGAAATCCGAAACTATGAAGAATAGCGAAAAATGCTGAAAGGAGTCTGAGGACCGATTTTAATGAAAACTAAAACTGCATCTTTGGATTTTTGAAAAATCAATATGCCTATCCAGGAATCGAACCCTATGATTTTGAAAAAAAAAATCACAGGCTGTATTATTACACCATTCGATAGTGTCACTAATAAGGAACAAATTTTGAAAAGTAAAGACATACAGCCAACTTAAGGATAAAGCTAATTTTTAACAAAATACGTTTTTTTCATACAAACCTTTACTGATTAGTGATTACTAAGCATTCAAAATGGCGGCCATTGTTACCAATGTTATTCATAGCTGGATTCGACGTTTCAAGGATTGTTTTGCATTAAGCATTACAATAATTCACATTTGGCATTAATAACCGCTGCCCTGGTACTGGCCACGCCCAACGTTGCGGGTTATGAATTGAATTAAATAAGAATTGAATAAGTATTGTTTTGTAAGCGATATATTTCAATTCCCACCTCGGGAATTAAAATGGCGTCGGCCATTAGTCAACGTCCCGCGCAAACCTGCACTTAACTCACGCGAACCGTACATGCTGGAGTTAATAGTTTTCCCAACAAATATAAAAATAATAACAGGTGGGAGTGGTATGTGTGTAATAATAAACAAAATAAAAAAAACAACGGGTTGCACTCCGGGAGTGCCGGCAGAATTGAAAACTTTTAGGATGTGTTTTCTCGGTGATTTGGACGACAGTTCAATTAAAACACAATTGAGTTTCTCTGTAAGAAAGAAACGACAGTTTTTTGACAGTTTCCATAGTTCCATCTCTCTCTTCAGCCGACATTGATCCACTGCTGGACATAGCCTCTCCCAAGGCGCGCCACTGAGCCCGACTTCGGCTCTCCTCATCCAGTTGCTTCCCGCCGCCCGACGCAGATCGTCGCGCCATCGAGCAGGAGGGCGTCCCACACTACGTTTGCCGAGCCGCCAACTCCACTCTAGCAGCCGTTTGCTCCAACGTCCGTCTGATCTACGACAGATGTGGCCAGCCCACTGCCAATTCAGCCTGCTAGCCTTTAGAGCTATGTCGGTCACTTTGGTCCTCAATCGAATTTCTTCATTTCGAATTTTGTCTTTGAGAGACACACCGAGCATAGCTCTTTCCATAGCTCGCTGAGCGACTTTAAGCCTGTGGACTAGCCCCTCCCATGGACTAGTTCCATCTACTTAAATGGATGTCAAAGTACTCAAACTTATTGTAGTGTGCGTGGCGTGAATTTTGATGGATTTCATGAATTTCTAATGCATTTCTTAAACATTAAATCTCCATAATTATAATCTTTAATTATGCCAATTTTCAAATTTCCTGGCTGGCGCAGAGGAATAAAAAGAAGAACACGATCATTGAACGTTACAAGTGCAATTATTGTAATGGACGTTATAGAAAAGATTCATAATTTGAATAATTTCGTTTCATTGTTTTAGATGCTTCTAAAACTACATACGAGTAGTTGCAACTAAATTAAACCAACACTTTGCGAAAGTTAGATCTCACTTTCCGTTGGAGTTACTCAGCGAAACATAATATTATATTATAAACACAATAGGGCTCAGCTATTTCGAGCGAGGCATTAAAATTACAATAATTCAAGCCATGTTGAGCTTTCTCGGGTTCACACGCGATTATCATTTAGGGATCCTACACGCACGCGTTTTTTTACTATACCTACCCGTTAAACAGAACCATATTTCGCCATTCTTTTTTGATATTAGCCCATTATTAGGACTGTCCACCAACCCGCAGTAGGCCAGCGTGGTGGACTAAGGCCTACAACCCTCTCATTGTGAGAGGAGACCCGACCCTATAGTGGGTCATTAATGGGTTACTGACATTAGGACTGTGCTTTGAACTTTACGATATATCAAGGCTTTGATTTATTTCTCTGTCACCCATTAGTGACCCATTACAGGATCGTATCTCCTCTCACAATGAGTTGGTTGTAGTCCTTAGTCCACTACGCTAACATAATACGGGTTGGTGGACCTCACACGATATCAATTGAGAACATAATGGAAAACTATAGATTTCGTCGATAGTCTGATAGCTATCAGACTGGCAGGTTTTCTCACAATGTTTTCCATCATCTTTATTGTGATTATGATGTGATTATGATTGTGATTATGATTATAAAGCGCACATAACTTTTGAGGAGTAATTCGTGCGTGCACTCGGGATTCGAACCCGGACACCTTGAGTAAGAAATGAAACCTTGCAACAAATGATGCAACAAATATAATATTCTCTAATTACTTAAGTAAACCGCTGCGTTTGGTCTCCTCGTCTATAGTAAGCCTAGTAATGTTGTCTTGGCGTAAACTTTCCGTGAAAGTTTAGATGTATGCTGCAGTTTGTGAAGACGGATTCTGCGGGTTTTATCCAGTTCAGCGTCAAACTTAATAATAATAAAGGTAGCGTTTAAGCCCCGAATACAGGGTGGATTCCTTAAACCATAGAGACTATAATATTAACGTAAATACTTATGAATTTCATAACTTGCGTCAGGCAGGTTATTATGTGATAGAGCAAAGTGTAATTAGTTCTGTCGAAATATTTAAAAATGATATTTTTTTATTTATCCTGTAATTAATAAAGGGAGCGTTTAAGGCATTGTCCAACCGACCCGCATTAGGTCAGCATGGTGACATCAATGACCCACTACAGGGTCGGGTGTCCTCTCACAAAGAGCGGGATGTAGGCCTTAGTCCACCACTAGCCTACTGCGGGTTGGTGGACTTCACGTACCTTTGAGACCGTTAGCTTTTCAATGACTACGAAAAGAAACATAATAATAATATTTTCCTATAATTTTGTAAAAACTGTTGATACCAACATATTGTATCTGATATCCGAATTCTAATCTGTAACTAAAAACGTAAAAGCAACCACTACGCAATCCGTTGTCCCATATTTCACGAACATTTTTCAACGGAGACCGTTCGAAAAGCCAACACTACACTAAGCCTACTCTACATTTTTGATAGAGTGCCCGTTTGGACGCTTTTTGCTAGTTGCGAGAGGAAAAATATGACCTTTACTACCGACTCTATCGTTGAAGTTGTGTTGTTTACGATACAGATTAAAAGTAAAGCAAATTTTTTTCGCAATGAGGATGTAAGTTTGAGAAGAGAGCTGTAGTCCACCACGCTAACCTAATGCGAGTTTATGTCGTTCACGTTCCATTGAAACATTCTGAAATACTCTAGCATGAAGACTTTCTTCACTGTTGAAGCAAATAACTCGAAAACGCATATAGCTAAGAAAAGTTTTTGGTACAGGGATTTAGGTCCGGGCCTCTCAAAACATGAATGAATTTAAGGCAACCTTACTTAAGGGCCAGCGGTCTCCTCTCATAGTGAAAACATGTAGGCCTTAATCTACCTTGCTGGCCTATTACGGATTGGTGGACTTCACATGACTTTGAGAACATCATGGTTATAGCAGGCGATAGTTAATTACTTTTTCTATTAAGTATACATAACTTTGAAGAAAGTTATCGTTGGCCACTGGGATTCGAACCCGGACCACTCGAATAAGACGAAATTTTTGCCACTATGCCATAACCGCTTTCACCTAATATGCTCCTGCATATATGGATATAACCATAGTATGCGATATAAAATTATTAGGATACGCTCACACTTGACTAGTACCTCATAATGTCGCTGTCATTTAGTCTAGAACAAACTATGAGTACGGTACATGTGTGTATACAGCGCCAGCTCTCAGACTAATAGCCGTAAGAAAGTGTGTTCAACACTAATTTGTGTAATGGTTCACTGTGTGTCAATTAATTAATGGTTCACATGTCTTTATGTGACGTGGATCTAAAGTTGGTGGAAGAAAGTTTTGACGTGAAACGTCTTTCAAATCGTTACCATACACAGTGTACTGTGTCAGAAAACCGAACCGTAACGAATTGGCCTATATTCTATACGTCTGACCCTAATAACTACGAAACGGTTCATCGTAGATATCATCGTTGACTGGCCTGTTGGTCTAGTGGTTAGCGACCCTAACTAACGCCGGAGGTCGTGGATTCGAGGACCCAGGACAAATATTTATGTGATGAGGACAAGTTTTTGTTCTGTGTCTGGGTGTAAATTATCTATATAAGTATGTATTTAAAATATATATGTTATGTAGGTTTATCAGCTATCTGGTCATCATAACACGAGCTCACAGCTTACTTTGGGATCAGAAAGCCATGTGTGAGTTGTTCCACAATATTAATATTAATATGAATTTAGTGTCATTGTCATGTCATGTCAGTGCCCATTAATGACCCACTACAGGGTCGGGTCTCCTCTCACAACGAGAAGGATGTAGGCCTTAGTCCACCACGCTGGCCTGCTGCGGGTTGGTGGACTTCACATGCCTTTGAAAACATTTTTTTTGTGAACTCTCAGGAATGCAGGTTTCCTCACGATGTTTTCCTTCACCGTAACAGCAGGTGATATTTAATTTCATAAATCGCACATAACTTTTATTACAAAGTCATTGGTGCGTGCCACTGGGATTCGAACCCGGACCCCTCGATTCGAGGTCGAATTCTAAGCCACTGGGCTATCACCGCTGCGTGTCATTATTTAGCGTATACTCGTATAGTCAGCTCGCTGCTAAGACCTTGAGTATGCATCAGGGCCGGCACCAACACAGCTCCACCCGATTTGCTTGTCTCATCTAGTTAAAACTATATCGATATTTACGGTTTCATCTACACGTACTAATTGGACGAATTACTTTAGTCAGTAGGCCTACTGTTTATGCAAATAACTAACTGGCCGAATTAACTAATAGTGGTCGTTAATTATGGTAATGCCATTCTTTCGACGACGTGGTGACAGGGTGGTGCTGAATAGTTCAGAATAATAATAGATAATAATATTAAGCTAGTGAATGTTGTGTTCTAGTCATTAATGAAGAACAGCGATATTACTTTGAGTCAAAATCAAAAAGTCAAATCAAAATCAAAGTATTTTTTTCATTGTCAGGTACACTTAATGAGCGTCATGTATGATAAAATATTATAAAAGTATCTTACATATTACATCCGCTTTCGGTGCCCTTCAGGCAATCGTAAAACAGGAGAAAAAAGCGGGCGGAAAAAACTCCCAGCACTCTTTTAAAATTACAGTATGATTTTCGACCGATAAATGAGCACAAGTGACAGCAATCGTGAGCACGAGTGATTGGTACTGCTCTTTTGGATATTTTTTAAGTTCATAAAATAAATTGCAAGTGAATTCAATTTATGACATTTGTTCGGGTAATCGATCCTTCAAAAATAATAAACTTAATCAAAGGTTTATGCAAAACAGTCATTAAAATTCAGACAATTCTAGCCATTTAAAGGAAAAAAATCAATTAATAAGTACTTAAGCTAAAATTTTGCGACGTTTCAGAAAACAAATATTTTTTGTCGTAAGTATATTCTTGTAATTCCTTTCGCTTTGCTAATGAATTATATTTTTATTCTACAAATAAACTAGCAGTGACAAAGAGAAAATTTTGTTGATCAGTGTAAAAGCCAAATTGGCAGTGAATTTATTGGTGAAAGACATAAATGAAAGACTCCAAAATTCTATTGTAGCTCGTCAATGCGGCTCTACAGTGTCCATTAGTACGCATCCCGCGGCCGAATGTGACAAATTACGCCATTTTCTTTTCAAAAGCCAAAAATTTGCCGAGTACAGCAATTGGGGACAATACCTAAGTACTTTATTATCTGGTATTGAATGGCGCAAGTGCGAAATTGGTCTGGATTAAATGATATTACTATTTTGTAGAGATGATAGCCCAGTGTCTTAGAATTTGAACTCGAACCGACAGGTCCGGGTTCGAATCCCAGTGGCACGCACCACTGACTTTGTAAAAAAGTTATGTGCGCTTTATAAAATTTGATTACACCTGCTGTTACGGTGAAGGAAAACATCGTGAGGAAACCTGCATGCCTGAGAGTTCACAAAAAAAAATGTTCTCAAAGGTATGTGAAGTCCACCAACCCGCAGTAGGCTAGCGTGTTGGAGCAAGGCCTACATCCTTCTTATTGTGAGACCCGACCCTGTAGTGGGCCATTAATGGGTTACTGCAGGTTACTGACATGACTATTTGATTTTAGAACACTAGACTGACGTTTACTGAATGACATTGGAATAAAGAGAATCAAGCAAAGATTTTAATTTTGTTCACGCAATAATGTTTGGTGTTAAGTTAATAAAGGAAATGTAGCAACAAAAGAACGTTGTGTAATTTTTTTGTAATTTCAAAAAAAAGAATTAAAAAAAAGTAAATTTAAAAATAGTAAGTTTGTAGTTATAATAACGCTTTTCAATTAGAAATTCTGAAATTTCAAGTCGTTTTGTATTATTCAGAAAATGTAGGATTACAAAACATGAAACTTTTACGAGAGTAGGTAATAAAAAATGTGTCGGTGACAATTTATTTGAGGCGACCATTTCATGTGTCCCTCTCAAACAGTAGTAGAGTCAAATATATGGCCTAACTATCCCATTTAAGGTCTATAAGATGCGATAATCACTATTGGTCACCCATCCAGGTGCGACCTACTCAACCAGCGGCTATACGTGGACGCGCCTCTACAAGAAAGTAGTACTACAGTATGTCATTTTGTATGGTAATACTACATACCATACAAAATGACATACAGTAGTATTAACACCGCATATGTCAACGGCAACAGTTCGGGAGGCCTTTATCACTATTGGATAAGTGGATCCGATACGTGTAACTCGATCACCGCTTGATGGATGATTCGGATCCATCGTGCATCACTCGCGAAATGAAATCTATTGCCATGAGGACACCTGCCCACGTTACATTCCTAGTCATAAAGATTCGGTTCCGCTTTATGTGTTTTGAAGCGCGCATAGCCCCGCTGCTTGAGTAAATAGCAAGCGATCGATAAAGTTAAGCGACGTCAATCGCGGTCTGTACCTGGATGGGTGACGGCTAGTGGCGAATTAAATTCCGTGTGTCCGTGGTTGTTATCTATACGATAGTAGTCGTCAAACCTTGTCGTAGGCCTTATGGGCGAATTGAAAACATCCGACGCGTATTGGCCCGTCTCTCCACTAATCCGCACTGGAGCAGCGTGGTGGAGTATGCTCCAGACTTCCCTGTTTTATGGGGACCCGTGCCCACAGTGGGCCCTGAGTTGTCACATGCCTTTGAGAAACTTTTTTTTGTGAAATTTCAGGTAGGTTTCATCATGATTTTTTCCTTCATATTTTTGGAAAAAATTCCACTTTTTTCTATCTTCGAAGTCAATCTCACTTTATTTTGTCATTTATGCTCAAATGTCAGTTTATTTTGTCAAATGGAACCTGAAAAAAGGAGTTCAGTACTTGTATTTAAAAGTAACATAGGTAACATAAAAATATCTAGAACGAGTAATAAATTCATTACTCCTAAACAAGATTTCGCTTTATACCGCTTGCAAGCCATGATACATTATAATTTATGACTGACGAGATTAGTCCATAACATAATTTAGTTTAATTCGCTCCAACATTTAGTGGTAAAACCATACTTAAGTTAAACCATATCAAAATGTTCTAGAGAAATTAGAACAGCCTGTATACCCTGAGGAGTGCCGCCTACTAAGTTATAGCTGATGGAAGAGATTTGTTAGGGTGTTCCTTACTGATGATATATTTGGGACGAAACTGAGATAAAACGAAATTGTCCACGCTACACTACAGGGTCGGGTCTCCTCTCACAATTAGAGGGATGTAGGCCTCAATCCACCACGCTGGAATACTGCGGGTTGGTGGACTTCACATGCCTTTGCGAACATTTTTTTGCCAACACTCAGGCATACAGGTTTCCTCACGATGTTTTCCTTCACCGCAACAGCAGGTGATATTCAATTTTATAAACCGCACATAACTTTTTTTACAAACTCTTTGGTGCGTGTCACGGGATTCGAACCCGGACCCCTCGATTCGAGGTCGAATTCTAAGCCACTGGGCTATCACCGCTCTTGTCTTCTCTTACACTTACCATTAAAGTTACAACCATTTAAAGTCCCTAGTACGCCTAAAAACATATCCACCATACTTATAAGTATCAGTCTACACATACTTAGCGTCGTATGAGCCCCAGAGACTTCATTACGAGGTCTTACGGGGCGCAGTCTATTGGCGAAGACGAATCAGTGATTCCAAAGATATATGGACGGGAATGCATTAGGGAATTGTGGGCTGGGATGAAGAATTTATGGAGAAAGCTGAACTGAGATGGGGCTAATTTAAATACCATGTAGAAATGGAGCAAGAAACTTGTCAGTAACCCATTAATGATCCACTACAGGGTCGGGTCTCCTCTCACAATGAGAGGGATGTTCGCCTTAGTCCACCACGCTGGCCTAGTGCAGGTTGGTGGACTTCACATGCCATTGAGAACATTTTTTTTTGTGAACTCTTGGGCATGCAGGTTTTATACGAGTAGCTTTGCTTAACAACTTCCCTGTCCATTAAATAGACACAATAGTGAAACAATGGTTATGAGTCACATGTGACTCATGGGATTAAGCAAGTGTGTAGCATACATTCTCTCAGCATAAAACGAAATTTTATTATGTTTTGCACAGCTACACCCCTTCGCTATACACCCCCTCGCACTGACAGTGTAAGCCGACAGACGAGAACTGCGCTCTGACGTCATAAATACTAAAAGCCTCCACAAGTTTTCACTACTTTTTAAGCTTTACAAAGCCTGCACGTTTACGGCATCGCTTAATTATAATAAACGTTTACGAGGAATGTATTAAGAACATTGTGAGAACATATTTTTCATTTCTGGAGTTTTTGTTTTTGTCATAATATTTAAGTGTTACAGTTTAATATTTAAATTGGGGTTTGTTAATTTACAGAATAATTTTTATCTGGCTATGTGGCCACTCAGAGTATGAGAAAGATAACCTCCTTTTTTGAATTCGGTAAAAAAGAACACAGATACTGATATGGGAACTGTCAATATTGATATAGACGAAGAATAAAGAAGATTGATAAGTCATAATATGATTTCAATTTATTACTTCAGATTCCCCTTAAGCGTGAAAGCTACTTAAAATATAAACGTTCTTTATAACGATAAAATAAAATTTTCTCATAACGATCTCTCAGAAAACGAAACTCCCAGAAATATCTAATAATAAAACATCATATTTATCCTGTTATCTTTACAAATAACATTGTACACAATTATTATGAACCCGTAACAACATCTATTCTTATACACATAATTTCTCTGTGTTTTAATCAAAATTAACGTCTTCAAATTACCTAAAAGTCCGCAATTTGCCGTGACCACTTAAATATGGTGACTTGCATGACCCAAATGAAAATTACAATATAACTTTAAAACACTTCTGTAATAAAACGGGTAATATCATTACTGTAAGTATTCATCATGCGGCAGGTACTTTTAGACAGATACAAACCGCCGTTCTCATCTCTCTCTCTCTTTTCAGACATTGGTCCACTGCTGGACATAGGCCTCTCCCAAGGCGCGCCACTGAGCCCGACTTCGGCTCTCCTCATCCAGTTGCTTCCCGCCGTCCGACGCAGATCGTCGCGCCATCGAGCAGAAGTGCCGGTTGCCGAGCCGCCAACTCCACTCTAGCAGCCGTTTGCTCCAACGTCCGTCGGATCTACGACAGATGTGGCCAGCCCACTGCCACTTCAGCTTGCTAGCCTTTAGAGCTATGTCGGTCACTTTGGTCCTCAATCGAATTACTTCGTTTCGAATTTTGTCTTTGAGGGACACACCGAGCATAGCTCTTTCCATAGCTCGTCTCATAACGGAGAGACGGGCTGGTGGTCATTCCGTGTTGGATGTTTTCAAACTATCCATTTAGCCTTCGACAAGGTTTAACGACTATATCGTATAGATAACAACTGTGACCGACTGCTTAACGTGCCCTCCGAGGCACGGAAGCGCGCATAATTCGCCACTAGCGGTCAGCCATCCAGGTACTGACCGCGCCCGCCGTTGTATTTTGCATTTGCAATTTTCTCTGTCGCTTACCATCTTCTCAAGCAGCGGGGCTATGCGCGCTTCATGAATTAACATTAAAATCCGATTAATAAGTAAATGCAACGCATGTAAATTCGAATGAGCACTTATGGATGCAATTCAAAAATTTAAATGAAATCGAATCCACTTGTAGCTTACACTGAAAATGAATCGGAATACCGAAAGCGTTCGAATTTTAATTAAAAATATTTTTATTTTACTTCATGATACCGTAACCAAAGGTTTCATGAAAACAACTTTTTTAATTTTCGATTCAAAGAGGGTTATTTGTTTGAAGTCTATCGTATTTGTATGTGGTTTGAAATAAAATACGCCAAATCAAATGAGTTTAAGCATTTTCAAAGGTAGTTTTTAAAAGCGGTTTATTTAATGTATCCGCGATTATACGGTCAACTACCAACTGAATTTTAATTTTTTTCCGTAATTTAGTAGCAAATTTAAACAATGTCAAATTTAAAAATGCTCAGAGATAGTTCAAATGCTAAAGATAAAGATAAAGATATTTACCAACCTACTACTACAAATTGTTGAGGAAAAGAAATCCAAAAACATTTTGGAAACATAAAAAAATATTTGATAAATGTTTTTACACACTAAATGAATTCTTTGACTGCAAAAATGATTAGAAAGTGAAACTAAAGTGAGCAACTATGGCTCTACCACCTAATTTATTTTACGATATTATCAAGTTTTTGAATCGTAAGTATTCGTCCTTTCTTAAGGACACAAGAATGACTTCTCATCAGAAAATATGCCCTCAAAATCTAAATCCACCTTTAAGCTCCAATCTTAAGCTTCAGTGTTTGAAATAAAAAAATTAAGACACGTTTCATTCTTTATTTAACACTTAAGCTGGATTTTCGCGGCGACATCGTATTTTTGAAATCTTAAGTGATCTTACTTTCTCGACGGCTTATCGAGTGTTTGATGACGAGGCTTTGTAATACCTGAAGACTTTTCAAAAGTCTTGTTGTTCACTCAAATATCTAATACTCGAATCAGATTAGACTAATCTTCCACTTTCTTTTCAGTCGACGATAGCCCACTGCTAGACATAAGCGTCTCTCAAGGTGCGCTACTGAGCCCGGTCGTGGGGTTTTTAACACGCTTTTATTAGCTTCGGTCGTATGTTAGTATGATATGAACGGAAACTTTGACCATGATTTCGACGTACTTAAAAACGTCGAATCAATTCGTACGTACTTGACAAGGACCAATGACAATGCTTTTATATTAAAAAAAATTGGACCAAAAATGAAAAATAAGTAACAGTTTGAAAGAACTAATAAAACATGGTTAAAAATAAAAATTACATATTTTAAATTAAGAATAGTGTAAAGAAGAAAAATGACTACTGCAATGTAAAAAAGCGTAGGGTGCATGGTGATAATAGATATCTTGAAAAGCACCCCACGTATTATTTACAATATCTCCCATAATACTTAATGTCCAATACTTAATCCCATAATGTCTTCGGCTTTTTTAACCAGTTGCTTCCCACGTCCCGGCTTCTATAATAATAATTTATAAAGCTAAAATAAATACACACACCGATATAGCCCAGACTAGTAGCCTAGCTAGCTTTCATGACTTTATTCATGTGTTAATCAAAACGATTGCAGTTGAAAACATTTTAAAATACCCCCATCGCGTGTAACCGATTACCGATCCTATTTCATGCTCCACAAGACTTAAATTCCTTTGAACACCCATCCCTTTACTTCACACTGCCTATATTGAATTTTATTTACTGAACAAAGTTGAGACTTCCAATAGATATTTGATTTGTTGAGCGTCTGTTAGCATATTTTAAGTGTTCTCCGACGTCGTATTTTAAACTTTATTTCAATAGGTTAAAGTTTACTTTGATATAACATAGAGTCCCAACAGTGTACTTGGACAAAACTTTAGTTGGACAAAGTGACTTTTGGACTTAAAGTTTTACAATAGATTTAAGCAGGGGCAAATTCCGACAATCTGTTATCGATGATGGAATTTTCAGGGCTTTTCGGGACTCTTTGGTAATTTGTTGCAGATTAATTTTGCAACTTTTGACGTAGTTTGAGTTAGTTACGTTAAGGGGCGGCGACAAAATTTTAATTTTAATATAGAATTTGCAAATAAGCTAACTTGTCGTCAAAGCGACGTGCGAAAAATAACCCAAAAAATTATTTTTAGGTTTCACCAACTAATTGATGCGTACCGTTTTTTAAAGAATAAGTTTTTTTAAAAAAGCTATCCAAGATGCTAGGTCTATTTTAAATGTGAAAATTTTTGAGGATGGATGGATGAATGTTGTGACTCTTTCATGTAATACCGGCTTAATAGATTTGGATGAAATTTAGTACACAGGTAGCACGTAACATATGGGATAATTTTAATCTCTGTCTGGGTCAAATTTTTTGGTCAGCGTGGACAAAGTCACGGACGGAAGTTAGTTTCTAAATATACGTATTCGTATAGTATGCCATTAATATGGGAAGATGTCAGACAGACTGACATATGATATACTAATGACTGACTTTTACCGTACGAGTACTTTGACGATAATGTTCATGCTGACGACACTGGTGCAATTTATCTTGAAGAAAACTATCAAATATAAAAAAACCAAATAGGGTATTACGGCCTATGTCAAAAAGCTTTTTATATGAATTCGTAAGTCATAAAAACCCATAAAAAATTGGAAAAAGAATTTTTGCAAACAAATATTATGTGAAAAAAAGACTTTTTAATTTAAATTTCAAAAATCCCCGCGAAAACACGGTCTCGGCCGTCGCGGCGCTGCCGACATGCTTGTGACGTCACTCGCAGTGTATACAATACATCTCAGTAAAGGAAGAAAGTTATACTCCATTGTTTATTTACACTGCTAATGACATCACGCCGATAGCTTTCATGGCGTATAGCGTTTTTGACATTTGAAAAACAGATTAGCAAACACCGAATTTTAAAATTGAAATAATAAATGTATACTACATATTTTAGAACAGAAATCACAATTTTTCACTTGCTTTTAACAAAATCTATCAATATTACATAATTTTGGATTTTTCCTTGCATGGTGCGAAATACCCTATTCTCTCAAACAAAGTCACGAGCAACTCGAGCAAGTATGAGCAGTTTTGAAAAGGGCACTAAAGAATTGCAATTATGACTCAAGAATGTAAGGTTTATTGCTCGTCTTAACGTGTTCTAATCCTCCGAACGACAATAACGCCACGTGACTGATTGCGACGTCATAAATCCTTGACGTCAGGGCTGAACAACGCAGACATTGTAAAGAACTATTAATAAGTGTACCTGTAACCCGTTATTGACCCACTACAGGGTCAGGTCTCCTCACACAAAGACGTAGACGTTAGTCCGCCACGCTGGCCCACTGCGGGTTCGTGGACTTCACATGCCTTTGAGAACATTTTTTTTGTGATCTCTCAGGCATGCAGGTTTCCTCACGATGTTTTCCTTCACCGTAACAGCAGGTGATATTTAATTTTATAAAGCGCACATAACTTTTTCACAGTCATTGGTGCGTGCCACTGGGATTCGAACCCGGACCCCTCGATTGAAGGTCGAATTCTAAGCCACTGAGCTATCACCGCTTAGATAATTATATATAATGCTTAAGAATTAAGGTAATTTATTGGTCGATTTGACATCGACTGCGCTGTTGGTCCACGCGATTGGTTCGTCAGTCACTTCAGTCACGTCAGTCAGTTGACACTATTACCATAAAAGTACAAAAGGCTATTAATGCTAAACCTTCAGGATGTGTAGAGAAAAAAAAGAAGGCTATACACATGTGGACAAAGATATTCGCCTCAAATAGAGTATCCAGCAACCACACCTACCTAAATCATACAAAAGAAAGAACACACTGCTTTACGGCGGTTGAGATTAGTAACGTACCTCCCCGGGTAGGCTGTGATGCCTCTACCGATCTACTGCTTACCTATTCAAATTAACTAGTCAGTATCTTAACAAAAAACTAATGCTACCTTTGTCGACGTAAAATATTTGTGAATGATCACTTGATATTTACATCAAGGACAATTTGCATATATGTAGATGGGTTGCAGGGCTGGATTTAGAGGTCTGGAGGCCTCGGGCAACAAAGGAGTGGAGGCCCCTTGACCCTAAATTATTTTCCAAATAAAATGAACAATTTTTTTCAGTCGACTTTGGGAATAAATAATTTATTGTGAAACAAAGTACCTATAGATTCTTTTATTATTTATCCTACATATAAATAATTATAACTGGAAACAAGAAGGTAAAGGAAAACCTAAAAAAATGAAAGGAAAAGTTGTTTACTAGTGTTTACTAGTCTGAATTTTTTTTTTCCGAAGTCTCTATTTTGGGGGCCCGTCTTTTGTGGAGGCCCCGGGGCTGTTGCCCCGGTTGCCCTCCCCTAAATCCGGCCCTGATGGGTTGTAAAGCACAAACACGCAGTTTTGAGTGACCCAATTGAACTAGATGTCGAACAGACAAACAATCACGTGAAACCCGGAAGGGATATGCGGGTGGGTCTTTAAGTTATGCCAACTCTGGGATCAATCGTCGCTTTGTAGTGTGTTGAATTCTAGTCCCTTTTAAAGGGAGGTGTCAGGAGGGAAATTAAGAGTTGAGAAAATTTTTTTTTTACCCTTTTTAACCCCGTTAGTTGATGAGTTTCAATAAAATACGAAGTACATCTTCCATCGATTCTGTTAGAGATTCCTACTACCTACTATTATAAATGCGAATGTTCGTGAGTATGGATGGATGTTTGTTACTCTTTCACGCAAACACGGCTGAACAGATTAGGATGAAATTTGGTACACAGATAGATATACCTGGATTAACGTACAGGATACTTTTTATCCTTCTCTGCACCAAGTCACGATATTTATTTCGTGATATTTAATTTTATAAAGCGCACATAATTTTTTTTGCACAAAGTCATTGGTGCGTGCAACCCGGACCCCTCGATTCGAGGTCGAATTCTAAGCCACTGGGCTATCACCGCTCGGTTCGTGCTATAAAATGTTAAACAAATTCAGTTTTCCTCGTCCATAAGGCTACTACAAGAAATATGACTCTGCTAATGTAAACGCTCAACCCATACCCGTACTATGATGGATCACTGCCGTTTCCTTGTTCCTGTTTCCTCCCATGCTTACGTTTTCACGTTCACGTCGGTATTCCATTTCGTTGCACGGAAAGTCAGTTTCGAAGTGGCTTTTCTGCTGATCAATAACTTAGTCCGTCTCCCAATGCGGATATTTCCACCATTCACAATTAATTTCAAAATGTACAGCTAATTCTGCTAAAAAGCTGAATTCACGATTACTCGTACCTATATGTCTGTATGAAAATCTAACCCACCTTCCAATAAGTCCAAAAGTTGAATTTAGCTCTGCGCGAAAACAATAAAAAATTTGTCAGTTGACTCGAAAAAGCTATGACGTCATCATGTGCTTTCGCCGTACAAAATGTAAGAAACGATCTATTCAAGCAGCGGGGCTATGCGCGCTAGTAGCGAGGCTGCACACTTAAAATTGACCACTTACCGTTTATCTGCTCTTTGTAAAGCCTCCTCATAAAACCCCCGTACTTGTAACCTATTGATATCGATATTAACATATTACCAAATACAGTCCGATCGTCATTAGTGACAGCCCTGAACAAAACACGTGTTACGGCTTCCTTCGTCCCGGAAGCCTTATGAGACGACCGTCATGTGAAAATTTATTGTTACGTCTCACTTCCTTTTATTTCATGTCCGTCAAAACGTACACCTATAGGATAAATTACGTTTTCATCCCATCTATTCGAAAAGTACGACCTTGCTCCCCTTTAAGTGCGCCCAAAGTGGGTGTTTTCTATAAGAAACTTTTTAGCGGGTGGGAATGAGTTTTTCCTCCCTCTTCATAAGTTCCAAATTCAAAAAGTGCGCGGCAATTAACTTTTCCGCCCACTTTTGGAATTTGGAATATCTTTAAAAATTAGTCAGTTGACTCGAAAAACTGTGACGTCATCCCGTGCGATTGCCACACAAAATGCATGAAGCGGTAATGTTTTTGACAGTTCATTAAAAATATCTCAAGACACAAACCCATAACATAATACCCATATCATGCGCATAACTTACACAGTCTTTCCGTAGTCCGTGAGAAAACCTCGAACGGTAAATTGGGTAAAATACAACACGTAAATAAAAAGTGCTTTATATTTGTATTCACGAGATGCGTGTCAGAGCTTGCGTGTGGCGCACGGCATGTGGTTTTGAGTGGCAATGTGACCTTTGAGGTTTTTTGTCACGCCATCGATTATATTATACCAATTTATAAACGTTGCCTTCCTTTACTGTGAGCCTACACGGTCCTTTACTGTGAGCCTAATCCACAAGCTCAGAGTCGCCCAGAAGGCAATGGAGAGAGCTATGCTTGGTATTTCTCTACGAGACAGAATCAGAAATGATGAAATCCGTAGAAGAACGAAGGTGACCGACATAGCTCTCAAAGTTTGCAAATTAAAGTGGCAATGGGCTGGCCACATCGTTCGCAGGACTGACAACCGATGGGAAAAAAAGGTCCTCGAATGGCGACCACGTTTAGGCAAAAGGAGCACAGGCCGCCCTCCGACCAGGTGGACTGATGACCTGAAGAAGACAGCGGGAAACCGTTGGATTCAGAGGGCCCAGGACCGGGCGGAGTGGCGTCGATTAGGGGAGGCCCATGTCCAGCAGTGGACTACTAAGGGCTGAAAGGAAGGAAGGAAGGATAAACGTTGCCTCATTGCTTTTAGCTTGCTTTGCTGCCTTAATTGAAGGTGTAAAGAACATACATACAGACTTGTGTCATACCCATCTGTCGTGGTTTGAGTTCGAAAGTTGTTTGGTGACTCGGGTCGCGTCGCCCGGTGATTGGTCACCTGGCGAATCGGGTCGGTGTTTCTGGTCGCGAGGTTATTCGTCTCGCTCGGAGATTTGAGTCGTTTGTGTTGATTTGAGTTGTTGATGTTTAACTTTTTGTCTCATTTTTTTCATAGTAAGTGGTTAGCAAACGGACTGCTTGTCCGTCAACCTCAAAACCTCAAGAAAGTAGGCCTGAAGTACGTAACAATCTTTTTTTATATTGGCTTAATTGTTTATCTTTCTAGCAGTTTCAACCTCTTTATTTATTTTTTATTTATTTATTTAATTTAGATAATGTCCATAAATATCAATTACAAAGAACAATCCATTAATTAATTAAAATTACATTAACATTAATATAATACAATTAAAATTAGGCATCAAAATTAATATAATACAGCTTTAAGCTTGGCAACAAAATTAATAGAACCTATAATCAACAGTCCAATTCCAGAATAAAGTTGCCAATTTAAATCTAAAAGTTTTAACCGCGTTGTGTTCGACAGAACTCAGTTCTGAAAAGTTTGAGGTATGGAAGGACAGTTGGGTAACTATCTCAATGACTGTTCAGAATTTAGATAAAGGGGTAAGCGATAGGCAGAAAGGTTTGACTCAAACTTTGATGTTCTAAGTGTGACTGAACTTTTTTATGTAATGACGCCAAGTTTCGATTAAGCTATTTCATTTTGAAGTTTTATTTCAAAACTGTTGAAGGGTTAAAAGGGAAAAGAAAGATTTTGAAATTTTAAACTTTATTTTTATTTTCCCTGTACGTTAATTTATAGATTTAGCTGCAGGTTGAGGCTGGCAGGTGGCTGGCTACAACTACGATGTGTTGAAATGAAAGCTATCATTATTGTGTCTGTCTGTGACCCATTAGTGACCCACTGCAGGGTCGGGTCTCCTTCCACAGTGAGAAGGATGCAGGCCTTACTCGCCCACGCTGACCTAATGCATCTCAGTATACTAAATGCGAGTTGGTGGACTTTCATTTCAATGCTTTAGTTAAATACAACGACTGAAAGTAACTGACGTTCAAGTTGTCAGCAAACTTTGTAACTAATTTTGGAATCTTGAGACCCATTTACATCGATAAGAACCTAACGTTGGACAGTTTCCAATTGATTGCTAGTTAAAATTAAATAGACAGCCAGTAACCCATTAATGACCCTACAGGGTCGGGTCTCCTTCTCGTAATGAGAGGGATGTAGGCCGCTGTCCACCACGCTGGCCTACTGCGGGTTGGTGGACTTCACACACCTTTGAGAACATTTTTTGTTTGTGAACTCTCAGGCATGCAGGTTTCCTCACGATGTTTTCCTTCACCGTAACAGCGGGTGATATTTAATTTTATAAAGCGCACATAACTTTTTTACAAAGTCATTGGTGCCACTGGGATTCGAACCCGGACCCCTCGATTCGAGGTCGAAATCTAAGCCACTGGGCTATCACCGCTATAAATTAAATATAATAAGCTTTAATGGAAACAAAGAAAGCTGTCGAAGACAACGGTAAGTCTGTCAACCTTCCAGTACAATGGTTCCAGCGAAATTCGAAATGAAACCTCACTAAAGGTCGGTGGTTTTCTAACAGAACTGTAATAAAAGCTTCATTGAATTCGAACAATGGACGACGTAGTTGCATCAACTCAGCGAAATTATTGCGAAGTTGAATTGGAATTTGGCGAAAACTAGCCGTGAGGGTAATTTCCTTTAGCACAGATCCAGGGGATTAACTCGTTACTCAACGTTGTTAGTAACGTTTCTAGAATTAATTTAGTGAGGTCGGTAATTAACTCCTTATGTCAGATTGGAGTGGCCTGTACTTTCCTTTCAATCAATTTTAGACAAAATTCTAACCTATGTGACTGTGTGTATCCTAGCTATAAATTTTATTGTAAAATTGTGGCGATTTCTGCGAGTTGTCAAGAGATGTTGCCACGGGGATACAAATGGAAATACTTACTCGTACATACAACGCTAGTTCACGCATTACCGCGCTACGCTGCGTGATGCGAGGCAGTGTTTATCGCCTACAGATTTTAAATGGGAAATCTCAAATGGAAACTAGATTTTCATTTTTATATTTGTTAATTTTTCGGTCCAAATTAAGCTAGATTTTTTTTCTAAAAACTCGATCAAAAAAAGCAATACTCTCTTCATAATACTGGACCGTTAATATGTTCCATGCAATTTTATTGGACATCGCTAACGTTACAATGTATGACACGTTCCAAAATGGACACACAAAAACACATCGCACCGTGTCCATTCTAGTTTCTACGTGGATGGCTTTCGTAAAAAATGGGGGTAGTAGGTGGAAAACGCTGTCTATTCCAAATTTAAATTCAAACTTTCAAAGGCGCGATACGCCGCAAGTATTCGGGAGTGAAATATTTGGAAATTGTTTCGAGGACGCCATTTTGTGTTCATAGCTATTTTTTTGAAATATTTTTTGATGGAATTTTTGCCAGAATTTTAGCGAATAATAACCGAAATATCATTTTGACACCAAACTGCACCTGATCTAATATCCAGAAGCGGGTTAAAAAATGAACGATAGGTATAGAAAAGATAAAGAAAATAAAAGGGCGATCAAAGCGGATTGGGATTCGAACGCGGACCGATTTGAGGTCGCATTCGAAGCAGTGGCTATCACCGCTGTAGTGACCATTAGTGGGTTACAAACAACAAACCTGCGTTTCTGTGACTGTCAAACCACATTGTCATGTTGTCAAATAACACGAGGACAGTTTGTATGTAGATTTGTTGTGAGATTACACTATATACAGGGGATGCCGGAGTTTCGGGTCGTCCTATTTCGGCTTGTCTTCTTTATCCAGGAAATGAGATTCTGGGGTTTTATGCGTTTATTGTTTTAAGCGGTGGGCTATCAGTGGCTTAATCGGGGGTCCGGGTTCGAATCCCCACGCACTTGACTTTGTAAAAAGCTGCACCTAAAATCATCTAAAATTGTAAAAAACAAAAAATCTGGTAATACCGGATTTTTTAACTACACACCTGAAAGTACGATTCAGTTAATGATTCTCAAAATTATAAAAGGAACAATTATAAAAGTAATTAAAACCAAACTAAATAAGTAGTACCACTTTGAAATAAATCCAGCAAAATCTTGGTAAGTTTTCTTAATCCAAGCTTTTCCACTTACTCTGAGTACTGAAATAAATCTTTCGAGGCTTGGCATTTATAGAGTGCAATGTCTTGCAAAGTTCCTTAATATCCGTGTACTGAGAATTTTAATGGGCGTGTTACTTTTGCATTTGTATTTTCACAGGGCCGGATTTAGGGGAGGGCAACCAGGGCTACAGCCCCGGGGCCTCCACAAAATAGGGCCCCCCACAATAGACTTCGGAAAAAAAATTAAATTAAGACTAACACTAGTATACAACTTTTCCTTTCATATTTTTTTGTGTTTTACCTTTACCTACAGTACTTTGTACAACCATGATTACATTAAATATTAACAGAAATTAGAATAAATATTTTGTTCTCATCAATTAGGCAATCAGTAAAATATCAAAATATCAAATGGCCCTGATAAGCATTTGCAATTTATTATTATTATTTATTCGAAAACTCAACTGAAAAAAATTGTTGATTTTATTTGGAAAATAATTTGGGACCAAGGGGCCTCCACTCCTTTGTTGCCCCGAGGCTTCCAGACTTCTAAATCCGGCCCTGTATTTTCATATTAATTTAATGCCACTTACAACAGCGTTTTTAAAGTCATTGAATAGCAAAAATCCTTGAAGTACGAGGATGGTTCTTACTGAGAGTAAATCTGAGAACAATGTAAAGAAAATAATAAAAACAACAATTTCACTTTCCCATATAAACTGTTCTACCTGTCAAACATCATTTCAGATTGAATTATATTATCCGAAGGAACTTCGTTACTACTTGGTGTCCTGACACACATCATTTTTCTATGACCAGACGGAGAGATATTATAGCAGAAAAGAAGTAGATAAGAAGAAGACAGAAAAGAAGTAAAAGTGTGTTCAGCTTTTAATGTTTTTCAAAGTAAATGAAAGACCACAGAGTTTGATCATCATACTCGTAGTAAGAACCTTAACCTGGTGGCCTCCAAGCCTGCCGTACGGAACTTCCGTTCCAAAAATCTTTGCCTATAATTTTATTATAGTAGTTCTATGTTTACAATACAACAGTGAACAAAACAGTCTGTTTATTCTCGTTACACTCGAGCACAACACACGAGCCCTCGAACAAACCGCCCGCTACAACCAGACGGCGTGATGGAGATTTGTAGCGGCCGTTCCGACATCATTGCCATAAATATATTGTACCTACTTACTGTTGTTTATGGAACCATTCAATGGCATTCACTATGACGTCATAAATAACTACCTATGCTCAAGACTTCCCTGCATGATGTTCATTTGTGATTATTAATCGACGAATCACTCGTCGAGCCAAACGTTCAGTCAGTAGTAGCTTGTCAAATGTGTCTTTCTTCCACATTTTTATGGCTTCAAAGTGTAGGTTTAAATATATATTGCTATACTGTGCTTGTGTGTGCGGTGATTTTTGTGTGTATGTTTATTCTCGGTACACTCGAGCATAACATACGAACCAACCGCCCGCTACAACCAGACGGCATGATGGAGATTACTTACTGTTGTTTATGGAACCATATTCACTATGACGTCATAAATAACTACGCTCAAGACTTCCCTGCATGATATTCATTTGTGACTATTAATTAACTAATAAGCGATAGCCCAGTGGCTTAGAATTCGACCTCGAATCGAGGGGTCCGGGTTCGAATCCCCCAGTGGCACGCACCAATGACTGTAAAAAAGTTATGTGCGCTTTATAAAATTAAATATCACCTGCTGTTACGGTGAAGTAAATCATCGACTGATGCAGGTTTCCTCACGATGTTTTCCTTCACCGTAACGAGGTAAGAACTCGCGCGTTTTGTTTTCTTTGTCAGGTTCTATTGGTTTTGTTTTGAAAGCGTAACAGTATACTCTTACAAACGTAACTGCATAATTATAAATCTGCTGGTTTGGAGCTAATTATGCGACGCAGCGCTGCGGCTGATTTATGACGTTGTGCTGGTCCCTCGACGCCCACTCATTTACATCCATGACGGCTGGTCGCTGTTCGTTTTATAAGTGCTGGAGTGGTGATAGCCCAGTGGCCTAGAATTCGACCTCGAATCGAGGGGTACGGGTTCGAATGCCAATGGCACGCACCAATGACTTTGTAAAAAAATTTATGTGCGGTTACTGACAAAGGCCAAACCTCTCAACAAGCACTATTGCCCATTTAACACTCGGTGTTGAGCTGATGGATAAATACCACTGACGATGGAAAGACGGTTCACCTTTGGAGTCAAATTCCCCCCAGCACTTGGTGAAGAGATATGACTGGTGAGAGAGATACGACTTCTTCTCAATTTGAGGTAGAAGCAATTTGAGACTACTGATTATGGAAAGGAATATAACGAATAACCGTTGGATTCAAAAACCCCAGGACCGTGGAGAGGCGTCGATTAGAACGAGGCCTACGTCCAACAGTGGAATTCCAAGGCTGAAAGATAGATTGAGCACGATCGCTCGTAAAACCAGAAATCTCCAACCGCTTAAAGAGAGCTTTCATTTTCACTCGGAACGATTTAAAGGCTTTTCATGTTTGTCGTGCTTATTTTAGATCCTCGAGGATTTCTCGCGGTGTTTATTTTCTTAGTGGAGTTAAACGTAGGAGAACGTTCAAACTTTTGCTTTATTCAAAGTCACGTTTGAGTCAACAATTATTTATATATTATCATGTTATGTTAAACTGAATTTGATATTAAATAAATAAAGTCGAAAGAAGAGAATAATAGGCAGGAGGCATAGGAGAAATAGATAATGTGTCAGTAACCCATTAGTAACCCACTAT